>JAJUPC010000323.1:0-420104 GCA_023614405.1 Avena insularis
AGTGGTGTTTATTGATGACATACTGATATATTCCAAGGATGATGTCGAGCATGAGAAACATCTGCTCGATTATGGAGAAACCGAGGAATATCAGATGTATGCCAAATTCAGCAAGTGTGAATTCGCTTAACAATCATGGTTTCTTGGACACGTAGTGTCAGGAGAAGGAGTCGCTGTGGATCCAAGCAAAGTGACTGCAGTGATAGAATGGGAAGCGCCCAAGAATGCGGGAGAGATTCGAAGCTTTTTGGGACTTGCTGGATATTACAGGAGATTCAGAGAAAACTTCTCCAAGATTGCTAAGCCGATGAATGAACTTCTGAAGAAGGAGAGGAAGTTTGAATGGTCAGACGTATGTGAGGCCAGCTTTCAGGAACTGAAGCATCGACTAGTGACCGCACCTGTTCTGTGTTTACCAGATCTTCAGAAGGATTTCCAAGTGTACTGCGATGCCTCTCGATAGGGACTTGGGAGTGTGCTGATGCAAGATGGGAGAGTAGTGTCATATGCCTCGCGACAACTCAAGCACCATGAGCGGAATTACCCCACACACGACTTGGAGTTAGCGTCAGTGGTTCATGCGCTCAAGGTATGGAGGCATTACTTAATGGGAAAACACTGTGATGTATACACCGACCACAAGATCCTGAAGTACATATTTACACAGAAGGAACTGAACATGAGGCAAAGGAGATGGTTGGAGCTTATCAAGGATTATGATATGAATCTGCAATACCACCCAGGAAAGGCCAATGTAGTAGCAGATTCTCTGAGCCGGAAGGTTTATGCCAATGGATTGACAATTGGTGAATTGCCTGAGGATTTGTGCAAGCAATTCCAGGACCTTAGACTGGAGGTAGTATCTGAAGGGTACTTGGCAACAATGGAAGTCCAACCAACGCTACAGGACAGAATCAGGAAGGCTCAAGTGGGAGACAAAGAGATAGATGAAATAAGGGAAAAAATGAAGGAGGATCGAGCAAAGGAATTCTGCGAGGATGAGCAAGGAACCTTGTGGTATGGAGATCGTTTGTGCGTTCCCAATGATCCGGAGTTGAGGAAGTTGATTCTGCAGGAAGCTCATGACTCGCCGTATTCCATACATCCGGGCAATACGAAGATGTATATGGACCTAAAAGACAGATTCTGGTGGAACAACATGAAGGGAGACATCGCAGAGCATATTGCCCTATGTGATGTATGTAGCCGAGTAAAGGCGGAACACCAGAAGCCAGCAGGATTGCTACAGCCATTGCCCGTGCCGGATTGGAAGTGGGATAGAGTGGGAATGGATTTTATCACAGGATTGCCCAGGACCAGGTCAGGATATGACTCTATTTGGGTAGTGGTCGACCATTTGACCAAGGTAGCCCACTTTATACCAGTGAAGACGACCTATACAAGTGCAAAGTTGGCCAAGATTTACATGGACAGAATTGTGTGCCTACATGGAGTTCCCAAGAGTATCGTATCTGATAGAGGCACCCAATTTACCTCACACTTCTGGCGCCAGCTGCACGAGTCACTTGGTACCAGATTGGAGTTTAGCACAGCGTTTCACCCACAGACTGATGGACAGACAGAGAGGGTGAATCAGATTTTGAAGGACATGCTGAGAGCTTGCGCCTTGGCTCATGGCTCTAGTTGGGATGAGAATTTGCCATACGCTGAGTTTTCCTACAACAATAGCTATCAAACCAGCATCAAGACGTCACCGTTCGATGTGCTATATGGAAAACGGTGCCGGACACCATTGCTATGGGATGGAGTAGGAGAACGTCAGTTGTTTGGACCTGATTTGATCAAGGACGCTGAGGAGAAGGTCGCCTTGATTAGGGACAGGCTGAAGGTAGCACAATCAAGGCAGAAGAGCTACGCTGACGCCAAGCGCAAGGAAGTGGTGTATGAGATAGATGATAGAGCATACCTTAGAGTGTCGCCACTTCGTGGAATCAAGAGATTTGGAATTAAGGGTAAGCTGGCACCTCGGTTTATTGGACCGTATCGGGTCTTAGCATGCAAAGGAGAAGTTGCTTATCAGTTGGAGTTGCCAGAGGCTCTGTCCGCTGTTCACAATGTGTTCCACGTGTCCCAGCTGAAGAAGTACCATCCGGAGATGATGGATACACCATTGAGAGACACTGTACCGCTAGAGGAGGTTCAGCTTGAGAATGATTTGACCTATGAGGAGAAACCCGTACCAAGACGATCAGGTTTTGCAACGTACAGTGGAGCCACCACACCGAAGATGAAGCCACTTGGGAGCGTGAGGATGACATCCGAGAGGACTACCCACACCTATTTGCTAGCCGCGCCGAATCTCGAGGACGAGATTCATCTTAAGGGGGTTAGTCTTGTCACATCCCAAATTTTAGATTTGGTTTTGCATATCATTCATACCATTGCATCATACTTTTCCATTCAAAACCATCGATTGAAAAGAATCGGCGAAACGCTATTTTCTAAACCCTACTCTATTTCACTACGAGGCTCCTGCGGGAGGCTTTAGTAGGACTTGTGTTGTACACCCTTGTAGCCTAGAGGTTTCACTCAACCTTTGTCCCTAGATTGTTCCCCTCGATTTTACAAAACCGTAGGAGCAAGAATCGCCCAATTCGGAGCTCGTACGGAAAACTTACGGCCGTTTTATTAGAAGATAGAAAATCGGCCCGACTTTTCCGTGTCCGTTTCCAACCGCGCGCCGTGTTCGCGTAGGACCCCACGAGGGGGCCCCACTTAAGAGGCCACGCAGCCGCCGCTGCCGCCCTGCCTCGATACCCGCGCCCCCACCTCGATCGCCACCCGCCGCCGCCGCCTCTCCCCTCGGCCATCGCGCCAGCGCCAGCCGCTTCAGCCGCGCCCGCCCGCCGCTTTCGCCGCTGTTGCCGCGCCAGCCGCCTTGCGCCCAGCCCTTCGCCCGCTGCCTACAGCCGCTTCAGCGCCATTGCGCGCCGCTGCCGCCGCTGCCTTGCCAAGGCCGCTGCTGCCCGCTTGCCGCTAATCCGCTGCTTCGCCGCCCGAAAACGCCGCCTGGACCGCCGTCGTCCCGAGTTCGCCGTCGTTTGTCTCCGGTGAGTCCGCAGCCGCCGTTAGATTTCAGATCAGCGGTCCAGATCGGCCGTTGACCGGTCAGTACTCAGGCGTTGACTAGTCAGACGCCCAGTCAGCAGCCGTGTTGACCAGTCAACAGACACAGTTGACTGGGTAATTACTTTAATCGTTTTAGTTGACAGATTTCGGTAGAAACTTGTAAATTGCGTAGAAATTAAACCACTGGGCCAAAAATTGCAAATAAAATATGTGTAGATTCAGTAAGTCATGTAGAATCTTGCTGTACCTTTGGTTTAGACTTTTGCAGCAAGATTTAGTACAGTTTAATCAAATAGGTTAATGGACTTTTTGGAGGAATTAATTCGTAGAAAAAGATCTGTAGCTCCAAAAATTGCGTATGATATGTCCCTGGATTCAGTGGGATGAGGGGAATCTCATCGTGAATTAAAAGATAGGCTTACAGTAAAAACTTCTGCAGAAACTGTCTAGTGGCTTTCTGCAGTGTTTTAATTACTCGGGGAGTTTTATAATTCCTTTTTGAGTAATTCCAGTTGGTACTGTTTCTAATTAGCTATGCCTATGCGGTAGAATTTTCCCAAGATTTTATAAACAGTATACTACCGGTAGTGAATTATTTGGGTTCTAGCTCTAGTTTTGAGTATTATATTTTGCATAATAGTTTTCCTACCGCTAAAACTATTTTCCATACATGCAATCAGTAGTATTATTGATTAGTATTATGTGGTGCAGCTGTAGCACCAATTCACTTGCCTTGCATACCTTCATGCATCATCTTTGTTGCATATGTTTGTGGATTGTTTGTTTATGATTGCAATTGTATCGTGTAGATTGTGACGAGTGCAACGCTTGCTCGTGTGTGAATTGTTCTTCCGACCGCTACAACCAAGGCAAGTAGATGCTACTTTGATCATGATATCATCCTACTATTTTCAATGCATTGTCGTGTATTTTGTAGATGCATGTGTAGGATGATACTATCGCTATGCTATGTCCTATTATGTGGTAGGGCTTTCCTTGTAGATGAACCACCGCTGGTAGATGTGCTTAGCCATGCTATGTTGAACGAGGGCTGGGTTACATCATTGAGACTTGTTTCTAAAAGTATTGGTTTGTAAAAACTAAAACAACTTAATCAATGAATCCCCTGGGTGTGATGGTATTGATAATTTTTTGGTGGTTTCATTGCGGAAAGGCACCCAGGTATCGAGAGAAATTGATTGGCTTCTTTATTGTGTAGCTTACGTGTACAACCATGTGCCAATAATGAAATGGGCGGTTGGTTGGACTTAGTAGGTTGTGGTAACTCGAACCCGCGTATCCAGAGATGTAGAATTTTGGTAGGTTGGACCGGTCTTGGCCGGGATTGAGGAGCTACTTTCCGAACAGTCTCTTCTTGGACTTCTCCCTATCACCACTCAAAATGAGAGTGATGGTACGAGCTGGGCTGGCCAAGTCACATGGGTAAAGTGTACTAACCCCTGCAGGGTGTATAATCTAATCGATTAGGCGTGTCCCCGGTTATGGACAACTGAGTTGCTTGATATTGATTCCATGACATGTTTCTCGCTCATTCCAATTTCATAAATGTTTTAATATTGTTGGGTTAACTTAATTGGGATCTTTTCAAAGAAAATCAAAAACTGTTTATGAAAGTAGGACAAAGGTATTTGCAAATGCAAGCCAGACACAGCTCCACTTGCCAAATATGCATGTAGATGTTAGTACTATTGTCTCCATTACTATCTCTACTTGCCATACATTCCATGTATTGACCCTTCGGGGCTGCTACGTTTCATGTTGCAGGTTATTCCAATTCTGAGTAATCGATATAGGCCACGGTACTCCACTCGGCACTTGTTCACTTGTGGGAAATTTGAAGAATGGAGGATTTGCTTTATTTATGTTGCTACCTGAATAATTTGAGCTAGCCTTGAGCTAAGCTTTTATTGTAATAATGGTACTCTGGATCTTTGTTATTCATGATACACGGATATTTTGCTATGTTATTCATCTTATTATATTGTGGGCCAATGAACCGATCCAGGGATTGGCATGTCACATAGAAGCCTCGGTCTTTTCAGAACCGCGGTGTTACACTATAAAGCACGGCTTGTTGCGAAAGGTTTTCGACAAGTTCAAGGTGTTGACTACGATGAGACTTTCTCTCCCGTAGCGATGTTTAAGTCCATTCGGATTTTATTAGCAATTGCTGCGTTTCATGATTATGAAATATGGCAGATGGATGTCAATACTGCTTTCCTCAATGGCAACATTGATGAAGAGTTGTATATGATGCAACCCGAAGGTTTTGTCGATCCTAAGGATGCTGATAAAGTATGCAAACTTCAGCGTTCCATTTATGGACTGAAGCAAGCATCTCGGAGTTGGAACCTTTGTTTTGATCAAGAGCTTTGGATTTGTTCCAAATTGCTACGAAGCTTGTATCTACAAGAAAGTGAGTGGGAGCTCGGTGACGTTTCTAGTACTATATGTGGATGACATATTGATTATTGGAAAGACATCAACATGCTTAACGATGTGAAGAGTTATTTGAACAAGTGTTTTTCAATGAAAGACATAGGTGAAGCTGCTTATATATTGGGCATCAAAATCTATAGAGATAGACAAAGACGCCTGATAGCTTTAAGCCAGAGTACATACCTAGACAAAGTTCTGAAAAGGTTCAGAATGGATAAGGCAAAGAAAGGTTCAGTGCCTATGTTGTCAGGTAAGATATTGAGCAAGGCTCAGTGTCCAGCTACGGTAAATGATAGGGAAGCTATGAGCAAAGTGCCTTATGCCTCGGCCATAGGTTCTATCATGTATGCCATGCTGTGTACTAGACCGGATGTGTCCAATGCTCTCGGATGTATATTTTGAATGGAGGAGCTGTGAGCTGGAGAAGCTGTAAGAAAAGCGTGATCGCAGGATCTACAGTAGAAGCGGAATACATGGCTGCTGCAGAAGCGTCAAGTGAAGGAGTTACGATCAGGAACTTCATCACTGAGCTTGGCGTGGTTCCAAGTGTATTGGACCCACTGGAGATATTGTGTGACAACACTGGCGCCATAGCACTCGCTAAGGAACCAAGATATCATCCAAAGACCAAGCATATCAACCGCAAGTTTCATATAATCCGAGATTATATAGCAGATGGAGATCTGAAGATCAGCAAAGTACATACAGATCTGAATGTCGCAGATCCATTGACTAAACCTCTTCCACGTGTAAAACATGATCAGCACCTCAGTGCCATGGGTGTGAGATTGTTTCCAGATGTAAACTAGATTATTGACTCTAGTGCAAGTGGGAGACTGTTGGAATTATGCCCTAGAGGCAATAATAAAGATGTTATTATTATAATTCTTGTTCATGATAATTTTTATATTCCATGCTAGAATTGTATTAAGCAGAAACATTAATACTTGTGTGGTTCGTGAACAACACCGTGTCCCTAGTATGCCTCTGTGGACTAGCTCATTGATTAATGATGGTTAAGGTTTCCTAGCCATGGACATGAGTTGTCGATTAATAATGAGATCATATCATTGGGAGAATGATATGGTGGACAGACCCAAACTAAGCGAAGCAATTAGATCGTGTCATCGTGTTCGTCTTTGCGAAGCTTTTCTTATGTAAAATATTGTATTCCTTAGACCATGAGATAATACAACTCCCTGGTATCGGAAGAAAGCTTTGAGGTCATCAAACGTCATCGTATGAGAGGGTGATCATAAAGGTGTCCCTCAGGTGATCGGAAAGTATCTGTTGGGTTGTATGTATCGAGATGGGATTTGTCCCTCCCAAGTCGGAGAGATATACTTTGGGCCCACTCGGTAATCGATATCAACACTGCTTGCAAGCATGTGGTTAAGGAGTTAATCACAAAGTGATATCGGATTACGGAACGAGTAAAGTACTTGCTGTGAACGAGATTGAACTAGGTATGACGGTACCGACGATCGAATCTCGGGCAAGTAAAATATCGCGAGACGAAGGGAATATATATATGGGATTGATTGAATCCTGGCATCGTGGTTCATCCGATATGATCATCGATGAATGTGTGGGAGTCAATATGGGTTTCCACCTCTGTTGATTATTGATAAAGATCATGTCGCATATTCTCGAACCCAGGTCACACACTTAACGTGTCTCGATGCTAGGATAGATTGGATAATTGGTTTATGAGTTTTTGTTCGGAGTCTCGGATGGGATCCGGGACATCACGAGAGGTTACGAGTGGTCCGGAGAATAAGATTCATATAAGGCAGTGCAGTTTTTGGAGTTCGGAATTGTTCCGGGTTAATCGGTATTGTACCGGAAGCTTCTAGAACCTTCCGGAAGGGTACCAACGTGGCCACACCTTCCGGGAGGGGGCATGGGCCTATGAGGGAGTGCCCTGGCCGCATTGGGCCAGGGGCACAAGGCCCCATAGGGCCCAGCCGGCCAAGAGGGTTTAAACCCTAGATAGAGCTTCTAGAAGGGGGGGGTTCCTTGCCCCCCACTCCTCCTCCTTGGCCGCCGGCCTTGGCTTGGGGGAGGGGGCTAGGGTGCCGCCCCACCCCTCTATATAAATACGGCTGGGGGCGCACCACCCCCCACACCTTCCCCTCCAACCCTAGCCGCCCTGCTGCCCTTCCTCTCTCTCCCTCCCGACTGTTTGTAGGCGAAGCCCTGCTGCAGAAATTCTCCACCATATACACCACGCCGTCGTGTTGTAGATCCAATCCGTCTCTCCACCATACTTGCTGGTCCGAGGAAGGAGGAGACGTCGAGGTGGTGCACGTGTGCATCTCACGGAGGCACCGCCACTTGTGGTGCTAGATCGGATCGGATCGCGAGGAGGAGAAGCGAGTACGACTACATCACCCACGTTCCGACGAATGTTCCGCTGTGCGAATCTTCAAGGGTATGAAGATCTAATCCAATATCTCTCGTTGTTTGCATCTCCTAGATTAGATCTTTGCTTTCCCTCTGTTCGCATCCGTAGAAAATTTTGATTTACTATGCCGCAAAACCCTTCAGTCCTAGGTAACAATTCTATTAGAAGAACTTGTTTTGTTTATTCAATTACCACATAACAAAATTATATGTAGTGGTTGCTACATTAATCCGTCTAGACTAAATATCGCTATAAAAGATCTAATCTTGTCATAGGCAACCTTTGAACATTGTTGTGAACTCTTTCCCAACATGTCGACTATTTCATAGATGTGCAACATCCATGTCTATTTCTTTATAGATCTAAACACAACTGTAAGGTCTTACACCTTTCTCGAGGGTCCTTCAAGTTCAAAACTTGATTTCTCGTGTATGGAACTATCACGGATTTTATGGCTTCAAGCCATTTTACGGAGTCAGGGCCCATCATTGCTTCTTTGCATGTAGTACGTTCATTATTCTCAAATAATGATTCAACCCTCAAATCTTGGTATTTGATTGCTTACTCGACCTACTTGGTTCAATAGAAACTTTGACCTTCGTAACCTCAACCTTTGAGGCACGTGAGCCATGAGCATTGTTGCTGCCTCCGGAACACTTTTCGGCGCTGCGCAACTTTGCACATATAGCTAAGGTTCTTTTAACCTTATCAAAGTTCTATTGTCCTCCCACTTATCTTTTCACGAAAAATTCCTTCTTAAAGAAACTTGACGTTCTAAGTGACAAACACTTTTGTCTCTGATGTTATGGAGGATTACTTAACAGTTATTCAAAATAACATACAAAGACAGGTTCATCCGACTTTGGTTGCAAACATCTTTCTTATGCATAGCATACCAATGTTTAATAAAGGACAACTTGGGTTTTATCCCAAACCATAACTTTATATGGTGTCAATTCAACGGATTATGATGGAGCTCTTTTCAGTGGAAAAACGGTAGTCTCTAAAGCTTTTAATATTTAAAATATAATGACAGTTCTATGAATTACACCTTTGATCTTACCATGTCAAACAAGGTTTAATTACATATCTCGAACGCTCCATACTCTTATGGTGTTTCGGGAAATGCAAATCCACGGAACGATTCCTTAAATCTTAGGTACTATGCTAAACTTGTAACTCAAATATCTTCCTTTATTATCTTATCATAAACTATTCATATTCTTGTTATAATGATTTTGCACTTCATCTTGAAAGTCTTTGAACTTTTCAAATGTTTCATACTTTATCCTTATTAAGTAAATATTCATATATTCACTCAAATTTTCGGAGAAAGCATATGAAGTTGAAATCCATCGCTCTTGACTACACATAATGGACTTCGTACAACAATATGTACAAGTTCCAATAAGCTAGTCATTCATTCCCTTTTGGCCTATGAACGAAGTTTTAATTATCTTTAGGAAAGTTTCACAAGCGTCATTTGATTAAAAATCAAAAGACTCCAAAATTCCATCCACATGGAGTTTCTTCATGTTTTCTTTCCAATATAATTTAAACGGCGATGTCACTTCCGAAGTGATCTTTCAATCAATTTGTCTTTCAACATTTTTAGCACTAGTTTTATGGATGTGATTTATCCAACGAGATTTGTGAATCATCCATCTTTTATGGATTACGGAAATTATTTGAACAACCCTTTTGTTCTCATAATACCTGATAAAACAAATCTTGAAGGCAAGCTTTGATGTTTAACGAGCAACACAATAACCCTTTATTTGTTCTCGATGAACATCATCACATATTCTTTTGCTAGTTACTTAGGCCATTGTAGTTCATGAATTGTGTTGTTTCGTATGACGATTCACACCAACAAATTCAGTATCAAATACTTAGGAACCACATTGTTTAATAAGCAAAGAATATAGCCATAACATGTATATCATCTATATACTTAAACTGAACAATTCTAGTCTTTTCTTTTCTGCCATATATTTATGAGATTCTCTTTCAGTATTTCCTTTTCTGTTTGAAAGGATCTATCAACATCAACCGTGGAGTCATACATATGACACATAGTCCAAGGCGTGTATAATTAAATACCAATGTCTTTGGACTTGTACTTTGAAGTAGATCACCATCATCAAATGTTTGGTGTGCTTTCAAATTCCATTCTTTAGTAATCTCTTAGTGTGGTAAATATTTTACCTACATCAAATATTCACCCTTATCATGGAATTATTCATGATCACGCTACTTTAGCTTATAACGGTGAATCGCGAGTATAATGTTGCTCTCCAAAACCTTTTGGAGGATTAGGACAACTAGTGTCTCCAACCTTTTGCAAATTCTCATCAAATATGAGAACATGACTTTTGCCATATTATACTCTATCATGTTGTAACCAAAACTTCGTTTCAGATATCACTATATCTTCCACACATCATGGTTTCTGAAACAACTCTTTCAGATCCTAGATAACCTTGATATTAAGACAATCCTTTGAATATCAAGAATCATGGAGACAAACATGATACTCATACACTAACTCTTGGAATTGTCACTCTTGTTTTAATACCAATTATTAAACTTCATGGAGTAACCGGAACTTACTGAAAGTTTGCAATAGGACTTTTAAACTTTAGATTAACACTTCAAAACAATACGATACCAGTTCGTAAAGTAACTAACCAGAATTCTATAGTTCTATCATCTTAATTATAACTAAGCGCAAGGTGGTAAACGGATGCCAATGACTACAACAATTATGCAAATTCACTTTGATTTAATTTATGATAAATAGTGTTCAACTTTTAATCACATTGTCGTTGAACTCCCACTCAAAACAATATCCCTCACATTGTTTTAGTGATTACACGAACCAAATCCACCACATCAAAACCGATCATCACGAGAGTTGATGTAGCTTCAATGGCGAACAATCAACATGTTCATCATATCTACTATATGACTCATGCTTTACCTTTCGGTGATCCGTGTTCCGAGACCATGTCTGTACATGCTAGGCTCGTCAAGATCAAACCTTAGCTTCCGCATGAGCAAATCTGGCTTGCTCACGTTGTATACACTCGCAGAATCTAACACACCCGATCATCACGTGGTGCTTCGAAACAACGAGCTTTAGAAACGGTGCTTACTAAGGATGAACACTTTAAAACTTGAAATTGTGTGCTTGAGGGATCATCTTATAATGCTACCGTCGTAAACTAAGCAATACAAGATGCATAAAAGGATTAACATCACATGCAATTCATAATATGTGATATGATATGGCCTTTCTTCTTTGTGCTTCCGATCTCCATCTTCAAGCACGAACATGATCTCCATCATCACCGGCATTGCATCAAGGTTAATGACGCCGCTCCATGGTTGTCGTCCACCAGCTTCAACTATTACAACTACTTTGAATAGACACGCGGGTCTTAACAGAATTTAAAGACAGCCATATGGCTCCTGCCGGTTGCCTTCTTACAATAAGGAACATTGCATACATCAAATATAATCACAATCATGGCCATATCACATCACAGCACACCCCTGCAAAACAAAGTTAGACGCCTCTAATTTTCTTTGCATGTTTTACGTGGTTTGGGGCTTTCAGTAAGTGTCGTTCTAACTTACGAACAAGAACCACAACATTGATACTAGTATTGTCAATCACCCGTTGTAAATTGAATCTTAACTATGTTGGGAGAAACAGGCACCCGCAAAGCCCACAATGACCATTGTGTTCTACTCGTGCAACAGATCTACATATAGACACGGCTCTGATACCACTGTAGGGTTTCGTAGCATGGAAAACAAAAAATTTCTACCGCATACAAACAAACAAGCCAAGATCTATCTACTAGATTGTAGCAACGAGTCGATGGAATAACTCACCCTTGAAGATTCCAAAGTGTTTAACGAGAGCAGATTCTCGTGGGTGATGTATTCGTACTCTTGCCGATCTCAAGATCGCGTAGACGATCCTTCCGGCGCTGCGTTCGGTACATCATGACGAAGACCTTCCTCTCCCTTGTTCCAGCAGGCAGCGGAGGTTGTAGCACTCTCCTCGCGATTCCAGCAGCACAACGGCATGGTACCGGAAGTAGAGGGGAGATCTCGCATGGCTTCGCCTTAAGCCGGAACGAGTATGGTGGACTATGAGAGAGATCCTCGGCGATCTAGGGTTTAGACGCACCAAGGAGGAGGGTATAGGGCCGACGGCTAGGGCTTGGAGCAGCCCAAGTCGGCGGCTAGGGGAGAAACCCTAGGCGGCGGCTATAGTGGGCGGCGGCTAGGGTTTAGGTTTAGAGGGGCGTGGTGTTGTGTCCTTGGAGGGGCAGCCCTGCCCCTCCTTATATAGGTGGAGGGGAGCGCCAAGGGGAGGGGAGTCCCTCCCCAACTCGGTCTCCAAGTGGGCCGGCGGTGGAGGGAGGGAACTCCTCCCCAAGTAGGTTTCCTACTTCCCCTCCACCTCCCAAAATAGTCGTTTGACTTTTCAAATTGGCGTTTGACTTTTTCAAACTAGGATTTGATTAAACCCTTTATTTTGTTCAGCGATGACACTTAGTACATGATGCAATCATTCCAACTTGATATGACATATTCATGTACCCTTCCCCTCCGGAGTGCCTGACATTCCGGAACCTTCTAGAACATTCCCGATGAAAACACCGGAACCATTCTCCAACCCCGAAACAGGACTTTCCTTATATGAATCTTATTCTCCGGACCATTCCGGATCTCCTCGTGATATCCCGGATCCCATCCGAGACTCCGAACAACATTCGGTCTCTCACTCATCATTCCATAACTACTTAAACAACGTCGAATCCTTAAGTGTGTCTCCCTACGGTTCGTGAATTATGCGGACATGATCGAGACACTTCTCCGAACAATAACCAATAGAGGAATCTGGAAATTCATATGGCTCCCACATATTTCTACGATTACTTTGCGATCGAATGAACCACTAACATACGATACCAATTTCCCTTTGTCTCACGATAGTTTACTTATCCGAGGTTATGATCGTCGGTATCTCTGCATACCTAGTTCAACCTCGTTACCGATAAGTACTCTTTTCTCGTTCCCGTGATATGTGATCCCTTGTGAGCCAGTCACATGCTTGCAAGCTAATTGGATGACATTCCACCAAGAGGGCCCAGAGTATATCTATCCGTCATATGGATGGACAAATCCCACTCTTGATCCATGTGCCTCAACCCATACTTTCCAAACACTCAATGCCACCTTTATAGCCACCCATTTATGGTGTGGTGTTTGATGTCATCAAAGCATCCTTCCGGTGATGGTGATTAACATGATCTCATGGTCGAAGGAATTAGGTTACTATGTATGAGAAAGCTTATAGCAAATGAACTATATTAAATGACTTGATCTTTATGCTACGCTTAACTATAGGAGTATGTCCATCACATCATTCTCCTAATGATATGACCCTGTTGTTAATAACATCTCTATGTTCATGATTAGGAAACCATGATCATATATTAACCAACAAGCTAGTTTAATAAGAGGCTTTACTAGGGACTCTTTTATGTTTACAAATCACACAAGTATTAATGTTTCCTGTTAATACAATTATAGCATGGTATGTAAACATTTATCATAAGTATGAAGATATGATAATAACCACTTTATTATTGCCTCTTGGGCATATCTCCAACAAGATCAACTCCTTGTTGCACAACCGGTCGTACTTTCCCGTCCACAATTCCATGATGTGGGGCCTAGTAGTTGGTCCAACCAATCACTGCCCCCTTCGCGACCTCGCATGCCTCCTTGGTGTACACCATGCCCACATAATGAATTACGGCAATGGTTTGTACAAACCGTTAGATGCCAGAACTATCGTGGGACGATGAGGGTTCCCACCCATATGCTGCATATCCTCTATGAATTACCAATTAATATGCATGCTACGAGGATAACAGCCACGACCTGCACATCCGGCTTCATGCGAGAGGAAGAAGATACAGCTGACTTCTCTGTCCCATTCCAAATCTCATGGCTAACGCGTAATATACGGCGCTAGAATCACTGATGTTAGGGGTTATTAAGTCCCTACTTGATCATCATTGTTTGCAACTAGAACCCTAAGTTCTATTGCTCCATTATATCATCACTTAGGATGATATCTATGATTTCTTTATTTGTGAAAATAATAATTTCTTTCTTTTATAGCATATATGATAACACACAATTTGCAAATACTTTGATAAAGACTCTTCAAAGGACATGAGCAAGTGATGAACTTGCCTTGTGATGGCAAGGTAGTGAAGTCTGATGCTTGCACTGGACCTTGAGCTTCTATGTCTACAAAACATCATTATTGCCCGGTAAGGACAATATTTAAAGAAGCAAAATGATTTTGCAAGTAATGTAATGCATTAATTAATTTGATATGCATTTACCCTATTATTATATAAGGTTCTTTTTAATAATAACAAAGCATTTATAAATATTACTTTTTAATATTTATAACATATATTGAATTATTTTATTTTATTTCCTTTTTATTTGAATTTTATTGATTTAATAATTCTTTTAGGAATTATCAATTATACATTAAAAATTGTTATTAAATATTTATTTATTATTTTTAGAAAAATACTACAATATTAATATATAATGAAAGTGATTTTTATTTATTTTTATCATCTTTCAATAATTTTGTAAAAATTCCATAAGGAATATATAATTTACAAAATTCTTATAAAAAATTAAATGTTTAAAATTTTATATCTTATTTTATTTGGATAGTGTGGATTATTGTGAATCCAAAAATATTTTATTTATATTTTTTGGACTTTTAATTTTACTTTCTAGAATTTAATTAAATCTAGGGGTATTTTGGTCTTTTCCTTTTTATTAAAACAGACCTTAAAAGATTTCTGGGCCGGTTATTCTTATTCGGCCCTAGTGGCCCATTAGTTATAGTCAAAAATACTACCCCGAAGGGTTTGTCCCAACTCATCACATTCCTCACTGCCTCTCTCTCCCACGATCTCATCCTCTCCTCCTCTGACCCTGACCCCGTGGCCGTCGATGCCACCACCGTCGATTCCCGCCCCCTTGGGCCGTTCTGGTCGCCACCATGGTGCAACCGGGGGTTGTCAACGATGCTTGTCCTTTCTATCCAACTGGATTCGAGCCTGGGGCTCTCCAGCGATGGATCGATGCCGTCCCGAACCCTAGTGTTTGGGGATTGGCGTGGATCCAGGTGCTGCTGCCGCCGTCGCGCGTCGTGGTGGTGTCCTCTCCTCTAGGCGTGGTCAGGGTCGCTTCCGTGGCGCCGTATGGGTTGCAGCGCCCCCTCTGGGGTGCTTCCCGTGTCGCCATGGACGTCGACCCCTCTACTTCCTCTTCTAGTATCTCCTTGTGCTCCCTGTGCTCGCTCATCCCATGCTGGATGTTGGCAGTGATCTCTCTGGTTACTGACTGGTTTTGATTAGGATGATTTATCCATTTAGGGTTCTTATCATGTGGTTGTTCATATACTGGCTGAATTAGATTATGTCTGAATGGTCTATAAATATGCTAAATGGTTATTGGCCTGAGACTTGTTGCTTGAGATGAACTATGATGGTTCTGGTGGCTTATTAGATGCTTTTATGCTTGGATGGCATATGATTCAGATGGTATAGTTTCTTGAGATCCATGCTTGGTAAAGTCAGTGGCTTGGTAACCTTCCACTGTCATTTCATGGTTTAGGAGCATGGTTATGATATGATGAAACCATTGTCTTAGTGTTGTTGGCTTAGAAATTAATATGTGGTTTGAGATCATCATGATCTCAAACAGTGAAGATGAACATAGGAATATCCTAGTTATGATTCCTGTATTAGCAGGAAAATGATTAGTAGATTGTTCTGTTGAACCTGTGATGATTGGATGTTTATCCTGATTCATATAGAATTGTTCTCGTGACACTATTTTGGTATGGCATACAAGTTTGATTTTTATTCATTGTTTGGGTTGGTTTAAGGTTAAGACAAACTTGGCTTTGAGAGATAAATAGATATGCTCTTCTCTGAAATCCCTAAGACCAATGATGTTGGTCTGAGGCTTAGGGGTTCAGACCTTATCTAGTTGATCCATATAGATAGTCCAAGTAGTGGTACCAGCTATTGTTTTTGAATCAAAACTTGGAGAAAAATGATAGTAGGCTTGATCATTCTATGGATCCAAAAGATTTGTTTCTAAGGTGATACCCTTACTTTAGGGATGTGCCTAGAAATTAGATCATAGCTATATTTATGCTTGAATTGTAATATATAGCTTGACGACCAGAGTAATGATGTTGCTCTGAGCTCTGGCTGGATCCTGGTACTTTTCTGTTTAATATTTGAGTTTAAAATCCCTATGATGGAGTCACCCCACTTGGGTGCTTTCTGAGGGTTTGTTTCATAATACAACACATGCTTCTGTCTAGATGATATGATTAGATCATGTGAAGATTTTATGAAACTCATCATAGAATCTGATGTTTGTGGAGTAAGGTGGTGATGATGATCTTGTTTTACTGAGCTTCTGTGCTTGACGTTGAGCTAGCCTGCTCCTCCTAGCTCCTGGACTTGTCCATGAGCTAGCATGCTTGTCACATCCCAAGATTTTCCAAATCTTGTAATGTGAAAATAAATGAATAAAATAAAACTTTGTTTGATTTTCAAGGCCAGAAGAAACTTTTTGAATTCAATTGGGACTTCAAACCAGTTGGATCAAATAAAATCCTAAAGAAATTTAAAAGAGTAAACATTTGATAAAAGAAAATAAAATATTTTGGAACTACTATTTTGGATCTTTTAGATAAAAAGATTTGGTTTTTAAAAGAAATAGAAGTTTTATAAATAAAGATTATTTTATAAAGCCAAATTAAACCTTGGCCAAACTTTTGAAAATAAAACATTTTGTTTTGATAAAAATAGCAAAGGTTTAATTAAAATAGAATAATAAGGATTTAATATCCAATTTTTATTTAAATAAAAGGTTTTACCATTTTAATTAAAACCCCAAAACTTATTAAATTATTTTAAATAAGTTTTCCAAGTATTTTATATTCTCAAATAAAACCTACTGATTTGTTTTGGTTTTATTTTAGATTTCAAAATAAAGATTTTAATAAAACAAATCCTATTTGATTTAATAATGAGGGTCTATTGTATTTAATTATTAATGGTCCCTAAAATAAAAATGTTATTTTGTTTAAAACAAGATTTTCAAATATCATTTATTTTCAAATAAAACCTACTGATTTGTTTTTGAAAATATTTGGATTTCAAATGGAGATTTTATTAAATAAATCAAACCCTATTTGATTAAATAACTAAAGATCCATTTTATTAATAATGGATCCTAAAAAGAATAAAAATATTATTTTATTTTGGATTTTGGTTTATGTTACTGAACAGAACCAAATTCCAAGCTGCAATGTGTGGAAGTTTGAATGGATTTGAACATTGTTTGGTTGTTTGAAATTTCAAAATAGAATTGGAAAATAGAAAAAGAAAAAGGTTCCAGGAAGAAAAAAATAGAACCAGACCCAGCCCAGCCGACCAAGCCCACAAGCCCATCAAACAGCCCAGTCTTTCTCCCCCTACACGAAACGTTTTTTTCACTTAAAGCCACACCCACTGAGACACCGACTGGTGGACCGCGTTTCCTCTCCCTTTCTCACTGACCAGAGGACCCCACCGCCACGTCCCTCTTCTTCCCCACCCGCAGACTACGCCCACCCCTCGCCGGCCGTTGCAGACGGAATAACTCTGGCGTAATACGTTTTAATCACGCGTTGAATCAGCCCCTTAACCACGCAGGATAAATCGTCTCCCTCTCCTCTCTGTTTCCCCTATGTCTCCTCCCCCAAATGCGCCCCCAGGCTGCCTGAATCGAGCTTGCGCACCCTCTGCCCTGACCACCGTATCCGACCAATTCCGGCCGTGTCCTGCCACCCCGTGCCTTCTCGACCTAGCTCACACCTTCCCCACCTCCTGACGCATCTGTCCGTACCCTTCATTCGACTGCGGGCGCCCCAGAGCGTCGGCTACGACAAGCTCCCGAACGCCGCCGCGTTTGCTTTCTTCTCTGGCG
The DNA here is from genome assembly GCA_023614405.1 of Avena insularis. NCBI lineage: Eukaryota > Viridiplantae > Streptophyta > Magnoliopsida > Poales > Poaceae > Avena > Avena insularis. The sequence continues at coordinate 18,077 of JAJUPC010000323.1, forward strand.
AAGCCTACTGGTAAGAACAGACCGCCGCTTCCCCTCTCGTTCACGCACACACCTACACCGTGTCCTGCTGCATCTGACCAGACCCTTGTCCTGCCTTAGGGCGATCAGCAGCGTCGCCTCGACAACAACCAGAGCCGCCAGACGCCATTGCAAACTCCGGCGAAGAATTGCAGCAGACCCCGAGCGCCCCTTGTCGAGCCCACAGTACCTTGAGCATCACCACAACCCTGCGAATCTAGTGAGCACCTTCCCCTCCTCCCTCGTTTCCTGTTTCGCCAGCGCCGCCACTATCTGACCGTCGCCGCCGCTAGCCATCGTCGGCGCCGCTCGCAAATGGTCGAGCACGCTAGCACCGTAGGATCTCGATCCGACGCTCCCGATAGATCACTTAACCGCGAAGGGGTATGCCTTCTGGACCGCACGATTTGACTAGATCCAACGCACTGCAGCGCGTGATCCACCCGAACCGGTACCGTCCAATCCAATCGTGACGCGTGGCCAGATTTCTGATTTAAAAACAGATAGAAACCAGATTTGAATTGCAATTTGAAACTCTTGTAACTTTTGATCCACACGTCCAAAAATTGCAAATTTGGTATCATTGGAATCAGTGGAACAAACCCTAGCCAACCATGCCCTTAGTTTAGCAAATAGTATCTGTTAGCTTGTTGGTTTTTGCAGAAACTTTTGATTGCTTGTTAAGGTTGTAAAAATTGTTTAAAAATGAAATTTGGGATAAAATCTTTTGCAATTGTATTGCTTTGAACCTACTGACCATAGGAAACACTTTGTGGACTCAAAAATGTATTTGGTGAAACAAAATAATGATTCTTTGATTTAAAACCATTTCTAGTCAAATAGAAATGTGGTTTATTTATTAAAAATGATTTTGGAAGAAAACCTTTAGAAAATGTTTTGTTTTAAACTCTCTGACCCCAAACACCAAGTTTTATAAGTTGAAAATGTATTTGGTGAACCTTAGAGATTAATGCCTTAGTAAAAATATTTCTTCACCACATAAAATGATACTTTGTTTTGAAAATGGTTTAGGAAGTGAAACCTCTTTCAAGTGACTTTTGCCACTTTACAAAATGACCATTAAGTGTACCCAAATGTCTATGACCCACTAGGAACCACTTTTTCAAACAAAACAAAGCTTGGCATGCTTGCATGCATTACTTTGACTTTGTTATTTTATGTGTTGTTTTGCTTGATTGGTAGATTGAGTTTGTGCCTTGCTTGATTGATTTGTAGTGACTTGAAGAGTGTGAATGTTGCAAGGACAAGGAGTGAACCCATACTCTACCAAAAAGGCAAGTGATGCTCATACTTTTTGTCCCATTACTTTCTCTATGCATTAGTGATTTTCTCTAAGTAAAACTTGCATGGAATTTTGCTAAGTATAAACCTTGCTATAGGAAAACCTAGTAGATGGAACCTTAGTAGGAAATTCCTAAGTTAAGATTCCTACTACTATCAAGCTTAGCCTAGCTAATAGAAAACATGGGTGGACTATATATTCACACTATGGAAAATTCCTAAGTCTGAGGACTTGTGTTTTGTTTAATAAAACAACTAAGCTAATGAATCACCTGGGTGGAATGGAAGGAATGGTTTGTGTTGAGTGGTTCACAAGGCCCATGTCTATGGTTTACCTTGTGTATCTCACTTGTGGATGGCCACCCAGGAACAAAGAGATTTGAGATGTCAAATGTTGAGAAGCTTCAAGTGCAGCCACTTGGCATTATGGGCTCTACCTGGATCATATAGGTTGCAAGAACTTAGCCATATGGACAGTGGGTGGTAGGGTTTGATAGGTTGGAACGCGTCCATTTTGGTCTAGGGGAAGGCTTCTGAAAGATCTTGTCTTGGGAAACCAAGTCTTGTGGGGAAAGTGCACCACCTCTGCAGAGTGTAAAATCTAAGTACTTAGCCATGTCCCTGGTAAAGGACAATTTGAGCATCAAGACATGGAAGCAATCAAGAATCTCATCATTCAAATTTCTAAGTTAAAATCTTGTGGTTTGAACAAGGGTTGTTTGAAATCTTCAATCTTTGATTGAGAGATGCCTTGGAAAAGATTTTGTCAAAACAAAAACTTAGTATTTTCAAATGTTAAGGAAAAATCTATTTTGAGCAATGCAAGACTCAACTCCACTTAGCCAAATGCATATAGATGATAGACTCCACAATACTGCCATAGTATCACTTGCCAATACAATTCAAATGTATTGACCCTTTGTGGCTGTAACTTGTATGTTGCAGGTTTGATTGATTTAGTGAAGTGTGTTGATTAGGATTACAAAGTCTACAACCAACATGTCTGCCTGTGGCACTTTGAAGATGAAGGACCCCATGCTTATAGTTATTCCGCTGCAATGTAATGTAATAGCCAAATGAGCTATGTAAAGATGTAATAAAATTATGTTATTCCTGGTTATAAAATTATATTATGACCTTTGTTTCTTGATATTACATCTAAACTGTGGATGCTAGCTATTGATCCAGGGACTAGCATTGTAAACACAGGGGACTCCACCTTATGTTGTTTAAAGGTTGGGACTCCATCTCTACAATGCTCCTCCTAGCTCCTAGACTTGGCCTTGATGTCCACCTGATCCTTCCCCCTCCTTATGTCACCATCCTGGTGATGTTTGGTTGATCTTTGGTGGTTTGGTTTGGCTGTTGTGCTTGGTAAGCTGCTGTCTAAGCTGGTTGTTCTTGTGTGCAAGCAGTGGAGAGATGCACTAGTGCCTCTCCACGGTTGTGCTGATGGTTTTGTGAGTTTGGGGCTGTGATGTGAGGCTGACAGCACATCACATGCATGTTGGTGTGTGTCCTGCCTGTGTGCTTGCTGTAAACTTGTGGATATGCTTTGAAATTTTGAAACTTACTTTGATCAGATTACTTTCACCTGGCTGGTGAATTTGCCCCTCCTTGCTGTCAATTCGACCGTTTGGCTTAAAATTTATGAAAGATGGATTCTTTCATATTGGTGAAACTTGCCCCTTGTAATAAATTTCTCAATGATGAATTTGTCTAGTGCACTTCACTGACATGTCTGAGATAAAAAATAATACTAACTCTAACCTTTTATTTTTCTATTTATTTTCTGTTTGTTTGGAGGTATAGATATAAAGATGAAGATTGTAGTTTAGTTTTTCTTTTATAGAATAGTCATAGAATAACTCAATGTAATCTTCTTATTTCTTTGTAATTTTCATTTTATTATCTTGTAATCTTCATTTTATTCTTCTGTAATAAAGATTACATTATTATTAATAAAGAATATTCTTATTCTTTGTTTATTTGCTTTTGTGAAGTGTGTGGATGATTTTAATAAGTTACAATTTTTTAACTTGTTTATATATTCATAATATGAAATAAGTTTTCATATTCTTTATTGTTTTTTATTGGATAGAATTTAAGTTGTAATATTTAACTCTTAATTAAATTAAGATTCAAAACTTATTCCTAATTCATTTGAATTATAATTCAAACTCTCTCAAGTTTAAAATTTAATTTCACTTTTCAAACACTTAATTCCTCAAAGATCATATCAAAGTCTATAGCAATCATCCTTTAAGACTAAACCTAATCTCAAAGTATGAAAGAAACCTTGATCACTTTAGGTCTTTATTTGGCAAAAAATTTACCCACATTTTCACAGAAGAATGCATGCAACATTCCAAATTCCTAAATCTACCCTTTGTTAGTTCCTAAATGCTGGGATGTTACAGATTTCCTCCCTTAAATTAAACTTCGTCCTGAAGTTTGTGGAGATGTACCTGAATAGTTCTGGATAGGCGTTCCTTAAATCCTCTTCTTTCTCCCACGTGGATTCCCTTTCAGGGTGATGTTCCCACTGTACCTTGCAATATTTGATTGCTCTATTCCTTAATCTTTTCCAGTTTTCTTCCAAAATCTTACAAGGATTTTCAATATAGGTCAGGTCTGCTTGTAGTTCTATCTCTTGGTGTGTGATTGCATCTGTTGGAGATATGCCCTAGAGGCAATAATAAATATAGTTATTATTATATCTTTGTGTTTATGATAAATGTTTACATTCATGCTATAATAGTATTAACAAGGAAACATTAATACTTGTGTGATTTGTAAACTTAATTTGAAGTCCCTAGTAAAGCCTCTATATAATACTAGCTTGTTGGTTAATAGATGATTGTGGTTTTCCTATCATGAACATTGAGATGTTATTAACAACAAGATCATATCGTTAGGAGAATGATATGGTGGACATACTCCTATAGATAAGCGTAGCATAAAGATCAAGTCATTTTAATAGTTCAATTGCTATATGCTTTCTGATACATAGTAACCTAATTCCTTCGACCATGAGATCATGCACATCACCTTTACCGGATGGATGCTTTGATGACATCAAACACCACACCGTAACTGGGTGGCTATAAAGGTTGCATTGAGTGTTCGGAAAGTATTGGTTGAAACACATGGATCAAGAGTGGGATTTGTCCATCCATATGACGGATAGATATACTCTGAGCCCTCTCGGTGAAATGTCATCCAATTAGCTTGCAAGCATGTGACTGGCTCACAAGGGATCACATATCACGGGAACGAGAAAAAAGTACTTATCGGTAACGAGGTTGAACTAGGTATGCAGAGATACCGACGATCATAACCTCGGATAAGTAAATTATCGTGAGACAAAGGGAAATTGGTATCGTATGTAAGTGGTTCATTCGATGTAAGTAATCGTAGAAATATGTGGGAGCCATATGAATTTCCAGATTCCTCTATTGGTTATTGATCGGAGAAGTGTCTCGATCATGTCCGCATAATTCACGAATCGTAGGGAGACACACTTATGGATTCGACGTTGTTTGAGTAGTTATGAAATGATGAGAAAGAGTCTGAATGTTGTTCAGAGTCTCGAATGGGATTCGGGATATCAGGAGGAGATCCGGAATGGTCCGGAGAATAAGATTCATATAAGGAAAGTCCCGTTTCGGAGTTGGAGAACGGTTCTGGTGTTTTCATCGGGAATGTTCTAGAAGGTTCCGGAATGTCCGGCACTCTGGAGGGGAAGGGTACATGAATGTGTTATATCCAGTTGGTATGATTGCATCATGTACTAAGTGTCATCGCTGAACAAAATAGAGGATTAAATCAAATCCTTGTTTGAAAAGTCAAACGCCAAGTTTGAAAGTCAAACGGCTATTTTTGGGAAGTGGAAAAGGAGGAGGAAACCGAGTTGGGGAGGAGTCCCTCCTCCCCACCGCCGGCGCACCACCAAGCCGAGTTGGGGAGGGACTCCCCTCCCCTTGGCCGGCCCCCTCCACCTATAAAAGGAGGGGCAGGGCTCCCCTCCTAGACACACAAGTTCCTACCTCTAAACCCTAGTACCAAGCACTTGGGCAAACCGCCTAGCTAAACCGCCACCACCGCCTAGCTAAACCCTCGGCGTGTCTAAACCCTAGATCGTCGAGGGACTCTCTCATACTCCACCATACTCGCTCCAGCTTAAAGCGAAGCCCTGCGAGATCTCCCCTCTACTTCCGGTACCACGCCGTTGTGTTGCCGGAATCGCGAGGAGAGTGCTACAACCTCCGCTACCTGCTGGAACAAGGGAGAGGAAGGTCTTCATCGAGTACCAAACGTGTGACCGACTGCGGGGCCTGCTACGGAGCACGCAGGAAGGATCGTCTACACGATCTTGAGATCGGGAAGAGTACGACTACATCACCCACGAGAATCCTCTCTCGTTAAACACTTTGGAATCTTCGAGGGTGAGTTATTATATCGACTCGTTGCTACAATCTAGTAGATAGATCTTGGCTTGTTTGTTTGTATGCGGTAGAAATTTTTTGTTTTCCATGCTATGAAACCCTACAGTGGTATCAGAGCCGTGTCTATATGTAGATCTGTTGCACGAGTAGAACACAATGGTCATTGTGGGCGTTGATGCTTTTATTGTCGATTGCTTCTTGTGTACTTTGCATCTTGCGGTATGTTGGGATGAAGCGGGCTAACCTTACATGACATCGTTCATGAGACTTGCTCCACGCTTGACATGCAACTTGTATTGCATAAGTGGCTTCTTGGTGCCTGTTTCTCCTAGCATAGTTAAGATCCAATTTACAACGGGTGATTAACAATACTAGTATCAATGTTGTGGTTCATGTTCGTAAGTTAGAACGACACTTATTGAAAGCCCCAAACCACGTAAAATATGCAAAGAAAGTAGAGGCGTCTAACTTTGTTTTGCAGGGGTGTGCTGTGATGTGATATGGCCATGATTGTGATTATATTTGATGTATGCAATGTTCCTTATTGTAAGTTGGCAACCGGCAGGATCCATATGGTTGTCTTTAATTTATGTTAAGACCTGCGTGTCTATTCAAAGAGGTTGTAATAGTTGAAGCCGGTGGACGACAACCATGGAGAAGCGTCATTAACCTTGATGCAATGCCGGTGATGATGGAGATCATGTTCGTTCTAGAAGATGCAGATCGGAAGCACAAAAGAAGAAAGGCCATATCATATCACATATTATGAATTGCATGTGATGTTAATCCTTTATGCATCTTGTATTGCTTAGTAGACGACGGTAGCATTATAAGATGATCCCTCATGCACATGAATTTCAAGTCATAAAGTGTTCACCCTTAGTTAGCACCGTTGCTAAAGCTTGTTGTTTCGAAGCACCACGTGATGATCGGGTGTGTTAGATTCCGCAAGTGTATACAACGTGAGCAAGCCAGATTTGCTCATGCGGAAACTAAGGTTTGATCTTGACGAGCCTAGCATGTACAGACATGGTCTCGGAACACGGATCACCGAAAGGTAAAGCATGAATCATATAGTAGATATGATGAACATGTCGATTGTTCGCCATTGAAACTATATCAACTCTCGTGATGATCGGTGTTGATGTGGTGGATTTGGTTCGTGTGATCACTAAAACAATGTGAGGGATATTGTTTTGAGTGGGAGTTCACCTAGATTAATTTTATTATTAATTTGAACTCAATTTGTCATAAACTTAGTCTAAACTATTGCAAATATGTTGTAGATCAATGGCAGCCCCTACCATCAATTTTAATGCGTTCCTAGAGAAAGAAAAGTTGAAAAACAATGGAAGCAACTTCGCGGATTGGTTCCACAATTTAAGGATTGTCCTCACAGCTGGTAATTTGACCTATGTGCTGGATGCACCGCTGGGTGACCCACCTGCAGCTGATGCTTCCGATGAAGTAAAGAATGTTTACGTCACTCGAAAGACTCAGTACTCCACAGTTCAATGTGCTATCTTGTATGGTTTACAATCGGAGCTTCAGAAAAGGTTTGAGAATTCAGACCCATATGATATTGTCGAGGATCTCAAATTGATCTTTGAGACTCATGCGGCAATTGAAAGCTATGAGGGTTCTGAAAAGTTCTTTAACTGCAAGATGGAAGAGGGCAGCTCCGTAAGTGAGCATGTGCTTAAGATGTCTGGGCACGCAAACAAACTTCAAAGCTTGGGTATAGTAATTCCTAATGCTTTGGGGATTTACCGCGTCCTCCAATCACCACCACCAAGTTACAAGAACTTTGTGATGAACTACAACATGCAAAACATGAACAAGACGTTGCCAGAACTCTTTGCCATGTTGAAATCTGCAGAAGTGGAGATCAAGAAAGAGCACCAAGTGTTGTTGGTCAATAAGACCACCAAATTCAAGAAAGGCAAGTCTAAGCAGAAGGGACACTTCAAGAAGGGTGGTAAGAAATTTACCACGCCAACGAAGAAGACCAAGGCTGGACCTAAGCCGTCTTGAGTGCTTTTCTTTGCAAGGGAGAAGGTCCTTTGGGCGGAATTGCCCAAAGTACTTGGCGGATTTGAAGAACAGCAACATCAAGAAGAAAGGTATATCGATATACATGTTATTGATGTGTATCTCACTAGTACTCGTAGTAGTGCACAGGTATTTAATCTTGGTTCGGTTGCTCATATTTGTAACTCGAAGCAGGTCTTTGCGAATAAACGGAAGCTAGCGAAGAACGAGGTGACGATGCGCGTGGGAAACGGATCAAAGGTTGATGTGATCGCGGTCGGCACGCTACCCCTTCATCTACCATCGAGATTAGTTTTATACTTAAATAATTGTTATTTGGTGCCTGCGTTAAGCATGAACATTATATCGGGATCTTGTTTATTGCGAGACGGTTACTTGTTTAAGTCCGAGAATAATGGTTGTTCGATTTATATGAGTAATATGTTTTACGCACATGCACCTTTGATAGATGGTCTATTCTTGTTGAATCTCGATAGTGGAAATAGACATATTAATAACATTGAGGCTAAACGTTTGAAATCGAGCGATAACTCAACCTATATGTGGCACTGTCGTCTTGGTCACATTGGAGTGAAGCGTATGAAGAAACTCCATTCCGATGGACTTCTTGAATCACTTGATTTCGAATCACTTGAAAGATGCGAAGCATGTCTGATGGGTAAAATGACTAAGACTCCATTCTCTGGTATGATGGAGCGAGCTATGGACTTATTGGAAATCATACATACCGATGTGTGTGGTCCAATGAGTGTAGCATCGCGCGGTGGTTATCGTTATGTTCTTACCTTCACGGATGATTTGAGTAGATATGGGTATATCTATTTCATGAAACATAAGTCCGAAACTTTCGAGAAGTTCAAGGAATTTCAAAGTGAGGTAGAGAATCAATGTAAGAAGAAGATTAAATTTCTACGTTCTGATCGTGGAGGTGAATATCTAAGTTACGAGTTTGGCGAGCATTTGAAGAAATGCGGAATACTTTCACAATTGACACCGCCGGGAACACCACAGCGTAATGGTGTGTCCGAACGTCGTAATCGAACTCTCTTAGATATGGTTCATTCTATGATGTCACTTACAAATTTACCGCTATCATTTTGGGGTTATGCATTAGAAACAGCCGCATTCACTTTAAATAGGGCACCATCTAAATCCGTTGAAACGACACCGTATGAATTATGGTTTGGGAAGAAACCTAGATTGTCGTTCCTTAAAGTTTGGGGATGCGAAGCCTATGTAAAGAAGTTATAGTCGGACAAGCTTGAACCCAAAGCGGAAAAATGCGTCTTCATAGGATACCCGAAGGAAACTATTGGGTATACCTTCTATCATAGATCCGAAGGCAAAATCTTCGTTGCCAAGAATGGATCCTTTCTAGAGAAGGAATTTCTCTCGAAAGAAGTGACTGGAAGGAAAGTAGAAATCGACGAGGTTGTCGAACCTTCTCTCAAAATTGCGAGTAGCGCAGCACCGGAAGAAGTTCCTGTGGTGCCTGCACCAATAAGAGAGGAAGCTAATGATGATGATCATGAAACTTCGGTTTAAAGTTGCTACAGAGCCTCGCAGGTCAACAAGAACTCGTACCACTCCAGATTGGTATGATCCCATTATGAGTGTCATGTCGGTGGACAACACCGATGACCCTGAGACATATGAGGAAGCAATGATGAGCCCAGATTCCAACAAATGGCAAGAAGCCATGAAATCCGAGATTGGATCCATGTACGAAAACCAAGTATGGACTTTGGTGGACTTACCGGATGGCCGGAAGGCTGTCGAGAACAAATGGATTTTCAAGAACAAAACAGATGCAGATGGTAATGTTACTGTCTATAAAGCTCGACTTGTCGCAAAGGGGTTTCGACAAATTCAAGGAGTTGACTACGATGAGACTTTCTCACCGATGTAAGCTAAAGTCTGTGAGGATTATGTTAGCAATCGCTGCATATTATGATTATGAGATATGGCAGATGGATGCCAAAACAACATTCCTCAATGGAGACATTGATGAAGAGTTGTATATGATGCAACCCAAAGGTTTTGTCGATCCTATAGATGCTAACAAGGTATGCAAACTTCAACGGTCCATTTATGGATTGAAGCAAGCATCGCGAAGTTGGAATCAACGTTTTGATAAGGTGATCAAAAGTTTTGGTTTTATACAAACTTATGGAGAAGCTTGTATTTACAAGAAAGTGAGTGGGAGCTCTGTAGCATTCTTAATACTATATGTAGATGACATATTGTTGATTGGGAATGATGTAGACCTTCTAAATAGTGTCAAGGAATATTTGAATAATAGTTTTTCAATGAAGAATCTTGGCGAAGCAGCTTACATATTAGGCATAAAGATTTATAGAGATAGATCAAAACGCCAAATATCATTGTCACAAAGTACATATTTGGACAAAGTTCTAAAGAGGTTTGGAATGGAAGATAGCAAGAAAGGGTTCTTGCCCATGTTGCTAATCGACCTTGAGTAAAACTCAAAGTCCGACATCGGCAGAAGATAGAGAAAGGATGAGTAAGACTCCCTATGCCTCAGCCATAGGATCTCTAATGTATGCCATGCTATGTACTAGACCCGACATTGCATATGCTGTTAGTTTAACTAGCAGATATCAAAGTGATCCAGGAGTGGATCATTGGACAACGGTCAAAAACATCCTTAAGTACTTGAGAAGAACTAAGGATATGGTTCTTTCTTATGGAGGTGATGAACAACTCGCTGTTAATGGTTACACCGATGCTAGTTGGAACACCGATCCAGATGATTCTAAATCACAATCTGGATACGTATTTATTTTGAATGGTGCAGCAGTTAGCTGGAGGAGTGCAAAGCAAAGCGTTGTGGCGAGATCTTCAACCGAATCGAATACATGGTGCTTGGGCTTCACAAGAAGCAATATGGATGAAAGAGTTCATTACAGAGCTGGGTGTGGTTCCTAGTGCGCTGGACCCAATGTCTATCTACTGTGATAACATGGGCGCCATAGCCAATGCGCAAGAACCAAGGTCACATAAGAAGCTGAAGCACATCAAGCTACATTTTCACGCTATTCGAGAACATATCCAAGATGGGGATATAAAGATTTGCAAAGTACACACAGATCTGAATGTGGCGGATCCGTTGACTAAACCTCACCTGAGGGCAAAACATGACCAGCACCAAACTGCCATGGGTGTTCGGTATATTACCATGTAATCTAGATTAGATGACTCTAGTGCAAGTGGGAGACTGTTGGAGATATGCCCTAGAGGCAATAATAAATATAGTTATTATTATATCTTTGTGTTTATGATAAATGTTTACATTCATGCTATAATAGTATTAACAAGGAAACATTAATACTTGTGTGATTTGTAAACTTAATTTGAAGTCCCTAGTAAAGCCTCTATATAATACTAGCTTGTTGGTTAATAGATGATTGTGGTTTTCCTATCATGAACATTGAGATGTTATTAACAACAAGATCATATCGTTAGGAGAATGATATGGTGGACATACTCCTATAGATAAGCGTAGCATAAAGATCAAGTCATTTTAATAGTTCAATTGCTATATGCTTTCTGATACATAGTAACCTAATTCCTTCGACCATGAGATCATGCACATCACCTTTACCGGATGGATGCTTTGATGACATCAAACACCACACCATAACTAGGTGGCTATAAAGGTGGCATTGAGTGTTCGGAAAGTATTGGTTGAAACACATGGATCAAGAGTGGGATTTGTCCATCCATATGACGGATAGATATACTCTGGGCCCTCTCGGTGAAATGTCATCCAATTAGCTTGCAAGCATGTGACTGGCTCACAAGGGATCACATATCACGGGAACGAGAAAAGAGTACTTATCGATGCGAGGTTGAACTAGGTATGCAGAGATACCGACGATCATAACCTCGGATAAGTAAACTATCGTGAGACAAAGGGAAATTGGTATCGTATGTAAGTGGTTCATTCGATCGCAAAGTAATCGTAGAAATATGTGGGAGCCATATGAATTTCTAGATTCCTCTATTGGTTATTGATCGGAGAAGTGTCTCGATCATGTCCGCATAATTCACGAACCGTAGGGAGACACACTTAAGGATTCGACGTTGTTTGAGTAGTTATGGATAGATGAGAAAGAGTCCGAATGTTGTTCGGAGTCTCGAATGGGATTCAGGATATCACGAGGAGATCCGGAATGGTCCAGAGAATAAGATTCATATAAGGAAAGTCCCGTTTCGGAGTTGGAGAAGGTTCCGGTGTTTTCATCGGGAATGTTCTAGAAGGTTCCGGAATGTCCGGCACTCCGGAGGGGAAGGGTACATGAATGTGTTATATCAAGTTGGTATGATTGCATCATGTACTAAGTGTCATCGCTGAACAAAATATAGGATTAAATCAAATCCTTGTTTGAAAAGTCAAACGCGAAGTTTGAAAGTCAAACGGCTATTTTTGGGAAGTGGAAAAGGAGGAGGAAACCGAGTTGGGGAGGAGTCCCTCCTCCCCACCGCCGGCGCACCACCAAGCCGAGTTGGGAGGGACTCCCCTCCCCTTGGTCGGCCCCCTCCACCTATAAAAGGAGGGGCAGGGCTCCCCTCCTAGACACACAAGTTCCTACCTCTAAACCCTAGTACCAAGCCGCCGCCGGCCCTAGGGAAAACCGCCGCCGCCGCCTAGCTAAACCCTAGCCGCCGGCTTGCCCCCTCCTCGGCGTGTCTAAACCCTAAATCGTCGAGGGACTCTCTCATACTCCACCATACTCGCTCCGGCTTAAAGCGAAGCCCTGCGAGATCTCCCCTCTACTTCCGGTACCACGCCGTTGTGCTGCCGAAATCGCGAGGAGAGTGCTACAACCTCCATTTTCTTTGGAACAAGGGGGCGGAAGGTCTTCGATAGTACCAAGCGTGTGACCGATTGCATGGACGCCATAACGCCGAAGGATCGTCACACGATCTTGAGATCGGGAAGAATGCGACTACATCACGAGAATCCGCTCTCGTTAAACACTTTGGAATCTTCGAGGGTGAGTTATTCTATCGACTCGTTGCTACAATCTAGTAGATAGATCTTGGCTTGTTTGTTTGTATGCGGTAGAAATTTTTTGTTTTCCATGCTACGAAACCCTACAGCATCATCTAGAACCTTCAAACATTTACGAAGTTGTGACACATGGAAAACATTATGCACTTGAGCCAATCTTGATGGTAACTCTAAAGCATAAGCTATAGTTCTATTTGGACTCAGTATCTTGAATGGTCCAATGTATCTTGGACTTAATTTTCCTTTAACTCCGAACCTTTTTACCCCTTTCATGGGACTTACTTTCAAATAGACCATATCTCCCACTTCTGGATGCCATGGTCTTCGACTTTGATCCGCATAACTTTTGTGCCTACTTTGAGCTATTTTCAGTCTATCCCTGATCTTATCAATGATGTCTTGTCTTTCCTTGATATAATCTGGCGCAAATTATTTGCTGCTTCCAGGCTCATACCAACATATTGGTGATATACACTTCCTTCCATATAAAACTTGGTATGGGGATGCCTTCAGACTACTCTGATAGCTATTGTTATAAGAAAATTCTGCCAATGGTAGATGATTTTCCCATGTTCCTCCAAAATCTAGTGCACAAGCCCTTAACATGTCTTCTAGTATTTGATTTGTTCTTTCAGTTTGACCTCCTGTCTTAGGATGATATGTTGTGCTGAAATCTAACTTTGAACCAAGTGCTTCATGCAATTGCTTCCAAAATGCTGAAGTAAACACTGATCCCCTATCAGTTACGATCTTTTTGGGTACTCCATGCTTACTTACTATCTCTTTGACATATACTTCAACTAACTTCTCGACATTATCTTTTTGATTCACCGAAATAAAATGTGCACTCTTAGTGAGTCTGTCCACAATTACCCATATCATATCCTTCCTTTTTGGTGTCATGGACAATCCTGTGATGAAGTCCATACCTATTTCCTCCCATTTCCATTCAGGAATTTCCAAGGGTTGTAATGGTCCTGCTGTACTTTGATTTGCAGCCTTCACCCTTTGACAAGTATGGCATTCAGATACATATTTAGCAATATCTCTCTTCATGTTATTCCACCATAATAGTTCTTTCAAATCCATATACATCTTAGTACTCCCTGGATGTATAGAATATGGAGTATCATGTGCTTCTCTGAGTATGACATCTCTAATCTCCGTCACATCTGGAACACATAGACGGTCTTGAAACCATAAAGACCCATAATCCCCAAGGCGAAAAACTGATTTTTGCCCTTGAGATATCCTCCGAATTTCCTTAGCAATAAAAGGATCTTCTGGTTGATGTCTAAAAATTTCTTGCTTAAGATCACTGTCCTCCTCTGCAACTACCTGCATAGTAGCTAATCCTCCAAGAACCTCTGTTTTAATAAATTTAAGTTCTAATCTTTCCAAGTCCATTTGTAACTCTTTTGGTAACTCCCGAATACTAGGTTGAATATATGCACTCTTTATGCTTAAAGCATCAGCTACAACATTAGATTTTCCTGGAGTATAGTTGATTGTTAAATCATAATCCTTGATTAGTTCCAACCAACACTTCTGTCTCATATTCAATTCCTTTTGAGTGAAGAAATATTTGAGACTTTTATGGTCAGTGTATAACTCACATCTGACTCCATAAAGAAAATGCCTCCATCCTTTTAGCGCAAAAACTACTGCTGCTAGCTCTAAATCATGAGTTGGATAGTTGACTTCATGTGGTTTCAATTGTCTTGAACCATGAGCAATCACTTTCCGATCTTGCATTAATACACAACCCAAACCTTCTTTAGACGCATCAGAGTATACTATGAAGTCCTTCCCTGTTTCAGGAACTGCTAAGATTGGAGCTGTGGTTAATCTAGTCTTTAACTCTTGAAAACTTGCTTCACATTTCTCATCCCACTTGAATGGTGTATTCTTACTTAATAATTTGGTCATTGGTCCAGCTATTTTGGAGAAACCTTCAATGAATCTCCGATAATAACCAGCCATTCCTAAGAAACCTCGAATTTGCTTCACATTGGTCGGTGCAGTCCACTCTAGTACTGACTGAACCTTAGATGGATTCACAGCAATTCCATCCTTACTGATCACATGACCGAGAAATTCTACCTCATCAAGCCAAAATTCACACTTACTGAACTTAGCATAAAGCTTGTGTTCTCTTAAAGTCTGCAATGATATTCTTAAATGATCAGCATGCTCTTCCTTATCCTTGGATTATATCAGAATATCATCAATAAAGACTATGACAAACTTGTCCAAATATGGCATGAAGATCTTGTTCATCAGATTCATGAATATTTCCGGTGCATTGGTCAAACCAAATGGTACTACCAAATACTCATGGTGTCCATATCTTGAGATAAATGCTGTTTTTGGAACATCTTCCGGTTTGATTTTTATTTGATGGTATCCAAATCTTAAATCGATCTTTGAAAATACTCCAGCTCCTTTCACTTGATCAAACAAATCTTGAATTCTTGGTAAAGGATACTTATTATTTATAGTAACATTGTTTAGATTTCTATAGTCACCACACATCCGTCTTCCACCATCTCTCTTATCCACAAAGATTACTGGTGTTCCCCATGGGGATACACTTTCCTGGATAAATCCTTTTCTAGCTAACTCATCAATTTGCTATTTGAGTTCTTTCAACTCTTTGGGTCTCATCTTATATGGTGCTTGAGCTATTGGTGCTGTACCAGGAATTAGGTCAATAGTGAACTCTATCTCCCGGTCTGGTGGCATTCCCGGTAGCTCTGCTGGAAAAACATCTTGAAATTCATTTACTATAGGGATCTCTTCCAATTTGACCTCTTTCATTGAGTTTAACTGCAGATCCACCATGATATGACTGTGCTTATCTGCTTGGTAAACTATCCTTGCTCCACTTGGAGTTTTGATTGAGACAGTTTTCTCCTCACAATTTATCTGAGCTCCGTGTTCCATCATCAAATCCATTCCCAGCACTATTGCAATTCCCTTCAAAGGAATCACATAAAGGTCTGCGAAATATGTACAACCACAGATCGAGATAACCTGATCTTGTTTTATGTGGCGTACAATCACATTCCCTCCTGCCGTAACTACGGTAATAGGACTTTCTAACGTTGCCCTTCTAATCCCGAATTTATCACATAATGCTTCAGAAATGAATGAAGTAGTTGCACCAGTATCAAATAGAACTTTGTCGGGATTGGTAAGGATATTGAGCGTACCTATCATTGCATGCTCCGAATTATCAACCTCTTCGAGGGTTGCACGGTTCAGTTTCCCGGTAGGTCGGTTCCTCTTGCCATTGTTGTTCTTGCCATTATTTCCTCCTTTATTGGGTTGTCCATTTCCTCCACTGGATTGTCCTCCTCCCTTGGTAGGCCAACCTCCTAGTGGTTTGCTCGGGCAATCTGGCTTGATATGCCCCTTCTGACCACAACCGTAATAGATCACTACAGGCTTTTTGCATTCCCTCTAGAAATGTCGTGGAATTCCACAATTGTTACAAATAACATTCCTTCTCGGATTGGATTGATGTCCACCACTGCCCTTGTTATTTTTATTGTTATTGTTATTGCTACTGTTGCCATAGTTCCTATTCCGAGGTTTGAACTCCCGGTTGGGTTTAGGTTTGCTTGCCTGAATTCTCTTGGTTTCCTTCTTGGCTCTCTTCCTCCGGTCCTCTTGGACATTCTTGTAGTCATCTTCAAAAGTAATGGTTGCATCCAACAACTGCTGATAAGTTTGCTTATTGGCTAACCTTAGCTGCATCTTCACAAATGGATTTAATCCACGCAGGAAACGCTTCTTCCGCTTCTCTTCAGTGTTGACATCCTCCTCAGCATAGCGAGACAGTTGACTAAACTCCCGGATGTACTTCATGACACTAGTATATCCTTGCTGAAGCTCCTCAAATTCTCTCCGTTTCAACTCCATAACACTTTCTGGAACATGATATTCACGGAATCTCTGCTTGAACTCTTCCCAGGTAAACTCCCTTCCTGGTTGTTGCATGGCTAACTGATTTTCCCACCATGATGCTGCAGGTCCAGTCAGAAGATGAGTTGCATACCTCAATTTCTCCTCATCATTGCAACCTACAGTTTTCAGCTTCCTTTAAGTATTTGCTAGCCAGTGTTCTGCATCCATTGGTTCAGGAGATGATGCAAAAGGTAACGGTCTTGCATTCTGGAAATCCGATAGACTCACTCCTCCACCTTCAGGTGCCCTCTGATTTGCTCGCCCCAGCAACTCTTCCATAAACTTGTTCTGGGTCTCTTGCATCATTTGCATGCATTCCATAAAGTTCTGTTCCATTAACGGCCTCATTGGTGGTGGTGGTGGTAATGCTTCTTGGTTTGCTGCATCTGCATCGGCCTTTTCCTTGGCCTCTCGCTCCATCCGCTGCTGCTCGGTTTCCATTCCTACACCCATATCCATGACCCTCTAGTCCTGCAACATAAAGCGAATACTCATAATTACATCATGCACATGTGTTCTGAGCTCGACTTTATGCACAGAACTAGTCACACAATGAAGATCCAAAGAAAATCCAAATATGCATTTCACATATTTTACATAATATCATAATGATACAAAGTCATTACAACATATACCATATAGGTATAATCACAAAACTACCTTATTACTTGGGGTACAATACACGGTACTTGATACTACTAACTAATTGCCTCCTTCTAGTAGTAACTACGCTCATCATACATGCCTGATGTCCAACCGTGATGGCGTGTTGTTCGTCGCACAGTTTGTGGAACATATGGCCTTCCAGAAGGAATATACTCTATATCTGAAGTGTCAGGACTTGAGTCATTACTCAACCTGAGCGCATTGACTCCCTCCAACTCAGCTGAAAAGTCTTTAGAAACATATTCAACATTATCTCCAGCCTGCATCTCCCGAGATTCATTCCTTGAGTTGTCAACAAGATACGCAGATCCTTCTGCTTCCCAGGTGCTCTCTTGGGCAAGATAATTAAACACTGGATAATGTATATTCCATGGGTTTTGAGAAGTTGTTGATGATTCAAACACTCTCTCCTCGGGATCTTCTTCTTCTTCATCTTGGTTATCTATTGACATGGTATTGCTACTTCTGTTATTAGGGTTCATCCTTACACCCATCCAACTAGATTGTCCAACATTTCTGTCAGAACCATCTGTGGACATCTGGTGTTCATGAGATCCGTTATATGATCCCATTCTCCAACCATCCGAATTCTCAATAGGAATTTCTGAGTCAGAACCATCCTTCCGAGCCTGTAATCGCATACCTCATATCCATAGTAGGATCATGTATAGGTTCAGGTCTTGGTGAATAAGGATATGGTATAAAAGATTCAGGATCTATGGATATATCCTTAAAGATACGTGTTGCACTACTACTTGCTTCCTTCTCTAACTGGAATGCTAACTGCTTCCTCCTTTCCGAATCAGTTAGATCCTCTAACATATCATTTTTATCTTCTACAATCACTTGATGTGTCTTATAAAAAGACACAACGAGTGTTCGGTATCTATCCATAAACTTGGAAGCTAACTTAGGATACTTCTTAACCAAAGTAAGATGATCCGGTATAGGATCCGAGTCTATAGAATCATGAGGTATCACAGAGAATGTGCTACCTTCTAGCTCCTAGGTTTTCTGCTCCCGGATATTAGCTATCGCCTCCACAACAGCAACATGATATGCTGCTAAATGACTCCTACCTTCTCCTATATGTAGATCATGATATAATCCAAGCTTCTCTGGAAGTTGGATACTCACACGGTACTTGGAAAACATCCGGCCATCAAGGTAAGTGATAGTGTTCACTGGAATTCTAGTTGGACAACTAAAGAGCTTTAAAATATGATGAAGTTGGTCTGTAAATGATCCTTGATAATCATCAAGAGTCTCCTCTTTCCTTACCAAAGTCTGTTTTGGAAACTTTGGTGCCATATCTCTGTATATCAGAAAAATAATTTTGATTAGTATCCAATAATATATTGCATCATAACAAAGAATTATCGCACTAAAATATATAACGGAATATTCTCATTTGAATACCCATTATATTAATTTTAGAGAATTCTTTATCGTTGCTAAACTTTTCTACAGGTAATACCCTTTACTAGGTTTCCAACCTAAGGTCAAAGCAATTTGCTCTAATACCAACTGCGATGACCCAGCATACCACTGCATGTGTAGTATACTATAGTCGTTGACATGACATCCACAGAACACCGTTCTGTAAATATCACATCTCTCAGAGTGGTACAACAGAAACATTGCGGGTCCATATTACAAATATGCACACCTTATTATTATTACAATACCGGAAGTTCAAGACTTCCAAAATATACAACTTACAAATCAAAATATAAAGTGTTTCAGCGGAATTTAAAAGTAGCAACTCTGACTAGGAGTTGAGCTCAGCAGCTTATTCTATAGAGTTCATGCTGCTCGGCTCCGTTGGTTACTACTAACTAGGGATACTTAGTTGGACTCATTATCATCGACACCGTAGCGGATCTCAAAATCCAGTCCTTCAACACCTCCAGACAGATCAGGTTCCTCGTAGAATACATCTTCTTGGAATTCGGCTGCATACATTGGCACGTCTTCGGGATCCTCAGAGTCTAAGCAAGGGATCAAAGGAAAGAATGAGTAACAGTGTTACCCAACAAGTTCATTATATGCATTTACCCTATTATTATATAAGGTTCTTTTTAATAATAACAAAGCATTTTTAAATATTACTTTTAAATATTTATAACATATATTGAATTATTTTATTTTATTTCCTTTTTATTTGACTTTTATTGATTTAATAATTCTTTTAGGAATTATCAATTATACATTAAAAATTGTTATTAAATATTTATTTAGTATTTTTCAAAAATACTACAATATTAATATATAATGAAAGTGATTTTTATTTATTTTTATCATCTTTCAATAATTTTGTAAAAATTCCATAAGTAATATATAATTTACAAAATTCTTATAAAAATTTAAATGTTTAAAATTTTATATCTTATTTTATTTGGATAGTGCGGATTATTGTGAATCCAAAAATATTTTATTTATAATTTTTGGACTTTTAATTTTATTTTCTAGAATTTTATTAAATCCAGGGGTATTTTGGTCTTTTCCTTTTTATTAAAATAGACCTTAAAAGATTTCTGGGCTGGTTATTCTTATTGGGCCCTAGTGGCCCATTAGTTATAGTCAAAAATACTACCCCGAAGAGTTTGGCCCAACTCAGCCCATTCCTCACTGCCTCTGTCTCCCTCGATCTCATCCTCTCCTCCTCTCACCCCAACCTCATGGCCGGCGATGCCGCCGCCGTCGATTCCCGCCCCCATGGGCCATTCTGGTCACCGCTGTGGTGCAACAGGGGGTTGTCGATGACGCTTGTCCTTTCTATCCAACTGGATTCGAGCCTGGGGCTCTCCAGCGATGGATCAATGTCGTCCCGAACCCTAGGGTTTGGGGATTAGCGTGGATCCAGGTGCTGCTCCTCGCCTCTAGGCATGGTCAGGGTCGCTGTCGTGGCGCTGTATGGGTTGCAGCGCCCCCTCTGGGGTCCTTCCCGTGCCGCCATGGATGTTGGCCCCTCTGCTTCCTCTTCTAGTCTCCAGCGAGGACCTTTGGTGAGTTTTGTTCCTCTCCCCTTGTGCTCCCTGTGCTCGCTCATCCCATGCTGGATGTTGGCAGTGATCTCTCTGGTTACTGTATGATTCTGATTAGGATGATTTATCCATTTAGGGTTCTTATCCTGTGGTTATTCATATACTGGATGAATTAGATTATGTCTGAATGGTCTATAAATATGCTAAAATTGTTATTGGCCTGAGACTTGTTGCTTGAGATGAACTATGATGGTTCTGGTGGATTATTAGATGCTTTTATGTTTGGATGGCATATGATTCAGATGGTATAGTTGCTTGAGATCCATGCTTGGTAAAGTCAGTGGCTTGGTAACCTTCCACTGTTATTTCATGGTTTAGGAGCATGGTTATGATATGATGAAACCATTGTCTTAGTGTTGTTGGCTTAGAAATTAATATGTGGTTTGAGAGTGAAGATGAACATAGGAATATCCTAGTTATGATTCCTGTATTAGCAGGAAAATAATTAGTAGATTGTTCTGTTGAACCTGTGATGATTGGATGTTTATCCTGATTCATATAGAATTGTTCTTGTGACACTATTTTGGTATGGCATACAAGTTTGATTTTTATTCATTGTTTCGGTTGGTTTAAGCTTAAGACAAACTTGGCTTTGAGAGATAAATAGAAATGCTCTTCTCTGAAATCCCTAAGACCAATGATGTTGGTCTGAGGCTTAGGGGTTCAGACCTTATCTAGTTGATCCATATAGATAGTCCTGGTAGTGGTACCAGCTATTGTTTTTGAATCAAAACTTGGAGAAAAATGATAGTAGGCTTGATCATTCTATGGGTCCAAAAGATTTGTTTCTAAGGTGTTACCCTTACTTCAGGGATGTGCCTAGAAATTAGATCATAGCTATATTTATGCTTGAATTGTAATATATAGCTTGACAACCAGAGCAATGATGTTGCTCTGAGCTCTGGTTGGATCCTGGTACTTTGCTGTTTGCTTTTAGAGTTTAAAATCCCTATGATGGAGTCACCCCACTTGGGTGCTTTTTGAGGGTTTGTTTCATAAGACAACACATGCTTCTGTCTAGATGATATGATTAGATCATGTGAAGATTTTATGAAACTCACCACAGAATTTGATGTTTGTGGAGTAAGGTGGTGATGATGATCTTGTTTTACTGAGCTTCTGTGCTTGACCTTGAGCTAGCCTGCTCCTCCTAGCTCCTGGACTTGTCCATGAGCTAGCCTGCTCCTCCTAGCTCCTGGACTTGGCCTTGCTGTCCACCTGATCCTTCCCCCTCCTTATGTCACCATCCTGGTGATGTTTGGTTGATCTTTGGTGGTTTGGTTTGGCTATTGTGCTTGGTAAGTTGGTGTCTAAGCTGGTTGTTCTTGTGTGCAAGCAGTGGAGAGATGCACTAGTGCCTCTCCACGGCTGTGCTGATGGTTTTGTGAGTTTGGGGCTGTGCTGTGAGGCTGACAGCACATCACATGCATGTTCGTGTGTGTCCTGCCTGTGTGCTTGCTGTGCACTTGTGGATATGCTTTGGAATTTGAAACTTACTTTGATCAGATTACTTTCACTTGGCTGGTGAATTTGCCCCTCCTTGCTGTCAATATGACCCTTTGGCTTAAAATTTATGAAAGATGGATTCTTTCATATTGGTGAAACTTGCCCCTTGTTATAAATTTCTCAATGATGAATTTGTCTAGTGCACTTCACTGACACGTCTGAGAGAAAAAATAATACTAACTCTAACCTTTTATTTTTCTATTTATTTTCTGTTTGTTTTGCAGATACAGATATAAAGATGAAGATTGTAGTTTAGTTTTTCTTTTATAGAATAGTTATAGAATAATTCAATGTAATCTTATTATTTCTTTGTAATTTTAATTTTATTATCTTGTAATCTTCATTTTATTCTTCTGTAATAAAGATTACATTATTATTAATAAAGAATATTCTTATTCTTTGTTTATTTGCTTTTGTGAAGTGTGTGGATGATTTTAATAAGTTACAATTTTGTAACTTGTTTATATATTGATAATATGAAATAAGTTTTCATATTCTTTATTGTTTTTTTATTGGATAGAATTTAAGTTGTAATATTTAACTCTTAATTAAATTAAGATTCAAAACTTATTCATAATTCATTTGAATTATAATTCAAACTCTCTCAAGTTTAAAATTCAATTTCACTTTTCAAACACTTAATTCCTCAAAGATCATATTAAAGTATATAGCAATCATCCTTTAAGACTAAACCTAATCTCAAAGTATGAAAGAAACCTTGATCACTTTAGGTCTTTATTTGGCGAAAATTTTACCCACATTTTCACGGAAGAATGCATGCAACATTCCAAATTCCTAAATCTACCCTTCGTTAGTTCCTAAATGCTAGGATGTTACAGGCAATGAGGGCTGAAAGCTAACAAGTACCATAATTTTTGGAAGCTATTTTTGAAACTTGTAATCACTGCTTCCTTTACAAAAAAGGGCCTTTCTTCCACCACTATTGAGTCTCCACCTTCTACTTTTAGGCACCATTAAGAGAGCATAGTTGTCATTCTGTGTGCAGTGTTCCAAAGTTTATTAATTGATGCATATTGTGATATTACTTGTTCTTGTGCTACTTGTTTCTAGTCACCCTTGTGAACTTTGCAGGTGTCCTATGCATCTATTTGCTACTCTGTGAGGGACAAGTTGATTGCCACTATGTTGTGTTTTCTGTATGTGAAACAAACAAACGTTTTTCAATCCATGTTATTCATGATCTTTGTTTGTAGCTTGTCATGTTGCATGCATAGTTACTATGGACTATTGTTAAAACTCCATCTTTCATGCACATGTTTAGAGTTCTTTGATCCCAGCTTTCAATGCTTGAAAATGGTTGGATCCTTATTGTGAGGGTGCATGTCACCTCAAAAATTATTCTTTTATCACTTACCTACTCGAGGACGAGCAGGAGTTAAGCTTGGGGATGTTGATACGTTGGAAACGTATCTATAATTTTTGATGTTCCATGCTTGTTTTGTATCTACTTTGCTTTGCTTGTCTACACTTTGAGGTGCTTTTTACATGTTTTCTGGTACTAACCTATTAACGAGTTGCAACGCCTGCTTTTCCTGCTGTTTTTGGTTTCAGAAAAGTTAGTAAAGAAATATTCTCGGAATTGGACGGGACAAACGTCAAAGTCAATTACTTTCCGTGGGGAACAAGAAGTCCAGAGGAGAGACGAGGAGGCGTGCCAGGGCGGCTAAACCCCCTAGGCGCGGGTGGGCCCTACCCCGCGCATGGGTAGGGTTTGCCCCCTCTGGACGTCGCCTCGGTCTCCCCCTTCGCCTATAAGAAGCCCCCGATGCAGAAACCCTAAGCACCCGATCAAATATCCACGAAACCGTCTGTATCCGCCACCACCATCGTCCCTAGATCGGGGGGATATGAAGTTCTTCCCGGCACCCTGTCGAAGGGGAGATCATCCCGGAGGCCTTCTCTCTGGTATGATGCGTGAGTAGTTCCACCTTGGACTATGGGTCCATGTAGTAGCTAGATGGTTGTATCTACTCCTTTGTGCTTTCATGTATAGATCTTGTGAGCTCCATTCATGATCAAGATCTAATATATTTGTAATCATGCATGTTTGTGTTTGCGGGGATCCGATGGATTTTGAGATTATTATGTTGGTTTGATTAATGGTTTTGTCTTTATGATTCTATCATGTTTGTGTTGTTTGTGATCTTGCATGCTCTCCGTTGTTAGTAGCTATCTTGGCCAAGTAGTTGCTAGTGACTTCAAGAGGGGTATTTATGCTCGATAGTGGGTTCATGCCTCTAGTTTCCAAGGGAAGTGACAGGAATCTCTTCCGTTGTAGATGTGCTGTTGCTACTAGGGAGAAAACAACGGTCTCTTGTTCATGGAAGATGTGGACTGTTTACCTTACACACTTTGCTTAAAGAAATTGTCTATTGCTTGCAACTTAATACTGGATGGGGTTCGGATGATAACCTGAAGGTGAACTTCTAGTCATAGATGCAGTTGGATGGCGGTCTATGTATCCTTTTGTATTGCCCAAACGAATCTCATAGGATCTTTCTGACTGGTAATTGCATTGTTATGCCTTGCTCAGTTCCTGTCAATTGCCCTGCTGTAATTTGTTTACCCTTCATGCCATGTTGTTTATCTAAGAAGAGCACCTCTAGTGAACTATGGACCCCGGTCCAATCTTTACCATTTATACATATTCCACTTATACTTGTTTACTTGCTGCAAACCATTACCTTCCACACCATACGTTTAATCCTTTGTTACAGCAAACCGGTGAGCTTGACAACCTCACTGATTCATTGGGGCAAAGTCTTGAGTTTGTGTTGTGCAGGTCTCCGCGTTGCTTGCAACACCTGTGTGACGTTTCCTTCCTCCTTCTGGTTCGATAACCTCGGTCTCTACTGAGGGAAGACTTGCTGTTGTGCTCATCACACCTTGCTCTTGGGGTTTCCAACGAAGTGCTCCATGTCAAGCACCATCAATGGGGAGGAGAGAGAGGAGGGAAGTGAGTGGAGAGATCAAGAGTGGGGAAAGTGAATTGCGCCAACTTTGCAACATTGACTAAATTTGCATGTTACAATGATTTAAATGATACCATGCCCCGTGACTGGATTACTATCTCATATCTAATATTTTTTATCTTCCTTCATTTGAATTTGTAATATTAATCCTGCACTTCCTCCTTTCCAATTTGTTTGACTTATAGCAACATACAAAATCTTATCTACCAAACAATATATGATTAGGGTTTATGGTTTAGGGTCTAATGCAATGTTTATTGCACTAACCCCTTATCACTTAATCCTAAATCCTAGACCTATCCGTCCAATAGATGACTGTCTCACAGAGCATTATATTACATCATAATCATGTCAACTACAAGGTACTAATATATCACCTTGTTCAGTGATGGTTTCAATGAATGATATGTCCAAAAATCCCAATAGATCACAGAATATTATATTATGATCTCTCCACAATCATAATCTTAGAAAAAAAAATATTAGATTATCTCAACAAACATAATCATGTCAACTACAATGTACTTATGTATTATTACAACAACGATGGTTTCATCGAGTGATATGTCCGAAAATATCAACAGCTCACAGAACATCGGATTGCAATCTATAAACAAACATGACCATAGAAACACAGTTTCAAAGCAACAACACAGTTACAAATACAGGCAGGAGAACCCTACGGTCTATATGACAAGCCTTGGGTAGTAGCTATGATCATATCTAATCAATGTCGATCGCCTTGTTTTGTTCAGCCACAATAGGGGCCTCTGCATCCACTATAACCTGTTCAACAACATGAGAAATGGCAGCCAGGAAGAACACCTTCCTGGTTTGCTTCTTTCGTCGCATAATCTGCATCAGATCATCGGTATCCAAAACCTCTATGAATTCCTGCTTCTTATGATGCCACCACCGGAATCGTGCCATCTGCTTAGGGCCAATAATGATTTCCTTATCAATCATCTCTCTCAGCTCAACAAGAGTTATGTTTTTTGAATCGACGACTATCTCCACAGTACATGAGGAAACTGTCTTATTAACTCCGCTATCAAGTTTTTCCGTGTATCAATCCACCTCTAGGTGTATATTGAACTTATCTTGATCAGCATATGGTGGTCCATAAATTTGAGCAACAGAAGCTCTAGCAGCAAGATCTCCAGTATCTGCATACATATCATTAATCATCGCTTCAAGTTTCACCTTACGATCAACTGCACAACACTCCCAAAGCATCTGAAGCTCATATGAGTGCTTAATTTGCATATAGGTATCACTCATGTTGTGTCACGCCATTTTTTTCCTCTGTCTGGATCCCCAAGGAATCCTAGCATGAAGCATATCTATCAGCTGCGAAACAGATATAACCTCCTTGCAGTTGACAAAAAGACGCACATCCTGCCCGAACACAACCCTCTCGCAACCAAAATCTAGTTTTGCAGTGTACTAGCGGTTCCAATTCATAAGACAAAGCACGGATAAGAAAAAATCACCTCTCGCTCTTCCCTGGGATGGTTTTTTTTCGAGATCTGCGTTCCACGACCCCGCATATAGCCGGACACTCCGTCGCCGGCCTAGCTTTCCTCTTTCACCCGTTGCTCGTAGGCAACTTCTGGCTGACCTCCTCGCTAACCTGGGCTGTAGACCCTGTCGCTGCTTCGCTTGTCTGGTGTTGCGCCTGAGATAGTGGCTCCGACGGAGCCGTATCATTCTCCGACATAGCTACCACCTTGGACTCGCTAGACATGCTGGACATGGGTATGGAGGGACAGGGATAAACGGGACTGCCGCCGCCGAGTTCAGTGTGTGTTTGTGTGTGTGTGTGGATGGGGATGGGCGGGGAGAAAAACGACCGCCGCCGCCGCCGAACCGGATTCAGTGGGGGGTGAAAAAGGACCGCCGCTGCCGGATTTGGTGTCGGGGTTAGGAAAGTACGTAAATGAATTTGCCCCTGCGACACGTGCAGGGTGACTAGAAGGGTGCACGGCAGGTAGTAGTGTAACGGAATATCCTGACACATCGGCGAAGATTCGAAAATATTTTGTTCGACCACCATTCACTCGAAGTACCCCCCCTCCTCCCACTTTTTGACTCGCGGTGATTACACACAACTCGGACCCCGCGATGCCTTGACCTATGAACTTTCGGGCTGCAAAGTAACAAGCCCTGACTTACTTTGCTTCTTGAAAATTTCTTGAAGTGATACCCCATTTTTAATTTGATTTACAGCACAATGACTTTCTATTTATTCACTATAACAAGCTCTACTACGAGACAAGGTTCGTGTGGGCTCAGGTGACCGAGTGACGAGGACGACGCAAGCCTTCTCTTACTCTTACGATAGTGTAGTTATTGTTAGGTGATTAATGACCTATATGTAATTTCTTTTTAGACTTTTTGTACTTCTATTGATATTATTAATATATTGGTCAAATTCTCGCAAAAAAATGTTTGACTTCAGTGCGGTGGGGTGACATGGTGAGTGGTGACGTAACGTCAGCCCAGACCCGCGATTCGAAGGCCTGGGAAGCAAGATCATCATCACAGGTGCCTCAAGCACCGTCATCACCGATAAGAAACCGCAATCACATTGGTCTACGACACCAAGACAACAAAACTAGACATCGGCCGCCCTCCGCCGAAAATCCAATCATATCGATACCATGTCGCGTCCACCGGAAGACATGTGCGTGCTAGAGACCGGCTGTGACAAGAATCCCCTCTACCTCTCGAAGGAGCCGGCGGCCGCAGCCAAGCTCCTCAACGACGAATACATCTCCCGCCGCGACGAGGAGTTAATCATGTCTTCTTTGAGAGGGCAGATGCAAGAATGGGCATGGAACAGTGGTCCCGAGACGCTCCAGCCCATGGACACCCAAGTCGTATGCGGTGCATCCAGACGGCCGCACCATCTTCGCCACGGCTTCCTCCACCTTCATCCTGGACACGGAGGACAACGAGTCAATAAGCTGCGGCGACTGGTGCCTGCCCTTCCACGGTCGGGGGTACTGGGTCGGGATCTGAAGGTCCGATAACACTAATAGTGGAAATTGGGGAACATGCTATCTCTGCTGCCTGCTGCGACGTTCCGGTGACCCTTGATGACGGCACCACGCCGCCACCAGCATGGAAGATGTGCAAGGATGAGCTTACATTCTTCAAACTTCCGTCGACAAGCGTTAGCATATGCACCCTGGTCCACACGGGACGTGGAAGGTTCTGCCTCGTCGAGCTCAGGCCGGGTCCCTTGGGTAATCATTGCAACTGCTTCCACGATGACTTTCAGCACTTGCTTCGTGTCACCATGTTTCGTGCTAAGCATCATGGCAAGAGCGGCGAGCTTGTTGTCACGCCGTGCTGGGCCCGAGTTTTCTGGCTTGGCCCAAGCTTCATGGGCTCAGCGCGAGCTGGGCTCGGCCCACGGGAGGTGCTGGACCGAGTCGAGTTAGAAAAGCTGGACCGGCGGCATCTCGGGCTCGGCCCGTGCCAGCTCGATAGCTTGACTTTTTTTTTGACATTACATGGATCGACCGAATAGAATAGAGAAAGGAGAGTGAGTTTGGGCCATGTAAATGCGTGCCGCACATCTGGCATTCCAGCCCCAGCTCCCCGTACTCCCTGCTCCTGGGCAATCCACCGCCGGCCGCTGAGCCTGGCCACCCCTCTCCGCCATGCCACGCCCTGTCAGCCTGGCCGCCCCTCTCCGCCAGCTATCCCTCCACCCGCGACGCAGCAGCGCCCCACCTGCCCACGCGCAGATCGAGCGATGGCTTCCTAGCAGGCACCACCGCGCCGCACCATGCCGCCTCCAACCGCCGGCCGCCTCGCACTGCCGCTGCCATTGAGGAAGGACCCCACACGTCATTGACTCGTCCCCGCCGGGCTCGCGAGCTGCTCCGAGCTTTTGGAAGTTCGCCGGCAGCTGCAAGCTGACTTGGAGCTCGGTCTGGCTCGTGTCCAGGTGCCCATGTCGTCCTGGCCGCTCCTACCTCGTGCCCAATTATTCTATCGATGCAACGGACAATACTAGTTTGCACGACCCTGTCGATCCGCCTACTGCATTTGTTTCTCTAGGAAAATATACTCGCTCCGGTCTAGTTTATTAGACATGCACGTATTTAAGAATAATTTTGACCATTAGTTTTTGTCAAAAAAATTATATAATATGTCACAAAAATTATATCACCAGATTCATCTTTAAAAGAAGTTTTCAATGGTATAATTTTTTAAACATATATTGTATATTTTTTTGGTCAAAATTGATGGTTAAAGTTTTTTTTAAACTACATGCGTGCCTAATAAACTGGACCAAACGGAGGTTGCATCGTTATAAAATCAAGAAGTACAATTGTTCTCTCTATATAGTACCCAAAAAGACACAAAAAAACAGTACACCCCTACAGTAAGCATAAACAGACACTGAAACAGCACAACACACAAATTACTAGTACTAGTAAAGTAGAAACGATTTCCCCATCAACTACAGCCTCAAGCTATATTAGCTATCTAGAAGTCCATGTCCGGGTGCTGAGCCCTGAATTTCTTGAGCATCTCCTCCTTCTGCACGTCATCACTGGTCGGGAGACCCATCTGCTTCTGGCGCTGGTCAAACATCATCTTCTCCACCGTCTGCCTCGCCTCGGGATCCAGATCGGACAGCCTGCTAGTCTCCGGCTGCACACGCTGAGTGTCAACCTCGGGCTCACCCTTGATCAGAGACTTCCACCACTCCGTTTTACTCTGCTTTGTCAGTAAAATAGACAGCGAGTTCCCGTCCTCTATGCTCCAGAAGCAGTCATCAACCTTGACAGGTTTGTGAAGCTCGCCGTCGATGATGGGATCCGGCTGGCCCTTGAGCCCGACCTTGAGATGGTTCTTCTTGATCTCGCAGACGAGAGACCTTGCCTTTGTTCCATGGGGAAGAGGGACGGAGACGTTGACCTCGGGAAGCTGCTGAGTCCAGGAGTACTTCTCCAGATCAAGTCCGTTGCCAGCGTTTGGTTTTTGCGCTTTGCTCTCCTCCTTCTCCATCTTGGCTGCCTCCTTCTTCTCCAATTCCTGCGCGGACGCCGCCTGCTGCTGCTGCGACGAGGCCTCCTCCTCCTGGATGTCGGAGATGATCGCCATGGCCGCCGCTACTGCTCGCGAGGGCTTCGATTCGACAAGTGGTGGCCTCGCGATCGATCGCGTCGAGATCTTGTTAGATAGATTGGGGCGGTTTTTCGATGCAGGTCGACGATCGAGTTGAGGAGTAGGGGTTTGGGCTTGGTGTATATATATATTGAGACCTAGCTAGCTGAGCTCTACGTACGGGCTGCGGCTTTGCATTGGACTCCGATCCGGAGTGGATTTGGATTTGGATTTGGATTGGAGTCGCTTAAACTAGCTGGCTAGGCGAACGATCGAGGTCTACTCCAACTCCTGCACATCACAATCGGATTGCATTCCAATTGGTTCTTTGTCTGAATTTTCTGGTTGACTTGGAACGGGAAGCCAAGGTTCAGCTAGCTTATCGTTTTGCCAAATTCGTTGTCCCAAACTCAAAAGGAATCAGAATTCTTCAACGCTTGCCATATTTTTACTGGAAACCAGAGTCCTGGCACTCGTAATGCCTCCCAGCGGAGAGCACTGCCTTACAGTGTACAAAGCTATTTTTTTTAAATAATATGTTTTTAAATCATTTTTACAAATAATACACAAATTGATGTTTTTCAAATCTAGCGCGCCGTCTGCATTTCAAAAACCGACCAGAGCTGGTGTTTATTTCAAAAGCCGATCGGCCTGTCGGAGCAGCGCGTGCTGTCGTAGAGGCCTCGTCGATTTTTGAAAAGCAGATTGGACTAGTCTGCTTTTGAAAAGCCGACCAGCCTAGATCCGTGCCGATGCTTGTATTGATCATGCATGTCAGTTTTTGGTTGCCGCCAATGTTTCACGCCCTTTATCTCCCGCCACCTCTTCCCACCACTGCTTTCCGTCGTTTTTCCCCGCCTATTCTTCCCCGTGCCTCTATAAATCCGGGCAACAAGATTTTATCTCTTCACCCAGTTCATCTGTTCCTCCTCTTACTCTCGCATTTTCCTCTCCTCTCCATTATGAGTGTGTCCTGTTCGGACGCAAAGTATAGGGATAGCAAGCTTTCCACTATGACGAACGCGTTTCCCTGACCACAGATGTCCATTGACCTTTTCCATTTAGTAAGAAATGTTATGATAGACAATAAACCAGCCACATGGGAGGACCTCCTCGCTTGTGATTTTGCTCTCGCTGAGCTTGGTAGGGCAGTTCATCGGAGAGGGAGGAAACTGAGGACCCCAAATCAGGTACGAGAGGAGCTTATCAGGATCCAGGCAAGGTGGAACACTGCTAAAATTTAAGAGTGAAGTTGACATGCTGCAGAAGGCTGAGGAACCTTATTTGTGGATAGAAGAGAGCGAAGATGAGGATGATATCTTCATGCCGCCATCCGTTGGAACCAAGGCGAGAGCTGAGTGTGACAAGAGGCAGGAGAAGAAGAAAGCGCAGGCCAAGAAGAGCAATGACAAGAAGAGCAAGGGCGAGGAATCTTCGAAGGGAAAGGGCGAGGCATCGTCAAAGGGAAAGGGCGAGGCATCGTCAAAGGGAAAGGGAAGACAGCGTGCTAGGGATAGAGAGCGCTCTTATTTATGTACCGCAAGCAGGAGCGGAGCCAAGAGGGCGAGCAGGGGCTAGACCCCTCCCCTAATCGATCGCCCCCCTCAACGTTTGATAGTAGCTACTGGTACATCTATATTAGTGTATGTGCGATAATGGCTGAAGATTAGTACATAATTAATTAGCCTATGGTTAACTGATTTAGTTGTGGACTAACGAACTAATACCCATGAGCCCATCTCTCGATCGTGGCATTGTTGCCTCGATAAAAATAACGATCTGCTTAGCCACAGACATATAATAGATAGGAATTAGAGGATCGATCTATCGTCTATGTACCCTAATTGGTAGGAGTAGGAATTTGGAGTTGCTGCCACTAGGGCGCCGCCTTCTACCGCTCACCGTCTATATATGACCCTGTTGTCTGCCGCTCACCACCTACATGTGCCTCCGACATATGAGATCAGACCAATTTATGGCCTGACCGCCTTGGTGCAAGCCGCTTTGGCGCTTCGTTTAACGTCTATGTGGCTTTGTCGATCATGACCTGTATGAAATATGTGATTGCTGGCTCAGCCTCAGGTATAGTCACACATGATGTATATACCTAAGGTATGTTATGTATTAGATTTGCCAATCCAATTCGTATTTACCACTGGTTAATCTTTTGGTAGATTAATAGAAGTTACATATTGATTTGTGTATGTTGCCATAGAGTTGGAAGACAAAATCAACGGAAGACTGGTAGTACAATAGATTATTTTAAATAAATAGTTGATAAAAAATGAAGAGAAATCTACAAAAGCAATTGTGCCAATTTCCATATTTGATATTGATGTTATTTGTTAAATATCCAAAATTGTGTTATATTATATTATATGTCGTTTAGTCCTGTAAAGAAAAAAATTCTATTCCATTCACTTTGAAAAAATCTTCTATGGCGTTAAGTGGTTGTTGTCTTCTTCGCCCCCCTATGGTCAAATCCTAGGTGGCATCACATCACGGGGAGGTGCAGTTGACCCTTCATCTTGAATCTGCGTATCCTGTGTGGGAAAAGGTGGTGGAGTACCTGGTTATATTGGCCAAAACAGTCTAGCTGCTCATCTTGTGTCTGCTGATCCTCGTCGTCATTAGTGTCCCATGAATCGTATCATCCTGTCCATGTACAAGAAATTAAATACTGAATGATGCCATGTTGCATCTAACAATAGTAGGAAGGGACATGCTTAACATGAGGATGAGATTGTGGTCGATAATCGAAGTCCATGAAAGGGATCTGTTGTTGCTGCTGCCACTGGTCGAAAGTAAGCTAGTCCTGATGCCAGTGGTCAGAAGTAAACTGCGACTACTGCCATGGGTCGGAAGTAAACTGTAACTGCTGCCACCCCGAGCCTCCAGCCTGGTCTGGAGATGGTGCTCTCGGCGGTGCCTACCGTGAGAGTCGTGGACGAGGCCCATGACAGAGTGTAGGAAGAATCTGCTCCTAGTGCCACCCCGAGCCTCCAGCCTGGTCTGGAGGAGGTGGTTGCTGCATGGGTGGACGCTGGGCGCACTCCTCCATGGATCGACGCGGTAGGCGATGCTGCGTGGAGCGACGTGGGGCGCGCTCCTCCATCGAGTGACGCGGTAGGCGCTGTGCTGCTCGGTGTTGAACGACTTTTGAGACGCCGGTGCGTGTGATGGTCACGTAGATACTCCGTAGACTATCCTCGACATGCCGGAGAAAGGATTGAGCCTGCTGACAAGGCACAAGAGGAACGGACGAAAGCGAGCCACCTCAGTCTGTAGCTCCCACGTCATGTCAGTCTGCATTTGTCTCATAGTTAAGTACGCACTATATAGGCACCCATGTTCATTATGCTCTAAAAAAATACTTACCGCTGAGTCTGGACTCAGTGTCGACTGGTTAGGGTATATATCATTGTCGTGTGCGTGTGGAATAAGACGTAACCGTATCATCGACATGTACCTCTGTAAGTATCTGTGGAATAGCTCCATATCAAATGGTACAGCGTGTCATACTTGTGTCGTTGCATTCTGCCACTCGTTGACGTAACTCGAAACCCATAGGAGCCATTGAGTTGAGGATCTGCTATTACCTTTCTGAGAGTACCTGTCATTACAATTTTTTATACCATTATTGAAGAACAGAGATGAAGTGAGACATATTCCTGATGTACATATATTAACTTACATGTGCGCGGCATCTGGAAGGGGAACATCTGGACGTGGGGGATCTACCATCTGGCAAAGTCTGAACTGCCGCATGACCCTTTGTTGAGACATCTCCTCAACCTGGCAATCAAAAATGATCTTCGATTTAGTCAGCCAGTACTCCTGATCTCTAGTGCACATAATAGATAACCCGCCGGAATTTTGTCCGTGTGATGTCTGTGTTGTGTACGGCTCCCAAATCACCACATCCTTTTTCAGCATGTCGAACTGCTCGCTGAATGATGGATAGCATCTAACAACCACCGTCATCAGCTTCACCACTGAAAATGTCTTCCCCTAAACCTTGACCACCGTTGGCTGATTCATAACCATCACCCCCGGTGTGTGCATAACTACCCTGGCCTGATTCATAACCACCTCCACCCTCTTGGCCCTGACTACTCTGGCCTTGATTGTAGCCAACGTCCTAGGCTTCACTGCTCTGGCCATGATCATAACCACCACCAGCATGACCGGTCTGACTACTCTGGCAATGATCATACGCAGCCTATTTCACCACAGGTAGCACTAAGACACTGGGGTTAACTACTCTTTTCTGACAAGCTTGCACATATTTGACCCATTTATCTTGTGCTTCTATCGGTCTTAAATAAAAATTAGAGGTTTGCCTTGACTTAGTCCATAAAACATGCACACTGACAGTATGGTTCGGAGGGAGGCCTAAATGAGCAGATAACCAATCCCTCAACTGAGTACTTTTTTAGGATTCTGAAGCACTTCATCCATAAAACGAAACTCGCTCAAATCAACTCCGTGCTGGTTTGTTCTGACGACACCGGCACCATAGTAAAACCTAAACACTATATTATTTGACATAACTTTCGACCATAAAAATACCGAAAATAGTCAAATATACATACAATGACACATAATACTCTACAAATATACTTCTAATCCTATGACCGAAAAATCTTGCAGCTAACAGACATAATCAAAGGCTACCTTTAAACATACACAAATTACTGCAATTAGCAAGAAATTAGGGTTTACCCTTGAAGCGTGCGAAGTCCTTCCGTGCAGCAGCCTCCGGTCACCGGATCGGCACCTCCACCATGCAGCTGCCTCAAGCCCCAGCACCAGCCTCCACCATAGCCATTGCTCCCCAAGAACACCACCAAATCCCTCCACAAAAACGACTCAAATCACTACACCAGGCTATCCCATTAGTAGATCCGGACTCTACTAGCTTATTAATATGTTTTAGCACCGGATTTGGATGGAAATCTGGGCTGAAAATCGGTGCAGCGGCTAGTGAAAATGAGAGCAACAACAAGCAAGAGGGAAGAGGGAAGAAGAAATGAGGAGAAGGCCAACGGGTCGGCGCGCGCTAGCTGTTAAAAAGGGGAGCATCAGCGATTCGAAAACCAACCGGCGTGGTCAGCGATTGGAAAGCCGACCAAGGGCCCGCCTCCCCGGTCGGCCGATAGCCCGACCAGGCGGGGCCTGCTATCAAGACCTAGAAAATATTAAAACTTTAATATTTGTTCCCTCGACTGTCTACCACATGCCATGTCAGCCTGACCGTGGGCCCATCTGTCGTAAACAGCGCTAATTAACGGCTTTCCAGTTAGAACCATTCAGAATATGTTTCCCAAAAACTTTGGAGAGCTTAATGGGGCTCTTATCACCTTGCTCCCCAAGAAAATGGGTATGTGGATCTTAAGGATTTCTACCCCATTAGTCTCGTGCATAGCTTCTCGAAGCTCCTTGTCAAGATCCTTGCACTATGGCTGGTGCCAAAATGGTGGAGTTCATAGATGCAAACCAAAGCGCCTTTGTACGTGGACGCTGCATTCATGAAAGTTTTGTGTTGGTACAGAAGTCCCCCTGCCTGCTGCTCAAGTTGGATGTCACACATGCTTTTGACAACGTGTCTTGGGCCTTTCACATCAACATTTTGCGTTAGCTCGGATTCAAACCTCGGTGGATCAGATAGATTATGTTGTTGCTTGGCACGGCCTTCACCCACGTGCTCGTCAGTAGCTTCCCCGGCCCTTCCTTCGCGCACGGACCTGTAGGTGGTTCATGGCATCCTATCTTGCTTCGGTAGCGCGTTAGGATTGAGGTCAACTATCCCAAAAGCGTCGCCATCCCAATACACTGCTTGCACTTATCAATGCGGTATCGCCCGTGCTTGGATGCCTTACCATTTCCTGTGTAGATATCTCGGGATACCCCTTTCCATCTCCATCTATAAAAGAGAGACATACAGCCACTCCGGAGGCTTGGCAGGGAAGGCTTCGGAGGACATAATCTAGAAGGTGCAGAAGTCTCTCAAAAAGGTTTCTCTCAGAGGCTGAAAAAGAAAGAAAGGTGTAGCAAGGAAGGCTTGAACTGATGATTGATCGTTGGAGCTTCTTTTGGGTCGTCCGTTAGGTGGATCTTCTTTGCGGCGTCGTGCTCTAGGTGTCGTCAGTTTACAATTGCAGTATGATGTGGGTGCTTGTTGGTTCTTAAGGTTGCGTTCTTTAGATGTTGCTCTCTTGTAGTTTGGTCTTTTTAGTACTACTAGTGGTTTTCGTGCGGTTTTTCGTTAATTAACAGAGCAATTCTCTACTTCTTAACTAATAGATTGGGACAGGTCTTTTGCCCCTTTCCAAAAAAAAAACACTACTACATATTAATGTACCGTATTTATACAAAAGCTGGATTGTCAGTATATACCCGACTAGGAAGAGCTGTACGTACCATATGGAAGAGCTGTACGTACGAGTTGAGTTTCTTTGGCCGCAAGCAATGATCGTTTCCTAACTAACTTTTTCTTACTAATAGTAATAAATATTGGAAATTAACGTACCGAACAAGAGTATATTAACTAGCGACATGGTCGCATTTATCTGCTGTTAATAAATCGGACAATCCAAACAAACCATGTGGCGATCCTGCCTGACCCGATCTCATCCCCTTCTCTCCCATCTCCGGCGCCCTGCCGGATGCGGCGCCGGCGGACAGACGACCGTCGCTCCTCCTGCCGTTCTTTATCCACGTGCGTACGCCTCGGACACCGGTTCGGTGGACGGTGCTTCAAACCAGCGGCATCTGTATGTGGTGCTGGACGAGATGAACAAAGGGCAAAGCATGTACAAGCTGAACATCGACGACCTCGACGGCGGTGATGTGGACGCCGTCACCGGCAAGGACCGGCCGGGGTCGCACCAGCTGGCAAACTTGATGCCACCATGCCGCCTCCCAGATCCCGTCCTCCGCCTCGGCTACTCCTCCGTCGGATCGTGCGCGCACTTCGAGGCCCTAGGCAATAAGATCATCATCACGGGGCGAACACGTCACAACTTTGGCGCACTCACCTACATCTACGACACCAAGACGGGACGGCTGGACATCGAGAAGCCTCCCCCAGAAGATTTCTCCTACTGGCACTACCACGCCGCAGCCGCCGGGAACAAGCTGTACACGTTTGACTCCCACAGCCACCCGCCGCACTACCTCTGCGAGCAGCGGGCGCTACGTGAGTACGGCGGCGGTTATGACAGCGGCGAGGAGAGGATGACATACGCCATGAGAGGACAGATTAACGAGTGGGTCTGGGGGAGGAGCCCATCGCCGCTACCCGGCAGGAGCTACAACGATGGCAGCTACGTCGGATCATACGCGGTGCATCCCGACGGCCGCACCATCTTCGTCTCGTGCTGCTTCGCCTGCGGCGACCCCGAGCGCTTCACCTACTCCCTGGATACGGAGAACGGCGAGTCGACGCTCCGTGGAAACTGGAGCCTGCCGTTCAACGGCAAGGCGTACTACGATGGCCACCTCGACGCGTGGGTAGGGATCCGGGAGTCTGACGGCACCGAAGGCGGCAAAGAAGGATGTCCTTACCTCTACTCTTGCGACATCCCGGACGTCCTCGCCAATGTCGATGGACAACAACACCCACCCAAGACACTGATCTCCCCGCCCAAGTGGAAGATGTGCATGGAGGAGCTCACCTTCGTGGCGGAGGACGTCTCAAGCCAGGCGCTCGTCCACACTGGGCGTGGCAGGTTCTGCCTCGTCGAGACAACACCACTCGCTAATGATGATGATGATCATAGTGATGACCAGTGCACCTGCTGGAACGGTGTAGACTACTTGCTCCACGTGACCATGTTCTGTGCTAAGCATGATAAGAATGGTGATCTCCTCGTCTCAAGGTGCCGACCTGGTGGCCGCTCATACCTCGTCTCCAATTATGCCGCAGATTCGCTTAGTGCATTCTGGATGTGATGCCAACTGCAAGAAACCTTTTTTTTTTATGCTCAACTGTTCTCTTATATTTGCCAAAATGACCATATATATGATTTTGAGTTGTCTCTGAGAACTGTTTTCAATGGTATATGCTGTATCGCTACATTGTTTACGTACTGAAACTGAAAGAAGTTTCTATAGATATTACATCGAAAACAATATATACATGGGGCACTACCGATAAATTTTCTACTCCCTCCGTTTCCATAATTCTTGTTGTGGTTCTAGTTTAAAAATGTCTTTCACATTTGAACTAGAATCACAATAAAATTTATGAAACGGGGAATATATACTACCAAGATGCACTAGAAGCAAAAGCTTTTTTCCAAGATAAACTTTTGTCTTGTCTTGATTTTTGACACCGGGTGTATGAGTCCCCTTTGTTGTTTGGCCAGAGGCGCAACGTCCAGCGAGCTCGATCGGCGAACTAAACGAACACACTTATAGAAAAGAGACACGGTTCTTTTTACTCAGGTTCAGGTCCGCGGTGAGCGGATTCCTACGTAGTGCAACTAGCTACTATCTGATTATCGCAATGTTACACTCGGCTCCTTTCCTGGGAAGGTTCTCTAGTCTAAATTCTCCTCCTTTCCTATGTTCGATCTTGGCCTCTTTTATATAGAAAGGAACACCACAGGGTCGGTTCACACGCGGTGGTGCGAAGCTCAGCCACGCGCAGACTACGGCCTATAACGTGGCCTTACAATCCTGCCTTGGTACTGCATGTCGCCCGATGCCTGCAAACTCGCTGGGACACGTCATGTTAGCCTAATTCCTATAAACGGCGCCATACCTATCGGGGCCGCGATTGTTGGCGAAGGTTTTCGGCGGGTCCTATGAGGACGTCCCGGCAGGACCCCCACGTGCCCCCCTTCTCGGGTCGCGGTCCGCTCATCATATTCGAGATACCCCGGATCCCACGGATGCGACAAGAGCCCTAGCGCGCTCCAGCCAGGCGGTGTTTGGCTGGGGCCGTGTCCTTATCTTGAGTAGGCCCACAACCGCCATCATAACTTTATCATGTGAGTCACTACCTCGCTGCCTGCAAGGTATCATGTCGATATGCGCAATCGGGGTCGTCTGTCATTCGTTGGCTAGCCTTGATAGTAATTATGATTAGAGGGTGGGTGGATAGGTTTCGTAGGCCCGGGCCTATAAAGAAACAGTATCCGCCGCTCAACGTATGCTCCATTTACACTTATTTCCCCTCGAACCTTGTCGTGTCGCGTTGTCATGGCACCGATGTTGAGCCAAGGATTCAAAGGGGTCTTCAACTAGAACTTGATCTGAAGCCCCGAGGCGTCGCAACCCCTCGAGAGCTTGCCTTCCCCCTACCGTAGACCAGCTCAAACTTGAGGCCTTGAGTCTGCACGTAGCCGATGAACACCACGAGAACGGAGCCACCGAGCTATGCTGCCTTGGTGCGGGTATCAACGAAGGGGAGATGCCCATCTATTGCTGCTTTCTCAAGATAGGTATGGTTCCCCCTTTTTTTTGATTTCTTCCTGGAGGTGACGGCCTCGTACACCCTTCACCTTGTTCAGATCCATCCCAACGCTCTGCTAGCGTTGGCCGTGTTCGCACATCTGTGTGAAGGTTTCATCGGGGTGATGCCTTCGGTGGCGCTGTTTCTCCACTACTTAGCTCCTCGGGTTGATAAAAATGAGCATAGAGGGCAGCGTCACTTTCCGCCTTTGGAACAATCTTTCCAAGAGGTATCTCCCAGGAAAGTTTGAATCCAAGTGGTAAGAATGGCGAGGCGAGCACTGTGTAGTGCGTGTGTGAAGGGAATATGCCCTAGAGGCAAATAATGAAAGGGTTTATTATTGTTATATCATAATAAGTTCGTAATAGTTTCATATTGTGCTATAACTATATCAAGTGGAAATATCGATACATGTCTGATATATAACAGAAGTCCCTAGTAGCCTCTATTCATACTAGTTCGTTGGGCAGCAGATGATTAAGGTTTCCTGATCATGGGTGATAGTGCAGCTGGCAACGAGGTCATATCATTGGTGAATGATGTGATGGACATTCCTCAAATATTACGACACGATCAAGTCACTAGGTTCATTGTTGCAATATTCAGAAACATAGTCTCCTTCTCCTTAGACCATGAGATCATATTAATCACTGTCTCCCGAGGCTGCTTAGACTGCATCAAACGTCGCTTAGTGAAACGGTAATTATAAAGGTGTATGTTGGGTATCTGGAAGAACAGGTTGAGGCCTATGCATCAAGACCAGGATTTGTTTACCCAGTGACGGGTAAGATACATTAGGCCGACTTGGTGAGAGTGCTATCTAACGGTTTGAGAACACTCTATATATGGTCGAGACCCCTCTCGGACCAATGATCATAAGCGGGACCTAGATGCCCATAATGACCACCTGTGCATTCCACGAAACTTGTCGTTGAACCATCAACGTTGTTCCCTATTCCTTTTCTCTCTATGATACTTGAATTGTCCGAGGTTTGATCGATGACATCACCATGTCGTGTTCAACCTCGTTACCGACAATAGATATTTTACTCGATCTGATAAGTGATATCCCCGTGACCTAGTGACACGCTGTGTAACTTATGGATATAACTCATCTGAGTGAGCCCAGAGTATCTTCCGTCACGCGGATGAACAAATCCCGCTCTTGATGCATACGCCTCAACCTGTCTATTTGAGTACTCAATCACACCCTTATGATCACCGTTCCACCGAGTGACATTAGATGCTCTTGAAGTACTCTCTCACGGTCTAAGGAATAAGTCACTACGTTTCCTAATCATCGCAACTTAAATTTTGTGACATGATCGTGTTACAATGCTTAGATAGGGTATGTTCATCATCTCATTCTCCAATGAGGTGACCCCATTGTCAATAGGTGTAGAAGCACCACATGATCAAGAAACCTTGACAATTACTGACCAATGAACTAGTGATTAGAGATTTCACTGGGAACTTCTGGTTGTTTATATATCACACGTGTATTTACGTTTCCATTTAATACAGTTATAGCATGATATAAAACCTAATTCATAAACTTCATAAAATATGATAATAATCTATATTATTATTTGTCTCTTGGGCATATTGTCTTCAATATGTTCATCGGTCTTATAGATCATGCGAACAATCGAAACATGGTAACTTCTAGATTACATCTTGAATTTTTATTATGCATATACTATGTTTCTCTAGTGAGAGAATCTCCAGCAATTTTGCCTCATCTTCATGGGTTAAAACCAGCACTCTTCCTAAATGAACTTCTTAAACCTACACTCAGGTCTCCATTGGAGCCAAGGAAGCTTATGAATGGAGAAAGTGAAGGAGATCGGTGATTTACATGTTTCAATTGTGGTTAAGTATACGAATAAGTGGTGATGGTAGATTATTATTTTTTATTAGGTGATGGTGAACGTTGATGCTTCATTTGGTATCGACTTGGTGCTACCGAGAGCTTTCAGTAGAGACATATACACAGCATTGGGCCGATGGCTAGGACCCGTCGGCATAGGCCCAGATCCCCGTCGGCGTAAGCTAGCCCAACGGTGGCCGTCCGCGTATATGCGTCGGCGTATGCCACAACCCGTCGGCATAGACATTGTCCCAACGGCTATATGGTGCCGTCGGCGTACGTACCGTCGGCCTAGGCACCACAGGGCCCACCTGGCGCAGCTAATGGCCATTAGCTCTAGGAGCTATACGCCGATGGCTATGCCGTCGGCCTAACCTGACACGTGCCAGCCTGTGCAGCCTTGTGAGGATCCATACGCTGAAGTCTTTGCCGTTGGCCCAACTATTTAGCTGGGCCACGTGCCATCCTGTCCAGCTATGTGAGGATCCATACGGCGATGGCAAAGCCGTCGGCCTAACTATACTAGCTGGGCCGCAAAAAATGTACGCTGACGGCATGCCGGCCGGCCTATCTAGAACCAGTGCCATAGGGTCATGTCTACGCTGACGGCAATTTTTGATTTTTTGAGTTTTTGTTTGTTCGTTCCCTGCAAATTTTAAATTCCCGCATTCCCAGATTCCAGGCACAGTATACAACACATGCACATCGACACAAATATAAGATCATCATCATCAAAAGAACATAAATAGATCATCGACACATAGGTACATCTCTAAGTGCATCCTAACACATGCACATCCCTACACCTCCGGAGAGCTGTTCGAGAGACACATGTCTCCCTGCGTCAAGAAAGGTGAAGGTTGACGTCGAGTAGCTGCCGTCGAACCAGCACCGAAAGAGGGAGAAGTACTGGCATGACCACCACCACCGGTAGAAGGAGAAGCACCGTCACCCTCAGCACGATGGGAAGAAGGAGAATCACCGTCACCACCACCTGCAGTAGAAGGAGAATCACCGCCACCACCACTAGCAGCGGAAGCACCAGGAGAAGCATGACCGATATGAACTGGTGTCATCATGTGCGAGATAGTCGGCGAGGCATCAGGACGACCAAAGTGTGCATTGCCGGAGCATCTCGGTCCCTACTTGTTTGAAGCAGAGTTAGCAACCACCAAGGCACAAGTTTGTTGTAACAACTGGTTTGGCAAATAACTTACCGGGGTCCCTAAGTAGAAGGTCAAAGCATATTCGTCCTTCAATGGGAAGATTGGTTGCGGCCCTAGCCTAGCTAGAGGCGGTAGCATTTCCCGCTCTCCAGTGCCATAAAACCTCTCCAAAAGCTGCAAGATAGTTTAGATGTAAGGCGTTGCAGAAATAAAAAGGCGCTGCAAGAGAGGTTTCGGTTCTTCGGGGTCTGTACAAAATGAGATATATCTTTAATATTTATGCTGTAGTTGTGTATTATATGTGTATTTTGTTGTTTCTAATTTACATTTATGTTTTCGCATCGGGTTCCAGAAGATTCACGTCGTTATTCTATGCGGGTATCGTGTGGTTAATTACAATCACTAATGTATTTATAAATTACATCTACTCCCTCTGACCCATATTAGTTGACTTG
The DNA here is from genome assembly GCA_023614405.1 of Avena insularis. Taxonomy (NCBI): domain Eukaryota; kingdom Viridiplantae; phylum Streptophyta; class Magnoliopsida; order Poales; family Poaceae; genus Avena; species Avena insularis. Next base: position 61,203 of record JAJUPC010000323.1, read on the forward strand.
GATTTGTCTAGATTTGGATGTATATAGACATGTTTTAGTGCTACATACATCCGAATCTATAAAAATTTGAGTCAACTAATATGGGTCAGAAGGAGTACATTAAAATTATAGTGGAAAATAAATAAATCAACTATAAGTATTTTATACATTGGAGAAAAAACGAAAATAAAACCTAGGCCTAGGCCGATGGCCAGAACATCAGCGTACCTATGCGCGTAATGGCGTCTTCGGGCCCGTCAGGTGGGCCGTTAACCAGGCAATTATGCCGACGGCCTAAGGTAGGCCTACGGTCACCGCCAGAGACTTGCACGTTGACGTCGACGGGTTCTTCGCCGACGCGGTACGATTGCTGTTCGGACACGAGCCCGGGTGTAACGCCCCCGAATCGGGTCTATGCAGATCTTAGTATTTCCCGCCAAAAACCTGCATAGAAACGATTCAAAGACGCCCACCAGACACTTTCATGTGGGTGGGATTTGATTACAAGCAGTTATATCACAGTAGTTTACAACAGAGTCCACAAGAACTTATATATACAACAACAACTCAACGAGTCAAGAATATAAATGATACAATTCAAAGAGAAAGCGATAATAGTATCCGAGTACGGACAAGATCCAAATGTGACTAAGAGTCTTGAAAAATAACCAAGCGGTGTCCAACCCTGCCCAGGCCAAGCCGGAAGGGTAACCTTGCTAACGTCGTCAATCACATACCTGTCAAGCCAAAAGGGTGCCGACAAAGGGCAAAGGAAAACAGAAAGAGATCGGTCAGTACTGAGGCCAGTACACGGCGAGACTAGAATTCGGCGGTCCTCGTCTACATAGGTATGGTGGGCTCGCGGCAGCAAAGCTTGCACTATCTAACTTATAGAGACACGTTACAACTTCGGCTATTAGAGTGAGATGAGAGAGCACTATACGATAACTATATATAACACCAAACATAACCCATCCGAAGATTTCCCCCTCGAAGACCAGTCGAGGAAGTCCCCTTGAGGAACACACGCGGTGGCAATTTTAGTTAAGCAGGTGTTTAGTTGATAACGCTAATTATTAATCATATTATTAGAGGCAAAACATCAATGGCGTTGTCTATGATCATGACACTGTACTCCTGAGGCATTCATAATCGTTGACACATGGCTTCTCAAAAAGATTTACCCTGCAGGAGTGCACTACTGTACCCAAACACATGCTCAACCCTTTAGGCAACATATTACGTATGCCATCCGAATCTCACAACAAGAACTGTCCCTTAACTACGCGCATATCCAGAGGCATCACCTACTGTGTGGAACCAACCAAGAGGTACGACGATTCTCAAGGAAGGCACAACGTTTGCGCCTACCGGTGGATCGGGCCCTGCGGGGTAACTTGTACACACCGTGGGTGCCGCCACCGTGTACCGTGATTTATGTATGCAAGCTATGGCAATCCACCAAAACATCAAGTCCGAAGACATATCAACTCACCCATGTCCCGAGGACATATTATGCGTATGCACCAAATGGAAAACCAATTTTATAACCCTTTGGATATACGAATAGCGCCGGTAGTTGAGGGGGAATCCCAGAGGCCCCCACGTTTGGTTAGCGAGATCAACTCAGAACCGGTATCGTAGAACGAATGGTTACTAGGTCGGCTCAAGCAGTTCCCAAGGGTAGTCCCTGTCGAGGCCTTATCATTAGGTGAAACTATAACCATAACCAACATCACCGATTTAATTATCTTATCACCATCAATATCCAAGTACCATTTTCCACTTGTATGAGAGCAAAACTAAGCATGCCTACGACTCGCAAGGACAGTCTAGCTACTCAAACAAGGCAATAGGATAACCAAGACAATATAGTGGAGCAGGTAAATAAAAAACAGTATCATAACATCAACAATAAGGATAGCAGTAGATCGAAAGAAGGAAGTAAAGACTAAAAATACAAAATAGGTAGAAGGGGGAGAATGCTCGCTTGTAGGTGCAAAGGAGAAGAACGAGGCCCTAGACGCTGTTGAAAGGAGAACAATGGCCTTGGTCTGCTGTCGGCTGGTCGACGTGCGGGCGCGCATGCGCACGGGAGCAAGTAGGGATTGGCGTCCGCGCGCCCGTTTCAGGAAGCAAATCAGTGTCTTGGATCGGTGGCGTGAAGCTGGGCTGAACTGCACACATTCGTGGAGATCGACTGGGGCAATAGGAGTTGATCTGATTGATTGGCACATGGATCAAGACAGAGGACAGCAAAGGAATCATGGGATCTGATGGACGTGTGCATCGATGGCTATGCTAATTGATTATTGGATGGATTAAAGGGAGGAGTAGCTCGTGTGGTGGTGCTTGGATTCTGAATTTGGTAGGGAGCAGGTAAATGGTGGTGTCCAACGATTTAGCTTAGCTGCACGCATGCGGAAGGATCGGTGGAGTTGCGCCAGCGGCGGAAGGGGAAAAAAAGGACAACGGTGGAGAATTTTAGACGGATCTGGATCTTAATTAGATTTTGGGGATTTGGATTTAGAAGATAGAAGGGGAATGGACTATTTATCTATCTATCTACTAATTTTTATTGAGGTAGGTTCGTCCGGAGGCAAAAATTCTGTCCGCCATGTTTTTACGGTTTTGCCCTTGGCAGTGTGAGAAAATTACCTTCTCTGCCACCGCGAAGTGACCCGACCTTATCCCCTTCCCTCCATCATCTTCCAGCGCCGCCCGCTGCGCCCGCCCCGCCCCCCGTTTGCCGCTTCGCCTGCACTGTCCTTCTTCTTCCCCTGCCTTCCCCTCCTCTGTTGTGCCTCCACGTTGCTCACCGTCCTCCGCCTGTGCTCTTTCGCAGCTTCGAATTCCCAATTTCCTACGTTGCCGATATGGAGCTGCGCCGCAGGGAAGATACCCACGTCCGGCTGGCTCCACCAGCTTCCCCGATGTGCTGCCTCCAGATGCCCCGCGCGTCGCCGGGTGATAGGGCAAAGGTGTCCGATCTTTCGATGAGATGGGGATAGTCGATTTGGATGGAGTTCGGGCTTGACGATCCGACTACACGTGCGAGCACGAGCGCCGATGCAATCGCTAGGCCAATCTCCTAGAGGTTACCGATCCCGCGGGAACACGATCAGCCTGACCAGCGAGGGTCTTAATTCCTACCTGAAATCGAGAACAAGTAAGAACTAATATTGCAATCAAGATATTGCGGATTAAGATGAAAGCTTTATTAAAAAGGTGGGATCCTGTATAGGTGCGAAGTACAAGAGGCCTCTGCGATGCTCGAGCCTTGGCGAAGTTGCTATGATGGCTAACTTAATGTCTAAACAAAATCCGAGTCTAGGGTGACGGCTATGGGGAGTATTTAAGGAGGAAAAGGTGGGGTTTCGGCCAGCCATGGAAGTGGTGGCCGAATCCAACCCTAGAAGTCCTTTTCTCCTTAAATACGGACTCTAAAAAGTGGCTATTTAAAATCCTGCGAAAATTACATGGGCCTGGCCCAAAATAAAGGTGTCGCGACACCATATTAAGCTATGGACGAATTTGTGAAGTATTAATCTTGAATATTTTGTCCAAAACTTCTTTCTTCATTATGGTGGCCTCAAAGTTCTGAAATCTTTATCTGTGGCCTTCTCTTGAATCATCACATGCTCCAATACTTGTCCCTCTCATCCATGCTTGGTCCCTCATTCCTAAGAGTAAGAAATACATCTGATTTAGGCAGCATCATATTCTCATGTATGTGAGGAATAGTTCTAAGAAATGAAAGTACCTGATAGTTAAGTTGTTTGGCACGAGATCGAATGATAGGTCCTTGTATGTGTGTAGCTGTAGGTACAACGGTTGTATCAATAGATGGGATGTCCACATCATGCTCCTCTTCTTAAATTGAAGTCGTTCTCGATGCAATCTCATCTTCCTCACCAAAGTAAGGCTTCAAATCTGCAATGTTAAACGTAGGACTAACTGTACCAAATTCTGCAGGCAACTCAAGTTTATATGCATTATCGTTTATTTTCTCTAACACCTTAAAGGGACCAGCAGCATGCGACATTAACTTAGACTTGCGTAAATCAGGAAAACGATCTTTACGCAAATGTAACCAAACAAGATCTCCAACATCAAACACAACATACTTTCTCCCTTTATCCCCAACAAGTTTATACTTAGCATTCATGTGTTCTATGTTATCTTTAGTAGTCTTATGCAAGTTTAATATCATTTCAGCGCGTTGTGTAGCATCCAAATTATTTTGCACTGAAGAAGGTAAAGGCAATAAATCAATAGGTGCATGAGGAACAAAACCATACACGATCTCAAACGGGCACATCTTTGTGGTAGAATGCAGCAAACGATTATAAGCAAATTCTATATGAGGTAAACACTCTTCCCACAATTTTAAGTTCTTCTTTAAAACAACCTGCAACATAGTAGACAAAGTTCTATTTACTACTTCAGTTTGTCCATCAGTTTGGGGATGACATGTAGTACTAAACAGCAATTTAGTCCCCAACTTAGCCCATAAACATCTCCAAAAGTGGCTAAGAAATTTAGTATCACGATCAGAAACAATAGTATTTGGCACACCATGTAAACGAACAATTTCACGAAAGAACAAATCAGCAATATGTGCAGCATCATCCGTTTTATGACAAGGAATAAAGTGTGCCATCTTAGAAAACTGATCCACAACAACAAAAATACTATCCCTCCCTTTCTGTGTACGTGGCAATCCCAAAACAAAGTCCATAGAAATATCCTTCCAAGGAACACTAGGAACATGAAGAGGCATATATAAACCATGTGGATTAAGACAAGACTTAGCTTTTTGACAAGTAGTGCAGCGTGCCACAAATCTCTCAACATCTCGACGCATACGTGGCCAAAATAAGTGTGCAGCAAGAACATCCTCCGTATTTTTGACACCAAAGTGTCCCATCAATCCTCCTCCATGCGCCTCCTGTAACAACAAAAGACGAACAGAACTATCTGGAATGCATAGTTTATTAGCACAGAACACAAATCCATCATTGAACACGAACTTGTTCCATGTTCTACCATCTCTACAATTCTGCAACACATCTTTAAATTCAACATCATGCACATATTGTTCCTTAATAGTTTCCAATCCAAATATTTTGAAGTCAAGTTGAGATAACAAAGTATAACAGCGCGACAAAGCATCAGCAATAATTTTATCTTTACCCTTTTTGTGTTTGATAACATAAGGAAAAGACTCAATAAATTCAACCCACTTTGCATGACGACGATTCAACTTAGCTTGACTACGAATATGCTTCAAAGATTCATGATCAGAATGTATAACAAATTCTTTAGGCCATAGATAATGTTGCCAAGTTTCTAATGTCCGAACCAACGCATATAATTCTTTATCATAAGTAGAATAGTTCAGACTAGCCCCACTCAATTTCTCACTAAAATATGCAACATGTTTTCCCTCTTATAATAACACACCTCCCAAACCAATTCCACTAGCATCACATTCAAGCTCAAAAGTCTTATTAAAATCAGGAAGTTGGAGTAAGGGAGCATGTGTTAGCTTATCTTTCAATATGACGAAGGCCTGTTGTTGTGCATCGCCCCAAACAAAGGGCACATCCTTCTTGGTAAGTTCATTCAGCAGCGCGGCAAATGATCCAAAGTCTTTGACAAAGCACCTATAAAACCTAGCGAGGCCAAGAAAACTCCTCACTTGTGTGACCGTCTTGGGCTGCGGCCAATTCTCAATAGCTTCAATCTTGGCTGGATCCACTTCAATACCCTGTGATGTAACAACATAGCCAAGAAACGCAACTTGATTGGTGCAAAAGGTGCACTTCTCAAGATTACCAAACAAACATGCATCACGTAAAGCATTGAAAACATCATGTAAATGGTCCAAATGATCCTCTAAAGATTTGCTATAAATCAGAATATCATCAAAGTAGACTACCACAAAACGTCCAATGAAAGCACGTAAAACTTCGTTCATTAATCTCATGAAAGTGCTGGGTGCATTAGTTAAACCAAACGGCATCACTAACCACTCATACAAACCGAATTTAGTTTTAAATGTTGTTTTCCATTTATCTCCCAATTTCATACGAATTTGGTGGTAACCACTACGCAAATCAACTTTAGAAAACATGGTAGAGCCACTCAATTCATCAAGCATGTCATCCAAACGTGGAATAGGATGACGATATCGAATAGTAATATTATTGATAGCTCTACAATCAGTACACATACGCGAAGAACCATGTTTCTTAGGTACCAAAATAAGAGGAACAACACAGGGGCTAAGGGACTCACGAATATGATCTCTGTTGAGTAGTTCCTTAATTTGGCGTTGTATCTCCTTTGTCTCCTCTGGATTGGTTCTATATGGCGCGCGGTTGGGCAACGTAGCACCAGAAATTAGATCAATTTGATGCTCAATCCCTCTAATAGTAGGTAGTCCTGGTGGCAGCTCAGCTGGAAGACGTCCTCATATTCCTGCAAAAGGTTAGCAATAGTGGGTGGCAAAGAAGGAGGCATATCCTCAAAGGAAAACAAAACCTCTTTGCAGATAATTGCATAACATTGAGTATTGTTTACATCTAGTTCAGCAATATCAATTTTATTTGCAAGCATACATGGACTCTTCAAACGAATTTCAGTAGCATGTTTAGAATCAGATTTAGTGTTCTTTGGTGGTTCAAAATTTGCAGCAACAATCTGATTCTCACTTTTATTTTTCTCCTCAGTTTTAGCTCTACTAGCTCTAGCAAGATCATCTTTTAAAATCTGTTCGGGAGTCATAGGTTTTAGACCAATTTTATTTTCATCATGCATAAGAGAATAGTGATTAGTTTTGCCATTATGAACAGATTCTCTATCAAATTGCCATGGTCTACCGAGTAACAAAGAACAAGCTTGCATAGGTACAACATCACAATCAACAAAATCAGAATATGTACCAATAGTAAAATGCACGCGTACCATTCTTGTTACCTTGATCTTGCAAGAACTCTCAAACCATTGGATGTAATATGAATGTGTGCGTTGTCTTGTTGGAAGTGCAAGCTTCTCTACCATGTCAACACTAGCCAGATTTTTACAACTCCCTCCATCAATGATGATCCTTATAGCTCTTTCCTTGACAACACCACGTGTTTGGAACAGGTTGTGCGTTGATCTTGTTCAGATTTGCTCAATTGCACACTCAACACACGTTGTGTAATTAAGCTCTTGTATTGATCAGCAGATTCAGCTCCCATGACCTCTATATCTTCATCAGAATCACAATTGTCTCCATCTCGAGCAGAAATAAGAGCTAATGTATCTTCATCAAAGTCACTCGATGAATCGTATTGACCATCATCACGCACCATCATAACACGTTGTGTTGTGCACTGTCTCTCAATATGACCAAAACCCCAGCACTTGCGGCATTGTATATCCTTTGTTTTACCCGTGGAAGCCATAGAAGATGCACTATGAGCAGGAGCATTGGATGATGGTGGAGGAGCAGCTGGAAATCTTGTGGTGGCCTTGGATGTGGTAGTAGCTGGTGGCGAATCACGAGAAGGAGGCGCTGACTGTCGGGATGTCCAAGTGGATGTGCGACCTGTAGAATTATTAGTCCTCCTCCATGGTGTTTGGCGATCCTGCACTTCACGTTCAGCTTTGCAAGCAAGATGAAACAAACGAGTGATAGAATTATATTCCTTATAATCTAATATGTGTTGAATATCCTTGTTTAATCCACCAAAGAAACGTGCAAACATTTGTTCAGTAGATTCAACAAGACCACACCGAACCATCCCCATTTGCAATTCCTGATAATATTCTTCTACAGATTTTTTTCCCTTGTTTCAAACGTGTCAGATTCTTTAGTAAATCACGTTGATAAGTGGAAGGCACAAAACGAACATGCATAGCAGTTTTTAAAGCGGTCCAAGTATGAGGAATAGTAGTAGGATTTAAACGACAATACTCAGACCACCAAAGGGAAGCAAATTTAGTAAATTCACATGTAGCAGCACTAACACGCATATTCGCAGGATATTTTAAACATGCAAAACGTTGTTCTACTTCTATCTCCCATGTAAGATATGCATCAGGATTATATTTACCCTCAAAAGATGGAATATTTAATTTAAGCTTTGGAACATGATCATCATCACGTACCGGTGGTCGAGCGTTGCGGTGGTAATGTCGGGGACGGCCAGCAGGGTGTGAAGGTTGTTCAACCTCCTCGTCAAACAGATCGTCGTCGTCAGGGTCGTAGTAGTACCCGTCGTATGTCCCCAATGTCGCAGCAGCAACCGCGGTGGAAGTATGAGGTGCCTCAGCTGCAGCGGTAGCCGCCTGAGGTGCGGCGGCAGCCGAACCAGCAGTACGACCCGTGATCGGAATGCGCCGTGCGCCATGCCGAGGTGCCAATGGAGCGGGTGCGGGTGCCGGCAATCTGTCCAAAACCTCCTTGAACCGAGCGTCAAGCTTGTCGTTGAAGGATTTATCGAGTCCATCGATCTTGTCCATGGCGTTGGTGAGCTGGTGTCAAACTCCTCTAGTCGTGCATCCACATCTTCAGCGCGACCGACCAAGAGCTCGGAGAAGTGGACATGTAGTTCTTGGTTCGTCATTGTGGCAGGGTTACGCGAAGTATCTGTCATGGTTAGTCCTTTAAAAAGCACAGGTATATATGCCTATACTACGGAAATATGGTGGAAAGCACGCGTAATCCGTCAAGCAATATACGAAACTCTTACAAGTTCTTACCAAACAGCAGGAAAAAGGCGATGTGCAACCGCGAGGAGCAGTGGGTCCAGAGATTGAACCGAGCGATTATCGGGAGTCGAGACACCGCACGTGGAGAATATTTGTGGAGCTCTGGAAAGGCTTATCAAAGGGGTTAGCAATTATCAAAACAGCAATGCAAATGTTGAAAGAATGCTCAACGATGGTACTGTGCTGGTCCTAGGCTAGACCGTACTAGAGACGCGAGCTTAGATCACCAACGATGTCATGACGCGCCACAACAAGCAATGTATGATGATATGGCACCCTGAAAAGTGAACCGAGATGTCGAAAATCACTATGATGGCGAGTGTCCAGAACTGATCGACGGGGTCTAAAAACAGGTTAGTGAAGGGTTTTGCAGCATAGTAAATCAAAAAAAATTCTACGGATGCGAACGGGAAAAGCCAAGATCTAATCTAGGAGATGCAAACAACAAGGGGGAATAGATGAGATCTTCATACCCTTGAAGATTCACACAGCGGAATGTTCGACGGAACATGGGTGATGTAGTCGTACTCGCTTCTCCTCCTCGCGATCCGATCCGATCCGATCTAACACCGCAAGTGGCGATGCCTCCGAAAGATGCACATGTGCGGCACCTCGACATCTCCTCCTTCCTCGGTCCAGCAAGTGGGGCGGATAGATGTATTGGATCTACAACGCGACGGCGCGGTGCAAGCGGTGGAGAGTTTCTGCGGCAGGGCTTCGCCTACGCGCAGTCGGCAGGGAGAGAGAGAGGAGGGGCAGCAGGGCGGCTAGGATTGTGGAGGAGGTGTAGGGGGAGGGTGCGCCCCCAGCCCTCTTTATATAGAGGGGTGGGCGGCCAGCCCTAGCCCCTCCCCCAAGACCTAGGCCGGCGGCCAAGGAGGGAGGAATGGGGGGCAAGTTCCCCCCCTTCTAGAAGCTCCCCTAGGGTTTCCTAGGTGCTTGGCCGGCTGGGCCCTATGGGGCCTTGTGCCCCTGGCCCAATGCGGCCAGGGCACTCCCTCATAGACCCATGCCCCCTCCCGGCAAGTGGGGCCACGTTGGTCCCACTCCAGAAGGTTCTAGAAGCTTTCGGTACAATACCGATTAACCCGAAACAATTCCGAACTCCAAAATCTGCTTTGACTTATATGAATCTTATTCTCCGGACCATTCCGGAACCTCTCGTGATGTTCTGGATCTCATCCGAGACTCCGAACAAAAACTCATAAACCAATTATCCAATCTATCCTAGCGTCGAGACACGTTAAGTGTGTGACCCTTCGGGTTCGAGAATATGCAGACATGATCTTCTATCAATAATCAACAACGGGGTCTGGAAACCCATATTGACTCCCACACATTCATCGATGATCATATATGATGAACCACGATGCTAAGATTCAATCAATCCCATATATATATTCCCTTCGTCGCGCGATATTTTACTTGCCCGTGATTCGATCGTCGGTACCGTCATACCTAGTTCAATCTCGTTCACAGCAAGTACTTTACTTGTTCTGTAATCCGATACCACTTTGTGATTAACTCCTTAACCACGTGCTTGCAAGCGGTGTTGATATCGATTACCGAGTGGGCCTGAAGTATATCTCTCCGACTTGGGAGGGACAAATCCTATCTCGATACATACAACCCAACAGGTACTTTCTGATCACCTGAGAGACACCTTTATGATCACCCTCTCATAGGATGACGTTTGATGACCTCAAAGCTTTCATCCGATACCAGAGAGTTGCATTATCTCATGGTCTAAGGAATACAATATTTGACATAGGAAAAGCTTCACAAAGATGAACATGATGACACGATCTAATTACTCCGCTTAGTTTGGGTATGTACACCATATCATTCTCCCAATGATATGATCTCATTATTAATCGACAACTCATGTCTGTGGCTAGGAAACCTTAACCATCATTAATCAATGAGCTAGTCCATAGAGGCGTACTAGGGACATGGTGTTGTTCACAAACCACACAAGTATTAAAATTTCCGCTTAATACAATTCTAGCATGGAATATAAACTTTATCATGAACAAGAATGATAATAATAACATCTTTATTATTGCCTCTAGGGCATAATTCCAACAGTCTCCCACTTGCACTAGAGTCAATAATCTAGTTTACATCTGGCAACAATCTAACACCCATGGCACTATGGTGCTGATCATGTTTTGCTCGTGGAAGATGTTTAGTCAATGGATCTGCGACATTCAGATCTGTATGTACTTTGCTAATCTTCAGATCTCCATCTGCTATATAATCTCAGATTATATGAAACTTGCGATTGATATGCTTGGTCTTTGGATGATATCTTGGTTCCTTAGCCAGTGCTATGGAGCCAGTGTTGTCACACAATATCTCCAGTGGGTCCAAGGCACTTGGCACCACACCAAGCTCAGTGATGAAGTTCCTGATCCAAACTCCTTCACTTGACGCTTCTGCAGCAGCCATGTATTCCGCTTCTACTGTAGATCCCGCGATCACGCTTTGCTTGCAGCTTCTCCAGCTCACGGCTCCTGCATTCAAAATATAAACGTATCCTGTCTGAGATTTAGAATCATCCTTGTCGATGTCAAAACTAGCGTCGACGTAACCCTTTACGACGAGTTGTTCATCACCTCCATAGACTAAGAACATTTCTTTAGTCCTATTCAAGTACTTTAGGATGTTCTTCACGGCTGTCCAGTGTTCCACTCCTGGATCACTTTGGTACCTGCTCGTCAAACTAAGAGCATTGGACACATCCGGTCTAGTACAGCATGGCATACATGATAGAACCTATGGCCGAGGCATAAGGCACTTTGCTCATAGCTTCTCTATCATTTATCGTAGCTAGAAACTGAGCCTTGCTCAATATCTTACCTGACAACATAGGCACTGAACCTTTCTTTGTCTTATCCATTCTGAACCTTTTCAGAACTTTGTCTAGGTATGTACTCTGGCTTAAAGATATCAGGCGTCTTTGTCTATCTCTATAGATTTTGATGCCCAATATATAAGCAGCTTCTCCTAGGTCTTTCATTAAAAAACATTGGTTCAAATAACTCTTCACATCGTTAAGCATGTCAATGTCATTTCCAATGATCAATATGTCATCCACATATAGTACCAGAAATGTCACTGAGCTCCCACTCACTTTCTTGTAGATACAAGCTTCGTAGCAATTTGGAACAAATCCAAAGCTCTTGATCACTTGATCAAAATGAAGGTTCCAACTCCGAGATGCTTGCTTCAGTCCATAAATGGAGCGCTGAAGTTTGCATACTTTATCAGCATCCTTAGGATCGACAAAACCTTCGGGTTGCATCATATACAACTCTTCATCAATGTTTCCATTGAGGAACGCAGTCTTGACATCCATCTGCCATATTTCATAATCATGAAACGCAGCAATTGCTAATAAAATCCGAATGGACTTAAACATCGCTACGGGAGAGAAAGTCTCATCGTAGTCAACACCTTGAACTTGTCGAAAACCTTTCGCGACAAGTCGTGCTTTATAGACAGTAACATTACCATCCGCGTCTGTTTTCTTCTTGAATATCCATTTGCACTCAACGGCCTTTCGATCACTAGGAGGGTCCACCAAAGTCCATACTTGGTTTTCGCTCATGGATCCCAATTCGGATTTCATGGCCTCTAGCCATTTCTCAGAGTCTGGGCTCATCATTGCTTCCTCATAGTTTGCAGGTTCACTGTCTTCTACCAACAAGACAGTCAAGACAGGGTTTTCGTACCACTCAGGAGGGGCACGCGACCTTGTCGACCTGCGACGTTCATTAGTAGCATCGTTCGAAGCTTCATGATCCTTGTCATTAGCTTCCTCTATTGTTGGTGCAGGCGGCACTGGAACAATTTCAGGTGCTGCGCTACTCTCCAACTCAAGAGAAGGTTCAAAAACCTCGTCTAGCTCTATTTTCCTCCCACTCACTTCTTTCGAGAGAAACTCCTTCTCAAGAAAGGATCCGTTCTTCGCGACAAACACTTTGCCTTCGGTTCTGTGATAGAAGGTATACCCAATAGTTTCCTTAGGGTATCCTATGAAGACGCACTTCTCCGCTTTGGGTTCGAGCTTGTCTGGCATCAACTTCTTGACGTAATCTTCGCATCCCCAAACTTTAAAAAATGACAACTTAGGTTTAGCACCAAACCACACTTCATACGGCGTCGTCTCAACGGATTTAGATGGTGCCCTATTTAAAGTGAATGCAGCGGTTTCTAATGCATAACCCCAAAATGATAACGGCAAATCAGTAAGAGACATCATTGATCGCACCATATCTAATAGAGTTCGATTCCGGCGTTCAGACACACCATTGCGCTGTGGTGTTCCGGGTGGCGTGAGTTGCGAAACGATTCCGCTTGCTTTAAGATGCGTGAGAAAATCATAACTCAAATATTCACCTCCACGATCGGATCGTAGAAACTTAATTTTTCTGTTACAATGGTTCTCCACTTCATTCTGAAATTCCTTGAACTTTTCAAATGTTTCAGATTTATGTTTCATCAAATAGATATACCCATATCTACTTAAGTCATCGGTAAAAGTGAGAAAATAGCGATATCCACCGCGCGTCGAAACACTCATCGGTCCGCATACATCGGTATGTATGATTTCCAACAAGTCCATTGCTCGCTCCATCATTCCGGAGAACGGGGTTTTGATCATCTTGCCCATGAGGCATGGTTCGCATGTGTCAAATGATTCAAAATCAAGAGACTCCAAAAGTCCATCAGAATGGAGTTTCTTCATGCGTTTTGCACCAATATGACCTGAGCAGCGATTGCCACAAATAAGTAGTATTATCACTATCTACTTTGCATCTCTTAGCCTCAATGTTATGGATGTGTGTTTCATCCCTTTCGAGATTCAGAAGAAATAAACCATTCACTGCAGGTGCATGACCATAAAAGATGTTACTCATATAAATAGAACAACCATTATTCTTAGATTTAAATGAATAACCGTCTTGCAATAAACACGATCCAGATATGATGTTCATGCTCAACGCAGGCACATAATAACATTTATTAAGGTTTAAAACTAATCCCGAAGGTAAAACTAAGGAGAGCGTGCCGACGGCCATCACATCAACTCTTGATTCGCTGCCAACGCGCATCGTCACCTCATCCCTCGCAAGCTGCCGTCTATTCCGTAGCTCCTGTTTCCAGTTACAAATATTAGCAAATGAACCAGTATCAAATACCCAGGCACTACAACAAGGGCTAGTAAGGAAAACGTCAATAACATGTATATCAAATATACCTTTGATGGTGCCAGCCTTCTTGTCCGCTAAGTACTTCAGACAGTTGCGCTTCCAGTGACCCTTGTCCTTGCAATAGAAGCACTCAGTGTCCGGCTTAGGTCCAGACTTGAGCTTCTTCTCAGCAGGGGAAACGCGCTTGCCGCCGCCTTTCTTGAAGGGCTTCTTTGCACCCTTACCTTTCTTAAAGCAGGGGGGCTTATTGACCATCAACACATGATTATCCTTCTTGATGTCCACCTCCACAGCTTAGCGACGGTGATCGTATCAGTGGAATCAATCTGATTATGAGTCACTATAAAAAAATTGTAGCTAGGAGAGAGTGATTGCAAAACCCTGTCAATCTTGAGCTCCTCTGGAATCTTGCAGTCCAGTTGTTCAAGGCGTTGAGTGTAGCGCGACATCTTAATGGCGTGCTCACTAACGGAACTCCCTTCCTCCATCTTGCAGTTAAAGAATTTCTCAGAGATCTCATATCTCTCAGAACGGGCCTGAGTCTGAAACATAGTTTTCAGTTCCTCAAGAATCTCAAAGTGCCCGGGGTAATCTTCAAAACGATTTTGAAGGTCCGATTCCATAGCAAACAACATGGTGCTCTTAATCACACCATAATCATCTTTGCGCGACTGATAAACAGCTTTCTCATCAGCCAGCGCATCTACGGCAGGGGCGTCACCTAGCGCATTCTCAAGGGCATAGTCCTTTTGTCCGCCAGCGAGAATGATTCTCAGATTATGAACCGATTGGTGAAGTTAGACCCATTGTTTCTAAGCTTTTCTTTCTCAGCAAAAACGTTGAAGTTGAAGTTGGACTTAGCCATTTGATCTACAAAATTTGCAAGTACAATTTAGACTATGTTCATGATAACTAGTTCAACTTAATCAAATTACTAGATGAACTCCCACTAAATTCAATATCCCTCAAGTTGTTTAGTGAACATGATCCAAATTCACCACACCTAATCCGATCTTCACGAGAAGAGATGTGGTTTCAATGGTGGACAACGAAGTGTCGATCGTATCATTCATATGACTCATGATTAACCTTTCGGTTCATGTGTTCCGAGGCCATGTCTGTACATGCTAGGCTCGTCAATTCAAACCCAAGTATTTCCGCGTGTGCAAAAACTGGCTTGCACCCGTTGTATGTGAACGTAGAGTTTATAGCACCCGATCATCACGTGATGCTTGAACACGATGAACTTTCGCAACGGTGCATATATGGGGAGAACACAGTTTTATCTTGATCTTTAAGTGAGGAATCATCTTATAATGCTACCGTCACGATCTAAGCATAATAAGATACATAAAAGGATAAACATCACATGCATATAACTTTATGTGACATGGTATAGCCAATCTTCGCGCAATGATCTCCATCTTGTGCGTGCCGGCATGATCTCCATCACTCCACCATGATTGCCTCCACCACAAACAGCAACTACAACTATTGCTAACTACTTAGCGATAAAGTAAAGCTATTACATGGCGTATAAGAAGTTGACACACATGTCATACATAATTATAAAGACAACCATATGGCTCCTGCCGGTTGTGTACTCATCGAAATGCAAGTCGTGAAACATTACAAAACATGATCATTGCATACAACATACACATCACATCTTGGGCCATACCATATCACAGAAAACACTTCCTACAAAAACAAGTTAGACGCCTCTACTTTGTTGTTGCATGTTTTACGTGGCTTATGGAAGTAGCAAGCTAAGAATGATTCTTACCTACGGAAAGCCACAACGGTGATATTATGGTTGTCAAACTCCGGTGTAAATCCCATGACAACTATAGTGAGAGAAACTGGCATCCACCAGCGACATGTGTGGAACAAGCCACACGTCAAGTGCGGAGCCGGTCTCGCGAACGAGGTCGCGTAAAGTTGGCCTGGACCACTTCGATCTCACTATCCCGCGTCATAAGAAGTACACAAACAAGAGGCTTGCAACAGAAAACATCAACGCCCGCAACAAGCATGTTGCGTTCTACTCGTGAAACACATCTACGCATAGATCTAGCTCTGATACCACTAAAGGGTTTCACAGCATAGTAAATCAAAAAAATTTATAGATGTGAATGGGAAAAGCCAATATCTAATCTAGGAGATGCAAACAACAAGGGGGAATAGATGAGATCTTCATACCCTTGAAGATTCGCACAGCGGAACATTCAACGGAACGTGGGTGATGTAGTCGTACTCGCTTCTCCTCCTCGCGATCCGATCCGATCTAACACCACAAGTGGCGATGCCTTCGAGAGATGCACACGTGCGGCACCTCGACGTCTCCTCCTTCCTCGGTCCAGCAAGTGGGGTGGAGAGATGGATTGGATCTACAACGCGACGGCGCGGTGCAAGCGGTGGAGAGTTTCTGCGGCAAGGCTTCGCCTACGCGCAGTCGGGAGGGAGAGAGAGAGGAGGGGCAGCAGGGCGGCTAGGATTGTGGAGGAGGTCTAGGGGGAGGGTGCGCCCCCAGCCCTCTTTATATAGAGGGGTGGGCGGCCAGCCCTAGCCCCCCCCTTCTAGAAGCTCCCCTAGGGTTTCCTAGGTGCTTGGCCGGCTAGGCCCTATGGGGCCTTGTGCCCCTGGCCCAATGCAGCCAGGGCACTCCCTCATAGGCCCATGCCCCCTCCCGGCAAGTGGGGCCACGTTGGTCCCACTCCGGAAGGTTCTAGAAGCTTCCGGTACAATACCGATTAACCCGAAACAATTCCGAACTCCAAAATCTGCTTTGCCTTATATGAATCTTATTCTCCGGACCATTCCGGAACCTCTCGTGATGTTCTGGATCTCATCCGAGACTCCGAACAAAAACTCATAAACCAATTATCCAATCTATCCTAGCGTCGAGACACGTTAAGTGTGTGACCCTTCGGGTTCGAGAATATGCAGACATGATCTTCTATCAATAATCAACAGCGGGGTCTGGAAACCCATATTGACTCCCACACATTCATCGATGATCATATATGATGAACCACGATGCCAAGATTCAATCAATCCCATATATATATTCCCTTCGTCGCGCGATATTTTACTTGCCCGTGATTCGATCGTCGGTACCGTCATACCTAGTTCAATCTCGTTCACAGCAAGTACTTTACTTGTTCTGTAATCCGATACCACTTTGTGATTAACTCCTTAACCACGTGCTTGCAAGCGGTGTTGATATAGATTACCGAGTGGGCCCGAAGTATATCTCTCCGACTTGGGAGGGACAAATCCCATCTCGATACATACAACCCAACAGGTACTTTCCGATCACCTGAGAGACACCTTTATGATCACTCTCTCATAGGATGACGTTTGATGACCTCAAAGCTTTCATCCGATACTAGGGAGTTGCACTATCTCATGGTCTAAGGAATACAATATTTGACATAGGAAAAGCTTCGCAAAGATGAACACGATGACACGATCTAATTGCTCCGCTTAGTTTGGGTCTGTCCACCATATCATTCTCCCAATGATATGATCTCATTATTAATCGACAACTCATGTCTATGGTTAGGAAACCTTAACCATCATTAATCAATGAGCTAGTCCATAGAGGCGTACTAGGGACACGGTGTTGTTCACAAACCACACAAGTATTAAAGTTTCCGCTTAATATAATTCTAGCATGGAATATAAACTTTATCATGAACAAGAATTATAATAATAACATCTTTATTATTTCCTCTAGGTCATAATTCCAACAGTTAGCCCAAATTTTTTTTTTTCGAAATTTTTGTATTATACTCCGGAAAGCGCGCAGGCGCCAAAACAATATCGCTATAACGACCGATGGAGAAAAGTGATCCCCAGAGCCGAAAATCAGTATAGCCAGAATTTTTTTTCGGAGGCGGTTCCAGACTTACGATGGTGGTGGAACATGGTGGCGGTGATCTGCGAGTATGGCGGTGATTACTGTGATCAGAACTCGAAACTCTAAGGGACGAGACACTAAGACCAGCAACTCGACGCGACGATGCAGACACAAATTCAACAATGCAAAACTAAAAAGATAATGCAAGGCGTAGATTGGTGATGGGATGGATCTAAACGCTAACTGTGTTTTTGGATTTTTCGTGGGTTATAGGTAAAACAGATCTAATCTACGAAAACAGTAAAATCTCACCGAGGAACCTGAAATCTGATACCACTTGATAGGGCAAAGGTGTCCGATCTTTCAATGAGATGGGGATAGTCGATTTGGATAGAGTTCGGGCTTGACGATCCGACTACACGTGCGAGCACGAGCGCCAATGCAATCTCTAGGCCAATCTCCTGGAGGTTACCGATCCTGCGGGAACACGATCAGCCTGACCAGCGAGGGTCTTAATTCCTACCTGAAATCGATAACAAGTAAGAACTAGTATTGCAATCAAGATATTACGGATTAAGATGAAAGCTTTATTAAAAAGGTGGGATCCTGTATAGGTGTGAAGTACAAGAGGCCTCTGCGACGCTCGAGCCTTGGCGAAGTTGTTATGATGGCTAACTTAATGTCTAAACAAAATCCGAGTCTAGGGTGATGGCTATGGGGAGTATTTAAGGAGGAAAAGGTGGGGTTTCGGCCAGCCATGAAAGTGGTGGCCGAATCCAACCCTAGAAGTCCTTTTCTCCTCAAATACGGACTCTAAAAAGTGGTTATTTAAAATCCTGCGAAAATTACATGGGCCTGACTCAAAATAAAGGTGTCGCAGCACCATATTAATCTATGGACGAATTTGTAAAGTATTAATCTTGAATATTTCGTCCAAGCCTTCTTTCTTCATTATGGTGGCCTCAAAGTTCTGAAATCTTCATCTGTGGCCTTCTCTTGAATCATCACATGCTTGCTGTCATCACCATGCATGGCCATGATCCAATGCTTGTCCCTCTCATCCATGCTTGGTCCCTCATTCCTAAGAGTAAGAAATACATCTGATTTAGACAGCATCATATTCTCATGTATGTGAGGAATAGTTTCAAGAAACGAAAGTACCTGATAGTTAAGTTGTTTGGCACGAGATCGAGTGATAGGTCCTTGTATGTGTGTAGCTGTAGGTATAACGGTTGTATCAATAGATGGGATGTCCACATCACCAGGGGCCCCCTGCCTCTCCCCGCTCACCCCACCTCCAGCTAGCTGCGCGTTGCTGCGCCTCTTCCCCGCGCCGCCTCACCCAATCCCAGATCCAACGCCCAAGACGCGGCGGCGCAGGTATAACGCTCTCCGTCCGACCTCCTCCTCATAACCAACAGTGCCTCATCCCCTCCCGGGCAGAAGGAATTGGCCGGAGTGGGATGGAGAAGGAAGACCAGTCCCTCATGGTAGCATCCTAGCGTCCGTGCTTTCTCCCATCGAGGCGGCGTCCACAGATGCGCGCTCGAGGCGGCGTGGGAGGCGTTCGTGCTGTGGTCGAACCTCTGGTGGCACGCGTTCGTCCCACTTCCACATGACGAAAGGTGTCCACCTGTCGATCCCTTGCCCCCGATCTGGCCACCGGAGTACAACGGGATGCTTCTGTCGAGTTTACTGGACGCGGCAACGCATGCGTGTGCAGGACCTCTAGAGGCAGTTCAGCATGAGGCGCGGCAGCAACGCATGCGGGGTCGGTGGAGATATGCTCGTCATTGTTTCATGAAGCAAGCTTCAGGGCGTGAGGGTCATGGAGGAAGGGGATCATGGAGGAGTGTAGGTAAAATATGGGTATTCACGACTTCTAATCATGTTCAAATTTTATTATTTGCAAATTTGAAGATTGGTAACCGGTAAGTCATAATTTTCCTCATAAAGCAGTCAAATCATGTTGAGTTGTTTATTTTAAAAAAAGATTGCTAACTCGTGAGTCATTCAGTAAATAGCTTCCAATTTCTTTGTAGGGTAATTCTCTATTGATTTGGTCCATAAATTTTGATGCTTCCCCGCACTTAATCATCCTATATGTTTAGTTGAAAACAAACATCACCTTATAAAGATTACTTTTTCGGTTGTTTAAAAAAAAAGGTACTATGTATGATTTCCTTTATCCTTATGAAGGACAAATCAGGAATTTCTTTTACTTTCAGGCATATTGTAATATCATAGCAATTGGATAAATGAGCTACCTGGAATATTGCTACGATCAGTTGATAAAGCCATTTACAAAGGTCTGTTGTAAGTTTGTTTATCCAGTACAGAGATGATAAACCATTCTTTAACATAGAGTTTGTGGCTGAACTTTTCGAGAAATTATGTAATTTATGTTAATATGAATTACCATAGGTTTTCTTGGAGCTTTTTCTAAGGATTGGACAGTATTTCCTTGCTCTGGAGTGTGAAAACCTTTTAAGCCATTGTACAGTTATTTGGTACTAAATGTAAGTACTCCTCTACTCAAGATCTCTTATCCTCTGTTTTTGTACTCAACTAATGTCATTTTTGTTGAGAGATTCATCAGCAATGGTAGAGCTTGGTCCTTTTATATACCTTCCGCGCGATCAGAGAAGTTGCAGTGTACAGGATGTTCTATTGACAAGTTTAGTTTGCATCCAGGCATAATTGATCTTTTTTCTTTTTTTAGTAGCAACACATTTCTGCTGATAAATGTTCATATCATGTTTCATATCTTTTCCTTTGGATGAAATACTGCCCCCTTCTAATTATATTCTTTTACATTTTTTTTATAAGTTTGGGGTGGGCGCACGACAACTAGAGGAGGTCGAGCCCTGGCACTGGCAGCGGCCGGAGCTGTCCCACCACGAGCTGGAGCAGGGGAAGTTGCTTGACCCTGAATAATACCTGATTGAAGATGGAAACAGCTACCCGCCGTGCCACCTCGGCCACCCCTTCGCCGACCGTACTGAAGAGATGGGCGATGTACAGGTGCGGATCACATGCTCCCAACCTCAGCTGCCTCCCTGGCCAATGGCACGATGGTGCAGCTGTCGAGACTGCTGCTCCTGATCTAGGTGTGTGCGTGGTCATAAACCGGAATTTGGTTCAGCTTTTATGGTAGATAAATATATTGCGAGTAATTCCGTGTTTCTGGAGATATTGTGCTGCAGACGAAGCAGCGGCTTATTGTGGATCATCCACCAGTGTATCCAAGGGCAAAAGCTAGACCACCGAGCAACTATCAATGGCGGCGAGGCCATCTTCTTCCCAGATGTCTGACCAAATGCCTCTACGGGCTGTAGTTCAGAGTAAATATGAGAGCATGCTTTTGGAATATGTTAAAGAAAGGTCATGTCTGAATTTCTTTAATGGAGTTCAGAAACTGATTATGAGATGCTTGTAAATATTTGCCCCACTGTGAGCCTGACGCACAACACGAAAGCATGCTGTAGCGGGCTAAGCTTAGTACTGTATTAATTTTCTCTATTAGTTTTCTCTAAACGAATGGAACACTAGAATTGAAAAAAAGTAGATGTTTAATATTGGTTTGATTGTCTTTTTCTGACTTAATCACAGGGTCCAGAATTGCTAAAATTTGTTTATTTCTGAGTTTATATTCCTATTGTGTGACCCCAAATGAAGCCGCTCAATTGACTCCTATTTTGTAGTCCATGAATGAATACATAATTGTGGGTATAAGGGTGATGAACTGGTAGTGTATCTCTCTAGGCATAGCTGGGTAATGTAGTTACAGTTCGCCTATATTTGTTGCAGCGGTACATTACCACTGAGAATTGAAGATTTTGTTTAGTTTCTGACCTATTCAGTTAAGTGTATTTGCATTCAACCCATATTTGTTTTAAAAAAGCTCACTTGGCGACCTTCCGGTTCAACATGAGACAATAAGAAAGAGCATGAAATGACTTTCTTAGTAAACGTTCAGTGAGATGGTGCTTGATTTTGCAATTTGGGTTGCTCATCAACCCATACGATGCAATGAGATGTCGATGAAGCAATCGTTATTTGAAGGTTAACAAGGTTGCTGGTTATGAAAAGATGCATCTAGGAGTATAGAATACATGCAGCAAGATTGAAATGTCATTATACAACTTATTTTAGCCAACCTAGAGAAAGATGTTTTTGTCTGAGCAGCAAGGGTCTTATTCGTCAGGAGATGTACTGGGAGCTGATTTTACAAACTCGAAACATAGTGCCGATGAAAAAAAGGGTGGTGTTTTCAACCGTGTTCTGGCCGTTGATCGCTCTTGTTCCAAGTTCCCGTTTTACCTTTCCGAGGCAGCAAACTCTTTACAAAGAAGCAATTAAACAATCAAAAAAAGTTCAACTACAGGCATAGGAAAAGCAAACAAATGCAAAAAAAAATTACGACTATGGCCAAGCAATAGGATGAGATCAATATACATAATATTTGTGTGTTTTATATTTACACATGAGACATGTGTGATAACAGGAAAAATAAGAGGCCGTGGCAACGCACAAGCATTCAACTAGTTTAGTCTAAAGTAGACCAGATGAGACTAGTTTTAGGCTAAAATTTTATACGAGTCTTTAGCCTAATTTTATTTTTAGTCAAATAAGAAAACCATTTATGGTTACGTATCGGATAAAAATATTATTCTGTTTTAGTTTGAAATTAAGAAAAGAGGGACAGGTTTAATAAAACCATAGAGATATTTTAGTAAAATTAAAATAGGTTTTTTTGTAAAATAGTTTGCGGTCAAAACATGCGAGCAAAATATACATGACAATGTCATGATGATGCGAAAAAAATAACAAGCAATTTTATTTCAAAATATTATCCGGGGCATTACACCGCGCAACGGAGCCGACGGGCCCGACCTTTTGCCGTCGACGTATAAGTATGCCGTCGGCATATCTGGTTCTTCGTGTAGTGATATATATACACACACAGTTATGGCTGAATTGTTTTTCCTTTTATACATGGCTTGAACGCCATATTGGGATGCAATCGGATTGTGGCCAACTCTGATAGTGACGAACTATGTTTTGGAAACTATAGGATTGTGGCCAACTCTGATTGTGACTCCAATCCAAATCCACTCTGGAGTCGTCAAGTATCCTGATTGTGACCCGCAAGATCGAATATCCTGATTATGACGAAGTATGTTTGGAATAGATGCACGTAGGAATTCGATTTCCAAATCCACTCCGGAGAC
This sequence comes from Avena insularis, assembly GCA_023614405.1. Lineage (NCBI taxonomy): Eukaryota > Viridiplantae > Streptophyta > Magnoliopsida > Poales > Poaceae > Avena > Avena insularis. Next base: position 84,266 of record JAJUPC010000323.1, read on the forward strand.
CAGACCGGGCGGCCAGAGAGCTAGGTCTCAATTAATAATATAAACCAAGCCCAAAAGCCTCGCAAACTCGTCGCCCCAATCTGAGATCTCGACGCGAGCGCGAGAGGCAACTTCTCGAATCGAAACCCTCGACGAGCAGTAGCGCGGCGGCCATGGCGATCATCTCCGACATCCAGGAGGAGGAGGCGTCGCTGCAGCAGCAGGAGGCGTCGGCGGAGAAGGTGACAGAGGAGAGGGGGACTGCAGCGAGCTCGGGGGATGAGAAGGAGAGCAGCTCGGCGGCCGTGGAGAGCAAAGCGAATAAACCTAATGCTGGCAACGGACTTGATCTGGAGAAGTATTCCTGGACGCAGCAGCTCCCCGAGGTTAACGTCTCGGTTCCTCTTCCCCAAGGAACAAAGCCAGGGTCTCTCGTCTGCGACATCAAGAAGAACCATCTCAAGGTCGGGCTCAAGGGCCAGCCAGATCCCATCATCGACGGCGACCTTCACAAACCTGTCAAGGTTGATGACTGCTTCTGGAGCATAGAGGACGGGAACTCGCTGTCTATTTTGCTGACGAAGCAGAACCAGACGGAGTGGTGGAAGTCTCTGATCAAGGGCGAGCCCGAGGTTGACACTCAGCGTGTGCAGCCGGAGACTAGCAGGCTCTCTGATCTGGACCCCGAGACGAGGCAGACCGTGGAGAAGATGATGTTCGACCAGCGCCAGAAGCAGATGGGTCTCCCGACAAGTGATGACGTGCAGAAGGAAGAGATGCTCAAGAAATTCAGGGCTCAGCACCCGGACATGGACTTCTAGTATATAGCTAATAGCTTGAGGCTGAACAAAGGTGGTCAATTGATGGGGAAATCGTTTCTACTTTACTAGTACTAGTAATTCGTGTGTCCTGCTGTTTTAGTGCATGTTTATGCTTACTGTAGGGGCGTATTGTGTTTTTTTGGTGTTTTTTCATACTATAGAGAGAACATTGTACCTTTTGATTTTATAATGATGCAACTATATTTTTTTACCTGAGAGAAACAAATTCGGTGGTTGATGCCCTAGCTAACGTACCGTGTATTAGCACCAGGCATAAGCGGGCAGTTGTTCCCTTGTTGGGACTTTGGAGCGTTACTATTTATTTGTGCTTTTAATCATTGATTAATCTACTAATCATTGTGGCATGATTAAATATCAGTGTTTGTGGCTTTATAATAACTAGCGAGGGCAATGTCTGAATATGTCAAAAACATTTTACCTTTTAATAGAAACTTATATCACACGACAATAATTAACATAATTTTATAGTCATAGTAAATACAATCACTACCGGAAATCGAGATTTTGTTGGGTATTTTTTATTTTGCCGAGTGTTTAATTTCCGGACACTCGGCAAACATCTCTTTCCCGTGTATCGTACATACGACACTCGGCAAAAAGGTCATTCACGGCAAAGATACCTCTTTGCCGTGTATGCACAGGGAAAACACCCGGTAAAGAAGCACATACACGGTAAAGTTCGTAAAAACACTCGGCAAAAGATGGATACACGGCAAACCGTCCTGCCACGTGTATTCCCCGCCCGCGGTTGACGGCGCAGCTTACGGCGTTACGGTTTACCGAGTGTCGGCAAAAGTATACACAGTAAAAGTACGCGCCAAATTTCTTCTCCCGCGCGCGCCAAAAAACATAGCGTTTGGAACACCCCACTTTGCTGTGTGTTAGTCTACAACACTCGGTAAAGAGGTAATTTGCTGTGTGCCTTAACTTTTGCCGAGTGTTTACGCCAGATACACGGTAAAGTAGTAACAAAATGGGATTAGGGCTGAGGTGGGTCTATGTTGAAATTAGCTAGGCTCAAGCCTCGCTAAACTTGAAGGTTTCACATGGTTTGAATTTCTTATGCATGTTTCAACCTAGGCCCGCAGATCAGGGTTTTGCAACAAACCGCACTCCGGGGCATCGGAATACCTCAAGGACCTGCATGTGGCCCTAACACATGCATGACAATGTGGTGCTATCTTGAAACATACAATACCTACTAGTCTCCGGGTGCTTGCATGTGTCCCCCCTCACATGCATGCGCTCTAACCTAGAAGCGAAGGATCTGAACTTGTATAAAGGGGAAAGTCCATGTTTCGGTGAAACCGGGTAGGATAGTGCCCCACCTTGTGAACCAACATGGTTTTACATTATCTTATGACCTAAACAAACACAAAACAAGAGAGAGTTATGCCGGGCTACCCTCATCAAAAGAATGTCTAGGGGGGTAGACGGTCCGAGGCCTGAACATCAGGGTTTCGCAGCAAACCGCGCTCCGGAGCATCGGAATACCTCAAGGACCTGCATGTGGCCCTAACACATGCATGAAACTATGGTGCTATGTTGAAACATACAAAACCTACTAGTCTCCGGGTTCTTCCATGTGTCCCCCTCGCATGTATGCGCTCTAACCTAGAAGTGAAGGTTCTAAATTGTATAAGGGGGAAACTCCCTGTTCCGGTGAAACCGGGTAGGATAGTGCCCCACCTTGTGAACCAACATGGTTTTACATTTTCCTATGACCTAAACAAACACAAAACAAGAGAGAGTTATGCCGGGCTACCCCCATCAGAAGAATGTCTAGGGGGGTAGTCGATCTGAGGTTCAGACATCAGCTCATTGCAAACTGCTCAGGCATCGGAATACCTCAAGGACCTGCATGTGGCCCTAGCACATGCATTAAATTGTGGTGCTATGTTGAAACATACAAAACCTACTAGTCTTCGGGTGCTTGCATGTGTCGCCCTCGCATGCATGCGCTCTAACCTAGAAGCGAAGGTTCTGAACTTGTATAAGGGGGAAAGTCAGGATAGTGCCCCACCTTGTGAACCAACATGGTTTTACATTATCCTATGACCTAAACAAACACAAAACAAGAGAGAGTTATGCCGGGCTACCCCCTTCAGAAGATGTCTAGGGGGGTAGACGATCTGAGGCCCGAACATCAGGGTTCCGCAGCAAACCGCGCTCCGGGGCATCGGAATATCTCAAGGACCTGCATGTGGCCCTAGCACATGCATGAGAGTGTGGTGCTATGTTGAAACATACACAACCTACTAGTCTTCGGGTGCTTGCATGTGTCCCCCCTCGCATGCATGCGCTCTAACCTAGAAGCGAAGGTTCTGAACTTGTATAAGGGGGAAAGTCCCTGTTCCGATGAAACCGGGTAGGATAGTGCCCCACCTTGTGAACCAATATGGTTTTACATTATCTTATGACCTAAACAAACACAAAACAAGATAGAGTTATGCCGGGCTACCCCCATCAGAAGAATGTCTAGGGGGTAGACGACCCGAGGCCCACAGATCAGGGTTTCGCAGCAAACCGCGCTCCGGAGCATCGGAATACCTCAAGGACCTGCATGTGGCCCTAACACATGCATGAAACTATGGTGCTATGTTGAAACATACAAAACCTACTAGTCTCCGGGTTCTTCCATGTGTCCCCCCTTGCATGTATGCGCTCTAACCTAGAAGCGAAGGTTCTGAACTTGTATAAGGGGGAAAGTCCCTGTTCCGGTGAAACCGGGTAGGATAGTGCCCCACCTTGTGAACCAACATGGTTTTACATTTTCCTATGACCTAAACAAACACAAAACAAGAGAGAGTTATGCCGGGCTACCCCTATCAGAAGAATGTCTAGGAGGGTAGTCGATCTGAGGTTCAAGACAAGCTGCGCTCAGCAAAGAAATCAAGGCCCGGCATCGAATACCTCAAGGACCTGCATGTGGCCCTAGCACATGCATGAAATTGTGGTGCTATGTTGAAACATACAAAACCTACTAGTCTTCGGGTGCTTGCATGTGTCCCCCTCGCATGCATGCGCTCTAACCTAAAAGGGAAGGTTCTGAACTTGTATAAGGGGGGGAGTCAGGATAGTGCCCCACCTTGTGAACCAACATGGTTTTACATTATCCTATGACCTAAACAAATAGAAAACAAGAGAGAGTTATGCCGGGCTACCCCCATCAGAAGATGTCTAGGGGGGTAGACGATCCGAGGCCCGAACATCAGCTTCATGACAAAGCGCCTCGGCATCGAAATATCTCAAGGACCTGCATGTGACCCTAGCACATGCATGAGAGTGTGGTGCTATGTTGAAACATACAAAACCTACTAGTCTCCGGGTGCTTGCATGTGTCCCCCCTCGCATGCATGCGCTCTAACCTAGAAGCGAAGGTTCTGAACTTGTATAAGGGGGAAAGTCCCTGTTCCGATGAAACCGGGTAGGATAGTGCCCCACCTTGTGAACCAACATGGTTTTACATTATCCTATGACCTAAACAAACACAAAACAAGAGAGAGCTATGTCTGCTACCCCATCAAGAATGTCTAGGGGTAGACGATCCGAGGCCCGCAGATCAAGGTTCCACAGCAAACCGCGCTCCGGGGCATCGGAATACCTCAAGGACCTGCATGTGGCCCTAGCACATGCATGCGAGTGTGGTGCTATGTTGAAACATACAAAACCTACTAGTCTCCGGGTGTGCTTGCATGTGTCCTCCCTCGCATGTATGCGCTCTAACCTAGAAGCGAAGGTTCTGAACTTGTATAAGGGGGAAAGTCCCTGTTCCGGTGAAACCGGGTAGGATAGTGCCCCACCTTGTGAACCAACATGGTTTTACATTATCCTATGACCTAAACAAACACAAAACAAGAGAGAGTTATGCCGGGCTACCCCCATCAGAAGAATGTCTAGGGGGGTAGACGATGTGAGGCCCGAACATGAGGGTTCCGCAGCAAACCGCGCTCCAGGGCATCGGAATATCTCAAGGACCTGCATGTGGCCCTAGCACATGCATGAGAGTGTGGTGCTATGTTGAAACATACAAAACCTACTAGTCTCCGGGTGCTTTCATGTGTCCCCCCTCGCATGCATGCGCTCTAACCTAGAAGCGAAGGTTCTGAACTTGTATAAGGGGGAAAGTCCCTGTTCCGATGAAACCGGGTAGGATAGTGCCCCACCTTGTGAACCAAAATGGTTTTACATTATCCTATTACCTAAACAAACACAAAACAAGAGAGAGTTATGCCGGGCTACCCCCATGAGAAGAATGTCTAGGGGGTAGACGATCCGAGGCCCGCAGATCAAGGTTCCACAAAGAAACCAAGGCCCGGCATCGGAATACCTCAAGGACCTGCATGTGGCCCTAGCACATGCATGAAATTGTGGTGCTATGTTGAAACATACAAAACCTACTAGTCTTCGGGTGCTTGCTTGTGTCCCCCTCGCATGCATGCGCTCTAACCTAGAAGCGAAGGTTCTGAACTTGTATAAGAGGGAAAGTCAGGATAGTGTCCCACCTTGTGAACCAACATGGTTTTACATTATCCTATGACCTAAACAAACACAAAACAAGAGAGATATGTCGGGCTACCCCCATCAGAAGAATGTCTAGGGGGTAGTCGATCTGAGGCCCGCACATCAGCGTTCCGCAGCAAACCGCGCTCCGGGGGCATCGGAATACCTCAAGGACCTGCATGTGGCCCTAGCACATGCATGAAATTGTGGTGCTATGTTGAAACATACAAAACCTAATAATCTTCGGGTGCTTGCATGTGTCCCCCTCGCATGCATGCGCTCTAACCTAGAAGCGAAGGTTCTGAACTTGTATAAGGGGGAAAGTCAGGATAGTGCCCCACCTTGTGAACCAACATGGTTTTACATTATCCTATGACCTAAACAAACACAAAACAAGAGAGAGTTATGCCGGGCTACCCCATCAGTAGAATGTCTAGGAGGGTAGACGATCCGAGGCACGAACATCAGGGTTCCGCAGCAAACCGCGTTCTGCATGTGGCCCTAGCACATGCATGATAGTGTGGTGCTATGTTGAAACATACAAAACCTACTAGTCTTCGGGTGCTTGCATGTGTCCCCCCTCGCATGCATGCGCTCTAACCTAGAAGCGAAGGTTCTGAACTTGTATAAGGGGGAAAGTCCCTATTCCGATGAAACCGGGTAGGATAGTGCCCCACCTTGTGAACCAACATGGTTTTACATTATCCTATGACATAAACAAACACAAAACAAGAGAGAGTTATGCCGGGCTACCCCCATCATAAGAATGTCTAGGAGGGTATACGATCCGAGGCCTGAACATCAGGGAGTACAAAAATTTACAAGCATAAAATCATGTAGCCATAGATATTATACCCTTGATGAAAAAATGATTTACAAGTATAAAGTTTGATGACAAGAACACTTACAGTTTGATAAATAAATTGTATTTATGTCTGTCTTTTTTGCTGGTACGGACAATGTGTATGCTGTGTGTCATAGACACGATACACGGTAAAGAAAAACCCTAGATCGAACGATTACACAAAGTCCAAATCGTAAACAGGTAAAAAAAGTGAACACGCACGCTCCTGTCTCGCCCATCCTCTCTCACCCTAGCCATCGCCACGCCCTTCTCCACACCGCGCCCTATGCATATAGGACCGCCCCTTCTGCCTGCCCCCTTCCTCCCCATTGCCTAATGGCTCCCGGGTAAGCCCCTGCCACCGCCCTGCTCGGCCTAGCGCCCCGCAGCTGGGGACTCCCGCTCGAGCCTCTACTCCGGCCGGCCGTGGCCCCTGCTCCCGTGTGGACCTCTCCTCCTGTTCTTCCTCCTTTTCCTTCGATGAACTTCCAATTTGTAAGTCGTGTTGCATCTATTCAATAGTCCATCTTATTATCACATGTTTACCATCTCATAACCGTTTACCATGTTTTATAGGGAATGCCTTCGGTCGGATCCAACAACAAGCTGACCCCTTCGGAGGATGAAAGCCCTGTGACTCCTGCCACTACGAGCGTGCCCATGCCGACTCTGGACAACCCTAACATTAGGAGGCAACTTTGTGAGTTCCCACACTCTTCGTCAATTTCTTGTTTGTATACATCTTGTGTCAAATTATACCAAGTCATTACCATATAGCTACATAGATACCAAGTTTTATGGTTGTTCCAAATATACCCTTGTTAGAATCAAATGTCAATATTCTTCGGAGAATCATCTTACCATATACATATCAAGTCCATATAGCTACATAGATAACAAATTTGAATTTGCTTGTGCAAAACTATACCTTGTTAGAATCATGTCAATATTCTTACCATATAGCTACATAGATAATAAATTACAATTATGCTAATGCTAAATTTACCTTATTAGTATCATGTAAATATGTTTGTTAGAATCATCTTACCATATAGCTATATATATATACCTAGTTTGAACTTTGTAAGATTGCATCATTTTTACTCATGCTTGTGTGTTTTGCACTTTGTAGGATTACATCAAGGAATCCTATATTGTGGCGGAACATGGTCGCCGTTGATGGAGATATGTACCACATGCTAGAGGACTTGTGTGCCACTTGGTTGTGTTGATGGATATGTGAACTTGAATTCAAGTGTTTGTTAAACTTGTGAACTTTGTATGCATGTTTGATGTACTAGTGCACTTGTGAACCTATTATGTGAATTCTTGCTGTGATATATGTCTGCTGTGATATATGTTTGATTTACTAGTGCACTTGAATTATGTTTGTCCAGATTTGTTTTGAAATGCAGGGTACAATAAAAAACAGCATAAACCTGCCAAATTTTTGTGGACTTTGCCGTGTATCCCAGGAAAACACTCGGCAAAGAGTACGTATTTGCTGTGTATCCCAGGAAAAACACTCGGCAAAGAGTGCGTAATTTGCCGTGTATGTCAGGCAGTACACTCGGCAAATAGTAAGTCTATGCCGTGTATTACCCTAAGAGACACTCGGCAAAAAGTACGTATTTACCGTGTGCTACAGAAGAAATACTCGGCAAATATTATAAGTCGACTTGTCTCAATCCAGTGAATGGGGCCACGTGGAGAAATCCCAGCCGTTACTCTTTGCTATGTGTTTGTCAGAAACACTCGGCAAAGGATTGACGCCGTCTTCAGCAGACACGCCGTGAACGCATTATTTTACCGAGTGTGCGGCTGATAGACACTCGGCAAATGTTTGCCGAGTATCCGGGAGTTAAACACTCGGCAAAGTCGTGTTTACCGGCGGGGTGTACGCTGTGAACTCTTTACCGAGTGTAAATACACGGCAAATGTTTGCCGAGTGTATTTTGGCCTTTGCTGTGTATTTTTAATATCCAGTAAAAAATCGTTTTCCTGTAGTGAATATCACTTGTACGGGAGATAGTTAATTTTCCTATAGAAAATAACATATAAATGACTATATGTTGTTTTCTCACGTGTTCTTATTAGATAAGGACGTATAATAAAATTTATATTGCAAGGCAAGATGAGTTTTTATTTGATGTTACCTTACTGTAAGGTTAAAATTCAGATTATGCCCACCTATTTTGATCTATTTTATATGTGTTTATGTATAAATAATAATTTCTCGCTCAATGATATTTATCTATAGTTACAAAGATAAACTAGTGACTGTGTACTCTTATAAAGATATATCGCCAATAGGTTTCATGAAAAAACTATCGGTTGTGTTAGTTAGCTAAATATTTTGGTCTACTATGAGACCATCTAGAAGAATTCTCTACTTTTATGCATTCATAATATGTGGTATCACAAGACAGTATAATAATTTAATCTTGTGCTTGTGTTAATATTTAAGATTTAGATAAAACTTAAATTGGATAGACAAAATATTATTTGTTTGTATAACCGTAGGGAAACAATAAGTGAGGCTTTCTATCATATTTTGTGTAAATCAAATGATTTCTTCATTAGTCCCTCAACTATAAAATAAAGGGAAAATTTGCAATAGGACACCATTATTTTTTGTCATTTGTTGAAAGACACAGTACACTTATGTATTTTCCAGCGACCATTACAACTTTGTGGCACATTCGCTAGAACACACCACACAGCCAGAAATAGAAACTTTTGTCACTTTTGCCAGGGTGACCATGTTATGGCCGAGTTTGAAGAAGATGTGCCAAACTTTTAGTTTTTAGCTGTGTGGTATGTTCTGGCAAATGTATCACAAAATTGTAATGATATCTGGCAAAGACACAATTGTACGGTGTGTTTTAGCAAACGCTAGAAAATAACGATGTCCTATAGCAAATTTTCCCTAAAAATAACACATTCTCCATTTATTCTAAGTTGTCATGTCATAGACAGAGACAACATCTCTAAAACTAAAATCTGTTCCTTTGTAAGTATATTAGGAATAATGGAATTTCCAAAATATTTTTGCAACCAACATAAATAGTTAAGTCTAACCATCCAGCACTACACACATAACAATCTGGTTGCCTATTCCTATTATGTACACAACAAATGGTAGGCTTGCGCCAAGATAATTTGTTACCTATATAGTTGGATATATATACGGGAATTTTGAACTAATTCATGACCAACACACCCTCAAGATTTCGGTTCACAAATAAATTCTCCTTCATGTACTCATATCCCGATGCTCAATAAGGAGGGTACACAATTTTTTGTGTATGGATCCTTAATAATATCTTATGTTTTCGATATAAATTTTCTACAGAGCCTTTTTTGAAGCGAATTGAACTCATTTGTAAATGGAAAAATCATCTAAAATCTTACTTTCAGAACTACAGAATCATCATCCACCACTGTTCTAAAGACATTTAGGAGACTGATATACTATCAAAAATTAATTTATAACTATATGCATATGATTTGATGCTTCCACGATACATATTAATGTTAGTATACTTAAGAAAACATTTTTTGCCAAACAGAATCTCTAAATCATAACAAATCTTTCGGACATTGTTCGGATTCGAAAGTTATATACCGGTCATAATTGTAAGTCGTGGTACATAGACCATTGAGCCAAAACTAAGATGGACGGAGTAATATGTTATGAAAAATAGATATTATAGTCTTTTTTTAGTGGACGGACTCGGCTACACAATTTTTATGCTAACAGACTTGTTAAAAAAAGACTCTGCTTGCTTGCTTTTTTATTTAAAAACGGATTTATATGTTCCTGAATTTTTTTGCTTTGCACGTTTCGTTCCACACGTTTTCCAAAGAAAGATAGTAAATATTATAAAAAAAATGTGACAAGCCATGTACTCCCTCCGTCCTATAATAGATGTCTTAGATTTGTCAAAATTTAAATGAACATATATACTAAATAGTGTCTAGATTCATCTAAATTTTAAAAAATCTGAGACATCTATTTTGGAATAGGTTTTATTTTGTGAACGAACTCATAGCTAGCTGGCCAACTCTTATAAAAAACGGACACGGCTTGCTTGTTGTATTTAAAAGGACTTGTAAGTTTTTATTCTCTTTGTCTAGAAATATTGCTTAAGTTTGTCTAGATTTGAATGTATCTAGACGTATTTTAATATATAGATACATTTAAATTTAGACAAACTAAAGTCAGAAGGAAGGGATACTATTTATGAACGGACACGATCACTCCTACGCGTACAAGATGTATTTCTGAAAATAAAAAGATTTGCACGTTTATACTGATCACCCGGTTACTTTTTTTTTAGGGTTTCACCCGGTTATATATAAGACGTGATATACGGAATACCCGGTTACATAATTAAGATCTTTTATTAAATCCATCATACATTGGAGCTAACTCAACGGATAAAAGCCCAGGCTAATCAAAGGTTTTAGAGCCCAATCAACGAAAGGAAAAAGGGCAAGTTCACGCATGCGTAACTCTTCAGCCCGGTTTGGAGCCATCGATCCATATCGATGACAATTTGCGTGTTTTATTAACTCCTCGTACGTGCTTGTCAAAAAAAAAAAAAACCGTCACACGTGACATTGTTGACAGGTGGTTGTATCAACAACTTTTTAAGTAACCTTTTTTATCTTTAAATTGTAACCACAAATTGTATATCTAACGGTCAATATAATTTGGATGATGTGGATTAACCAGATGCCTCGAAAAACACTCTTATATTATGTGGATTAACCAGATGCCTCGAAAAACACTCTTATATTACTTTTAGTATATAATAGATAGATAGATAGATTTCATCGATTCATGTATGGAATTCACTTTTTTATCTATTGGGCCCATTGATTGAGTTCGCCTTGGGGCTTTTGAAAACCCAGAGCTGGACCTGCCCCAGATGTGCAGACAATTGAATCAATTTTTCACCATTATTTGAATAGACATAAGTGTAACTAGCTTTAGGTTTTTCATCCGAAACTGCTCTCACATGCATGGTCCAAATTGTAAAATCAATGCGGGTCATCCCCGGTTGAAGGTGCAACAAAGCGGACAATACATGGTGCGAGGTCCAAACTAATGTGATCTTTTCTAAACCCTGCGAAGCGAACCAAAGAGGCTTTAAGGTATCGGGACGAAGTTCTTCTTAAGGGACCGTGGCAAGGTTCTTGTTCGACATGGCAATGAGAAGTTGGCCTATGACCGTGGCGCCACGAGACACTAGGTCAAAGGCTATGAAGGAGGTGGATCTTGAGTGCTGACGAGATGACACTATTAGGAAAAGGGCTATAGGTAATTCGCACATCCGTGGCTCACGTGGTTGGAGTGCCCCATGGGTAAAACAGGCATGACGCACTCCCATGATGTGCCCTACTGCTAACTAGGTGTTGTGCATCCTACTTGGTTTACTGTTCCGTCGTAGCATATTCCTGTGTCCAACGACCTATGTATATATGAGGCATTCTTTTTTAGTTACTTTGGTCTTTTTCGAGAATGCCGATGATTGAAATATCGTGCAACACTATATATGTGAATGTGTCGCGACGTAATCATGAGCCTTGTGTTATGCACAAGTCCAGGTCTTGTGCATCCTACTTGGCTCACGGTTATGTCGTAGAATATTCATGTGTCCAACGATCTAGTTATATATAAGGCATGCTTGTTGAGTTACTTTGGCCTTTTTGAGAATGAGACACAAATCCGAGTTACTTTCGTATTTTTTAAGAATGTCGATGATTAAAATATTGCTGGACACTATATATATGTGAATCTGCTGCGATAGGCTGTCTGGCCTTGTGCTTCGCACAAGTTCAAGTCTTGTGCATCCTACTTGGTCGTACAGTTTCATTGTAGCATATTTTTGTGTCCAACAACCTAAAATACATGAGAATTTGTTTTTTGAGTTGGTGATATGTCGTAAACGTATCTATAATTTTTTACGTTCCATGCTTGTTTAGTATCAAATTTGCTATGCTTTGTCTACACTTTGAGGTGTTTTATACATTTTCTGGGACTAGCCTATTAACAAGATGCTGCAGTGTCAGTTGCCTGTTTTCTGCTATTTTTGGTTTCAGAAAAGCTAGTAAGGAAATATTTTCGAAATTGGACGGGACAAAAGCCAAAGTCAATAATTTACCGAGATGAACATAGAGACCAAAGGGCGACCGGAGGGGCGCCATAGGGTGTCCGCACCCCCCAGGCGCGGGCCCATCCTAGGTCGCGCCTGGGCAGGGTGTGGGCCCCCTGGCCGTCCTCCTGCCTCGCCTCTTCGCCTATAAAAGCCCCCTGATACCAAAACCCTAAGGACCCAATCAGATCTCCACGAAACAGTCCGTAGTCACTGCCACCATCGTCCCTAGATCGGGGAGAGGGGAGGGGGTATCTGAAGCTCTTCCCGGCACCCCGTCGGAGGGGAGAGATCATCCCTGAGGCCTTCTTCATCACCATGTCAGCCTCCGGTATGATGCGTGGGTAGTTTACCCTTGGACTATGGGTCCATACAGTAGCTAGATGGTTGTTTCTCCTCCTTTGTGCTATCATGTTTAGATCTTGTGAGCTCCGTTCATGATCAAGATCATCTATTTGTAATCATACATGTTGTGTTTGCGGGAATCCAATGGATATTAAGATACTATGTCAGATTGATTATTGATTTTATCATGTCTGTGTTGTTTGAGATCTTGCATGCTCTTCGTTTCTAGTAGCTATCTTGGCCAAGTAGATGCTAGTGACTCCAAGAGGGAGTATTTATGCTCGATAGTGGGTTCATGCCTCTATTGAATCTGGGGAAGTGATAGAAATCTCTAATGTTACAGATATGTTGTTGCTACTAGGGAGAAAACAACAATCTTTTGTTCATAGAACAATTGTATTATTTACTTTACACACATTGCTTAATGCAATTATCCGTTGCTTACAACTTAATACTGGAGGGAGTTCGGACGATAACCTGAAGGTGGATTATTAGTTATAGATTTAGTTGGATGGCGGTCTATGTATATTGTTGTAATGCCCAATCAAATCTCATAGGAATCATGAATGTCTAGTATTTGCATTGTTATGCCTTGCTCAGTTCCTGTCAATTGCCCCGCTGTAATTTGTTCACCCAACATGTTATGTTATTTATCTTAAGGAGAACACCTATAGTGAACTGTGGACCCTAGTCCAATCTTTACCATTGTTACATCATCTACTGTTACCATTTACTTTCTGCAAGCAATCATTACCTTTCACACCATATGTTTAATTCTTTGTTTTCAGCAAACCGGTGAGATTGATAACCTCACTATACGTTGGGGCAAAGTCTTGAGTTTGTGTTGTGCAGGATTTCAAGTTGCTAGCAACACCTTGGAGTTGTTTCCTTACTTCTGCTGTTTCGATAACCTTGGTTTCATTACCGATAAAAAATTTGCCGCTGTGGTCATCATACCTTCCTCTTGGGGTCTCCCGACAAAGCTCTATAACTGATCCGCGTCAATTGGAGTTGTTTGATAAGTGTATCGACTTTAATTTTACATGTTTTTCAATCACCAGTTAATTATTGTTGCCAACTTGTAGATGACGTGGTACGTCGTGTAAGGGACGGGTTCCCGGAGTCTACGATGATTGGGAAGACTGCCGAAGACATGTACACCATTTCAGCGGCAATAGCTACAAAGGATACAACACTATGACGGAGGCGGAAGCTAGATACGCACGCTATCTAGCGGGAGTTACGACGAGGAACCGGATGCAGACCTACACCTTCGTCGCGGTGATGCTTATAATCGACCTTGGTTGTCTATCCCGCGTGTTTCTAGTTTAGATGTCTAGGCGAGCTTCTAAGCTCTAACTTGTTCGAGACACATGTATCCATATCACTAACTACTTTGTAACTTGATCAAAACAATGTAATACTATGTATTCATGTATGTGACTTATCTATATGTATTTGTTTCAATCTTGTTTTGCAAATTGTGTATTTATATATATACCTGTATATCTTATATCTGTGTGTATATATGTCTTGTATAGTGTATATAATCTATCTTATATATCATCTGGCTCGGAATAAAAACAAAATAAAAAAATTGCCTATGACGCACATTGCCAGGCTTTAGTGGCGCACTTGCCCAAAAGCGCACGTGACAAACTTCAGTGGCGCACTGCCCTTTGCGTCACATGAAAGATAGTGAAAGCGTACTAGCCTTCCTAGCCGTGGCGCACTGGCAGGTGCTCTACAGATATCTCCAGATACCCGTAGCGCACCAGACAATACACTACGGGTATGTTTTAGCCGTAGCACAAGCATAGTGCGCCACAGATGTGCTTTACATGTGCGCCACTAACAAGTTGTTTGCTAGTAGTGTGAGAAAGAATGTAGCCAAATGCATGGAAGACAATGATGAGTGAGTAGCAGCGGAGATCACAGACACACCAGGAATTACGTGGCACCTTGGAAGCAGTAGAGGCCGAAAGAACAAGAAACGAGGGTTTTTGCTCTACTACAATGTACATGGCTGAAACATGTAGGGCCTCTTTGATTCATATGAATATTGTAGGAAAGATATAGGACCAGGCAGTGACGCTATTCATCAATTTGATTCAAAGGAATCGAGCATAGAAAAAGTGTAGGAATTTTTCCTTTGATTTAGGTTTCATTGAAAAAAAAAAGGAATTCTACGATCCTGTCATACCTCTTTCTTTCTTACATTCACATGCATGAAGAACGAGGCAAAGGTCATAACTTTCATATAACAATGAGATGAAGTTACTTTTACAAATATTATAACCTTTAATTTGACTAAGAATTTTATGATTACTGCGTTTTTTCTATTTCTACAAATCAAATACCCAGTCTCAAAAAATCCCCATGACTTTCCAATCCTCTAATTGGCACATGTACTTGTATCCTATTTGAGTTTCTCCGATTCCGTAAATCGGCAAGTTAAAGAGGCCTATAGTAGGAATTCTAAGAGCAATTTTGAAAACAATAGTTCCATTGCAATAGTGCCAATAGATCCCTTTACTTAATTGTTTTGAGCAGAACATTTGTTTTTTTACCAACGACCAAAGGGGTACACAGCCGCCAGGGAAAGATCTAGCTAAAAACCCATCTAGGGTTTCATCCCCCTCGTAGGCGACGTCGCCGGTCCGCTCCGTCTCCGGTGGCCCTAGGGCCTTGGAGGTGTGGTGGACCACGACCTCTCGTCGAAGGGAGGTTTTTTGTTATTTGTTGAGCGTGTTTTTAAGTGTCTTCTTCGTGATGTTGAGGTGATAACTACGTTCTGAAGTCAGAATAAGGTCCTTCCCGCTCTATCCTTGCTTTGGTGGTGTGTCCTGCGTCGATGGAGGGCGCGTGAAGTCGTTTGTCCGACGGATCTCCAGGGATCCGGTCTGTTTTCGTGTTCGATGGGTTATTTTCAAGGCAGTCTCTTCTGATCTACGGTTGTCATCATTGGCAATGGTTGCTGCTCTAGTGCGTTCGTCCTTTGTGGTCTTAGCATGATGATTTTCCGTCTATCTACTACAACAAGCTTTACTACGACATGTTTTGCCTGACTCCGGTGATGGAGGGGCGAGGACAGTGGCGCGCCTTTGGCTCGTGCTAGTATTTGTAGTCGTCGCTAGGTGCTCCAGTGATATATTTATAATTTTTATTATTTTTAGACCGTTTTGTAATGCTATTGATGATTATTAATAGATCAATGGTATTTCAAAAAAAAAGATCCCTTTTCCTTTCTATTGAGAATGACATTTGGACCAAACATTTGGTTAGCAACTTGAGCATCGTGTGTGGCTTGTAATAACATCGGCGTGTATGGGTACTTTTTTTTCTCTCACAGGCCAAGCCGTCCCGACAGGGAGAAACCGAACCAGGCTATCCTACTACTCCTACTAGTTGAATGCCCGTGCGTTGCTACGGTCTCTCAATTTTAATCTTTTCCTTTGAGTAACTAATCATGGTAATTTATTTCCAACACTAAAAGATCACGGTGACGTGGAGGATATGCGAGCGGCAACACAATCCGTCCGAGCAAAAGCAGTTTGGATTGTTCAACAAGATTATCCAAAAGGAGTAAACTAAAATCTTCAAAGAATCTAGAAAAATAAAATATAGCAATAAAATTCATTGAAAATCCCAATTTTAGTTTTCCATATAATTTTTATTATTCTCTTGGCTCTTTTAAGTACTTTTGGTAATTAAACGTGATAAATTTAATTTTTTGGTGGATTTCTTGTTCTTTTCCTGGTGATTTTCACTTGATCTAATATCCATGTTTTCTAAATAGATGTGTAGTGATGTGACATATGTATAACGCACAACCTTTGTCAAAAGTCAAAACTACTCAAGGGAGAAAAATACATGACAAAGAGAGCTAATCATCAAAGCCATTGGTCAATTCAAGCGTTGATGGGGAAAAATGAGCATGGGTAAATTTCTCATTTTGTGTGACTATCCCTTTTTTCCTTTCACTTTTTTGTTAAAATATGTAGTACTATGAGATAAGTAAAATTGAATTTTTTGAATGAAAATATAATAAAATAACACTGATAAAATTGAAATAAAGGCATATATCACTTATCTATATCACATGTTTGCAAATAACAATCGTCAACACAAACACGTGAGATGTCAGGTTTTTAACTGAACCAAACTAATTAGTTCTTGCATGGAAAATGGATATGCATCGTGACTTAAAGGCCACAATTCATAGGACCCAACACCTCAGTTTCACCTCTTTTGTTGTTTCGTGCCACTATGCTCCGTAACCACCTTGTTCTCAACGTGTCACTCGTGACTACGCCTCAGTGTCTCCTCTGAAATCTTTTCAATCACCTTAGTCAAAGACTTAGCCCAAGACTCTAGATAGGTGGCAACAAGCATTACAGTTCCAACAACAGTAGTTGTAGCTTTCCACACATGCCACAAGAGTTGTGAAAAATCTAGCATTTTTTCGAAGTATTTTCACAAGGTTCAAAAGCCCAAAGGAGGCCCTATTTTCCTCTACTTTATTTTTCTAAAAACAGATGAAATAAAGACACTTGTGCCGACTAAAACTTATGTAATACCATTAACTGTTGTACAAGAATGTTAGACCAAGAGAAGCATATAATCACATGCATTCACACGACCTAGGAAATATATGTGTAAATCTTGCTAGTGTTACATGATTCAAAGTATTTCATCCCACTTCTACAAATAGTTTTTCTTTAAGCACACAACTCATAATCAACAGATGAAGTTTTAAAAATAATGTATGTACATCCCAAGAGGAATAAGTCAGACATCCAAGCTACATATAGAAGAATTGGTTCCAATTTCAATATTAAAGTCAAGACACGAAATGCCAGAAATTACAAAGAAGAGTGAGGCTGCACAATATTATAAAATAGTTCACCAATGATAAATTCCATATTATAAATATCTTCTTTGGGCTTGCCAACACCTGCGCATAGTAGAATGCCAATTAATGATCCTAGTGGTACTTAAAGAAGACAATTAATAAGAAATATTAGCAATACCAACATCTACCAGCAAGAAGTAGATAATGTACCTCATGTAACCCCACAACAAGGGGATGCCTAACAAGTTTCAGGACATCTCTCTTTTGATCTTCATACAATTATCATGTAAGATTACACCCATCACCCTGAAAATGGTGCTCTCTTTATTAACTTATGTTGATGTACACCACAACGGCCATACAACTTCGTCTACAAAGACAATACAAATAATATTATTCTTCCCACTCAAAATCATAAACTTACGACCATTAAGAGATAATAGTAATTCTGAGATACATACAACCATCACAATCAAAAGGAGCTCCTCACCCTTATTTGAAATGCAGTGTCAAAGCTTTGAAGAAAATGCATGGATTTTGTCATTGCACCTTTATATCATGTATCACGAAGAGATCTTCGCATGTCTTGCAATGGAATTATGACGAACATTCCAACACGACTGAAAATAGCAAAGAGGAGTGGATCAAATAAATGGAGAGCGAAGGGCGCCACCTCACGGAAAATGGAGTAGTTTGTATGACATGAGACATCAGAAGGTATGGTGTCCCTTTTGAGTCCCCGCTATTGGAGATACAACAAACATAGGCTTTGCTTTGGTGAGTATTTGCCTAGAATCAAAAGCTTCTTGGCCACTTTGACGATGACCTCGCCTTGCTGAATTACATGGGTTGGTATTACACAAAGGGATATAAATTTGCAAACAAGTGCATTCTCTACCAACCTCTTTGGACTACTCAACTTGATTGACTCCAAATAATTCCTATGTGACTATATGTGCAACCATATAAAGGGCAAGAAAGAACACTGATCACCAATTTGCACAAACGGAATTGAAAGAACTTATGTTCTTTTAGAAGAAGAAACTATGTAAATAACTTCAATAACAATACGATTGTCAGACAACTGGTCATCGCCCATGGCAAACGTGGAGGAGCTCCTTGACAGCAACACAACAGGGAAGATGGCCTAGCCGTGGGGCTGGATGGCGGCTTAATGGCGTTGTAGTGGGGATGGATGGATCGAAGATGGCACATTGATGTCACGGCGGCAGGAGGTGAGAAGGCTAGGCGGTGGTGTTTCCTTCGCCATGATTTACATCTTTTTGCACGCACGTGCAACGCACGTAATTTCACATTTAACATATTATGGACAAACCAATGAATTTTGCACATTACAAGATTACAAAATAAAATTAAATGGTTCATACAACACTTCATGAAGTAACAAGAGCAAGCATGAAGTAAGAGGATCCTGTTAAGTGCACCAAGTTTTTGCTACTTGTTTCATGTGCAAATCATTCACAACATGCAGAAAAATTCATTGCTCATAAGTAAACTTGATAGGCTTCGACAATTTGAATACAGATTGTAAGTTAGAACTTCAGTATGAAAATTGAAAAAAAAATCTCATGTGCATGTTTAGGTATACCTTCACTGCTGAATGGTTTCCATGTGTCAATAATGCGAAAATAAATAGCTACAATATAATTTACTTGAGAACCACTTCAGAATCCAACAATCTAAATATATCTTATCGCACAGAGTGATTAATAAAATAAGCAGGCACAACTACTTGCTCAAACTTAGAAAAGGCCGCTCGAGAAAATATAGGACAAATATGTATTTAAAATTGCCTGTGTAGAACACAACATATCTATTTATTTCCAACAACGGTAGTAAGTGTTTAGAAAATATAGGTAATGTTTGCAGGCATTTACCTTCTATAGAAGAGTATCCCATTCTACACTCAACAACGACACTGACACACTCCATTTCATCCGATCTGCACATGACGATAATAATGAATTGCTTGCGATACATATATCTAAAATAAGCTAAAAGTAAAATACTGAACCTAGAAGGCATGTAATTCTGAAGACAAACTTAGGATAAACATATATATGCATAGGAAAATGGGATAGCTCTAACATTTTCGCTGTCATCACAAAATTTCAAATGTACTTTTATTTGTAGGAAAATATCCCATTGAAATCTAGACAACGTCAACCAAAAGATAGAGAGAATGAATATGGATTACGTAGCAGATATTCCTATTTTTGTTGTGGTGCTCTATGGCTATGTTTATGATTATGTTCGAACTTCTAAAACATTTGAGAAATTATATAGTAAATCGATTCTACTATATATTAAGCTATAAAATATGTTAACATAATATGAAGGGTATTTACCCAGTACTTTCAATAAAAAATGTAAGAGAGTAAGGCTAGATAAAATATAAACAATCTGAATCTCACGTTAAAATAAAGGAGCATAAGATTTAGCTTACTTGTGAGAACCCTCCAATTGCAGCACCGGAAAAAAATACAAAATGCTAGATGGAACCCTTGGACAGAATCACTGAATGATAGAGATATCATAAGTTATTGTCGCCTTCAGCCTGCTTAAATATGGCAAAATAAATATCTAGAAGAGCCCATTAACCTACAGAAGTAACATGAGATGTTAGGAGGATTTCAAAATTAAAGAACATTATATGCATCTATATTATCCCGGAACATATATGACTTTTTTTATGAAGTTACCTCATCCTAGATGCTCACGAGCATATGGACGCACAATCGCCGATCGTTCGAACTGGGTGCTGCCATGTGCTGATCCTTATTTTCTCAAAGCCCAGTAACAAAATTTCTCTAAGAAAGAAGAAGATACTTACATAATCCCAAGAATACCCTATTGGTAAAGAGTGATCCGCTGAAGCTGCTGCAAGTGAGAAGCCACGACCGATCTTGCCCTGGCTGATGCTTAAACATATGAAGCCACATCGACATGTAGGTAGTACTCTCAAATGCAAACTATCCTAAGAAAACCATTGGTAAAAGTGTGACAATGAAGATAATAATCTTACACCCCGCTGAAACTGTTGCGAGTGAGCAGCCATCCCACCCATGTTGCCCTGGACATCCCATCGGACCGCTAAAGCCACAATGACATATGGGTAGGGCTCTCAAATACAAATAATTCAATAGAAAATAAATTTACACCCAATGTGCAACCAAACAACTGATCTAGTACTCGCAATTACTCCCTTCATCATAGCGGTAAGTGCATCCTTTGACAAGCCAAATACAAATACATCCATCTCAGCAACAATCTAAAAGAAATAAGATAAAAGTAACTTCAGGAATATTGTATATATAAACTACATGAAACATCAACATAGACGAAGCTTATGCATTGTATGTGTACCTCAATTATAGAAATCATTTTCATACCTCAGGAATCAATTGTCTCTTTCCATTACGGTAATCCATTAGCAATAACATGTTCAGAGTTCAGGTCGTATAGAAAACATACACATAGTTCAGTATACGATGCAGAAAATGGATAGGCGCGTTGCATGAAATAATTCAGACCTTATGGTGTCACACCGACCTTGTCATTTAAAACATAATCAATAAGGCACCATACATTCAGACTATAACAAGTACCGCTTATCCTAGCAGGTCAAATTTTAAGATTTTCCTTTATGTTAGAGCCCTCGCTCACTTAATCGGATAAAATTCAACCGGGAAGTGGAATGGTGATGAGGCTACCACTACATCAAAATCATCCATTTTGACCACCACAATACAGGTCCAGCTGCATGCCCTACCTGCATCTATAGATAGAACAAAGTACAAATTTAATCATCCAATTGACTACTCATTTCTTCTAACTTAATCAAGGTGCACCCGTGAAGGGCTTATCTCTTGCCGATTAACCTGTTAAAATTATCGCGCCAACAACTGTGAATAAAAAGTCCAGCTTCACCTGATCGAGAATAATGGTCATCATTATATATCAAAGTGCAAATTACTTCTCTATTTTTCATAGTACCACAAAGTGCAAATTAACAGTACCACAAAGTGCAAATTACTTCTCTATTTTCACCCACAAGATAATATGAAAGTTAATGATATATAATGGTCATCATTATATATCGACTCCAAAGACGCAAGATTAAGTCATCATTAAATCAACACTAATAGGGCTGATGTCTACCTATTGTAATTTACAAAGAGTAATCTGAAGAAATAATAACATTCTTAAGACTTCGTAAGTTCGTAGAGGATATTAATGGCTGAACGACGTTCCAAGGTAGAGTGTTGGCAACGAACATTTGGGACTGAGGGCTGAAGGAGGCAACGAACACCACACCCCTCTTCTCCATGTAGCATGTCAGAATCAGGCACCTGATTTCTGAAACAACAATGCCTAAAGATTGCACCTTTAAATCCACCAAAATTTCACACCCTAGATGATCGGGAGTAGTCCAATAAAGCCCCATCCCTGATTTCAACTGCAATATCTCTAAGGCTGTAAAATAGGGGACAGAATCCATCCGTGGATGGATGGATCATATTAGTATAGCATCATGCTAATAAATCCCCATGTATAAACTGACGAGGTGCTAAACAAAATGAATTGGATTTGATTTTCCATAGGAAGCAACAAAAAGATCCATGAAAACATGCATGGATGGATCTGGTTAAGCAAGTGCTAGACCACACATCTAACAATCCGTTAGACGAAGTTAGGTACTTACCAGAAAAGAAACCAATCACATGGCCCGGATGGATCTCCACCCATGATCTGAACATCGACATGCACCGTCGTCGGGTACACCGCCAGTATCTGTCGCGAGCCGCCGCAAGAGCAACCAGGACACGAATCCGAGATATTGGCCAACATCAACCGCCCGTCTTTGGCATGCCCATGGACATCGTTGCCGTCAAGCATACCTACCGCAGGTGGTATGGATCGGAAGTGGTGGTGGGTGAAAGATGTGCCAAGTAGAAGGGATATAGCCGGTCTTGGGTTAACTTGCACAAGTCCCATCGCG
Source organism: Avena insularis (assembly GCA_023614405.1). NCBI lineage: Eukaryota > Viridiplantae > Streptophyta > Magnoliopsida > Poales > Poaceae > Avena > Avena insularis. Next base: position 106,821 of record JAJUPC010000323.1, read on the forward strand.
CTAGATCCTCTTCGGCCTGCTGGGAAAGGTCGTTGGCGACGATCGATCTCAAACCATGTCGGGCTGGAGGCGCTCCGAAAGGAGGAGGTCATCCGGCTTGAAGGTGCTCTAGATGCTAGTGGCGGCTAGGCGGGGCAGGTGAGGGAGACGGGAGGAGCGGCGGCGAGACATGTGCTTGGTTTTCATGGGAGGAGATCTTTTTGACATGTTCACGGGGGGCGTTGCAGGATGATAGGTCGGGGCCATTGCTTATTTTATTGTTGGGCTATTCTAAACCGATTATTTCCACTTCTCGGTGGCAGTTAATAGTAATTAGCTAAGCCAAGCATTAGGACGATTTGCCGTGCCGTTAGATGCAGATTGGACGGCTCAGATACTTCAATGTTTGATGTCAAAGTGTCAAAGTGGACATACCAACACCAACTTCCTTTTAATAGTAAAGACTAGTTATCAATCATCGTCATCATCACCACTTTCCGATCATCTACCACGTGCGGGCCCACCACACGCAAGGGCGTTTTCGTCACTCACATCAGTCCTACTCCTATCGCCCTTCTCCCAGCTACTCCTACTCTCTGTCTCGAGCTCTCTCCCACTCCCGTAGCTGAATGGCGGCCGACGCGCCGCCTCCACCCGATTCCTCCCCACCGGAGCACCAGTCCGCGGACGCTTCCATGGCCGCCTACTTGGGCCTGGCCTTCGCCCTCTTCCTCGCTTCCCTCCCCACCTCCGGCGGCGCGCGCCACGTGGCGTCCCTGCAGTCGCGGGGCCGCGTGCTGGCGGCGCGCCTCCTGGCCGCCGAGGACCAGCTGCGGCAGCTGCGCGCGCGCGGGCGCGAGGACGCCCGCGCCAACGCCCGCGCAGCCGAGATCTCCGCGGCCCACCGCGCCTCCTGGTCCGCCGAGGCCGCATCCCTCCGCGCGCGCCTCGCCGACGCCGAGCAGCAGGCCGCGGCGCACCGGGCCCGCGCCGAACGGCTCGAGCGCGAGGCCCAAGAGCGGGACGGGCTCCTCTCCGCGCTCCTCGCAGCCACCCGCGCCGGAGGCGGCGATGTCCACTCCCAGTACCCCCGCGGCGTCGTGGAGGAGGAGGATGAAGCTGAGGGCGACGCGCGGGAGCAGCGGCATTCGTTCGATCCGGCCGAGGGCTACCACGGAGATACCGACGCGGAGGCTCTGGCCGCGGCCGCCGCGCTCTACGCCCAGCAGAGGCAGCAGCAGGACGGCTTCGGCGGCGAAGACTTCTACGCGTCGTCTGCAGCGGCGGCGTCGGGAATGCCGCCTTGGATGGACTCGCGAGCCAAAGGGTGGCAGGTAACAAGGGGACAAAAAGTTCACACCTTTTCCTCCCATTAACCTCTAATCTGTTCTGCTGACTGCTGCTGCCTTGTTTAAATTAAACTTTGTACTAGTACTAGATTGCTACCTTTGCTTAACATAAACTGTAAGAAAACGTAATTTTGTTAGTGGATTGATTGATTGTTCAGTGTCTACCAATGGATAAATATTTGGGGCAAAATTAATGCAACCAAGTTGTTGCCAAAAAAAAAGTCCTACCATCTTACTGAGTTCAGGTGCTGTGTCCTGGAAGGATTTGGAAAAACAGCCCAATTTATTGCAGAGTTTCCCATGCTTCATACCGCCTGCAGTTATCAGTACCCCTTGAGTTTTGTTTACTTGATTCTAGCTAAATGCACTATCCAGTGGCAGCTCCGCATACACATTTTTCCAGGTGTCGTATTGAGAGTAGAACAGACAAATGACCATTTTGATAGTCTCTAGGATCAATTAGGATCGTGGCACAATTTTTGTTGGGCACCCTTGTATCTGCATATGCAACAAAATTACCTGAAAGAATCTTATCTGGCCCATTTATAGACTAGACCTATGATCACAGGCGTCCTGTTATCTCTCATTAAGTCATGGTAACAGTGCCCTGGGACATGAGTTATGGACTGAAATCATCATTGGCTGCTGGCCTTTGTTTTTCGAATTAAGGAGCAAAGCTCCGGATTTCATTCAATCATGAAACCAAATAACACAATTTTTCAGGTTCAACAAATTTAAAACCTCCAGCACACATCTCCCTGACCACTAAAAATCGCTCAGCACCCGAAGACTTCTACTGAACCGAAACACCTGGTTCTCCAACCTTTTTCAAACATACCCAATTCTTTGCCTTTGCTACAACTAGTGAAGCGCATCACCATTACGCATGAAAACTAGAGTAAACAGACCACTAACTCTTCTTACAACTGGAAACTTTTCTTCATCCCGAAATCCTTAGAACCATCAGCGCCCACCCCTTGGCCACTGAGTTACAGTATATGAAGAAAGCACATAGGATTGTTTAGCTGTTCTCGTAATAATATCATATCTTGTTTTTTTTCAGCCATATGTTTTATCTGTATGCTAAAGGTTCAGTGCATGGTTAGTATTGCCCTTTATGATGACATATGCATATAACATCCTAAGGTACTAATTAGCATAAATGGGAGGGTCAAATCCATTGGATACATTAATTAGCATAAATGGGAGGGTAAAAAAATTAGCTGTAACTGATTTTCCCTTTACGGACAATTTTTTAATCTGATAATTTTTTTTTTGATTGAGCATTCATTGGTTACATTCAAATTGTCTTCTTCTCTCTTTCCTGCGATTTGTATTGTCTAAAATGTTGCTTTACATGATACTCAGAGATGATAGCTAAGTTGACATCTATGCTTTATTGCATGAAAAAGAGATAAATTAGTTTTCAAATTGAATAGACAAGATTTTGGATCAAAGCATTACAATCTGTTGTTGTCAAGCCATACTAGTTGCTCTTGTGATAAATGAGGTCGGGGGTGGTGAAGGAGAGATCACAAAGCTGTTGTTGGTTGTGTGTAAACTGCAAATTCCTCATTTATCCTATATCATATAGTATGGCGTACCTACACACAGTTTCATACTGGTCATTCACTCTCCTGTATGTCAAAACATTGCGCATATTTGCAACGAGAGAATAATGGTAACAATTCCTTTCTTCGCAAAGGAGGACAAATTTGCCATTCTGTTCCATTAGGAACATTTGTATATTTGAAAGCCATGTTTCCTGTCCATGAAGTTATATATGCTTTATATTTACCCTATTAGTTTGTATAAATAAGAGATACAGAACTATTTTGGGACACCCAAGTAACACAAATCTCTCAATTAATATTGTATTATCTAGATGAATGTTGCAACTCAATCTTGCCCCTCAGCTGCTGTAGTGTTTTTTCTTTGCTGTCTTATTCTGCTTTTTTTCTCCATGTAATGCTATTGATGCTCTCTCTCCCCAATTTTTGTTTCACTTGTCCTGAAACAACATTAGAAGTGGATCTCACTATTCACCATTCAACGTTTACGTCAGTTCTTTATCCAGTGCCAAATAAGCAAAAGGTTGAACTGAATTTAGCAAAATAGATGTAATGACGAGTTAACAGCTAATGTTGTTTCAGTTTAGCTGGTTATTTCCTATGAAATTTCATTCTTGCTTCTAGATATGACAGGTTGTGGTCTTGTGGCTGGCCACCTACTTCTATAAACTCAGCTAACATAGGCAAATATCAACCTCATCTCTGAAATTTATCGTCTCATCAGCTATTTATATAGAACTTTACTTGCTTGCATGTTTCTAGGGCATGAACCATATGATCTAATCATTTGTAATCTGTGTTGCAACCTGCTAACATGCTCCAACCGACACATGCTTTTCTATATTTGCATAAGCTAGTCCACTGCTATTGTGCAGTCTTCATCTTTTTCGGATTGAATAAAATCATCTCTTTGTACATAGCTATACATTATAAAGTAGAAGACACATTCTTTTAATGTCCATATAGTTATTGCTCATACGCTCATGCCATTGATGATACCTTGAAAAACTGTTGCAAAAACAGTAGAAAAATTTCAATGTTTCTAGAAAATCATGCCTCAGTTAGACTGATGTGTTAGATTGTGAGTTTGTGATTTTCGTCAATTTGTATCGTATCACTTATTTTAACTAGCATCTTGTAGGACATGAAGTACGAATCGGTTGAGTCAATGTACAACACAAAGCATGCTGTACCACGGTAACTGTCTAACTGAAGCACATAGTTTTGTGAAGTAGCATTTGAATAAAATGCTACTTGTCATTTACCTGCTCTAAACCATGTTTCCGTATCAGGAGAGAATCGCCTTGGAAGGTGGACATAGAATCATCAGGAGTTCCGGGAAAGCTTCGGCTGCTCGAGCAGGAGTTAATTAATCTGGAGAAGGTTGGAAATGGTGATCTATCAAAGATCCCACTGGTGATGAGAAAGCAAGTAAAAAGATACCAAACTCTTGCTGGGAAGATTGATGATCTTTGCAAACGAATGGTAGGTCTTTTCATCTCAAATGGCATCTTCTTACTTGTAGCTTTAGCATTGCGCATATAGTCTGAAACATATATTCTATGTAAATATACAACTGTCATATCATGTAATTAGCATTTATGTAACCAAACTAATTCTTCATCAGTTCATTTATAAAGGCATACTTGTAGTCATCCATGTGTTACTCTAGTTCGCCTTTTTTTGTTAGTTTCCTTGACTCTCTGAAATCATGCTTCTCTGAAATATCTTTTTTCCTGGATGGCTGGCTCTGTTTTTTGACTCTTAAGTCTGTCACTGTTTCTGCTTAGGATTGCCAATATAGTTAGTGTGCATAGCCTTAACCCACTGCAGCAAGAAAGAGACTAACCTACATGCATTTGGGCAGCAAGCGAGCGACCCCTGTGATTCCACACTCAACTCGGAGTTCAGAACACAGCGGCAAACAGAGTACTTGCTGGAAGCATTCCACCTCCAGCACCGAGCAGCTGAAACAAGGCAAAAGCTCAGTGCACTACAAGCAGAGACTGCGAAGAGTAGCTTCAGCGACGAGCTGACAGCAGAAGCAAAAATGAGCACGAGAAGAGCAATGAGTTCAGTCAGGAACAATTTCAAGGAGATCCAGCGTAGTCTGGAGATCTGGCTCGCGAGGATCCTGGGAGACCTCGAGGGCATGCTGGCGAGGGACGGGGCATCCCGGATAAGAGAGTACATCCTGTCTCCCTACGCGTCTGCTGTCCGATGAGCGTTCTGGTATGCAGTGGTTCAGACTTCCTCATCTGTATGCGTGTTACATTGTTACACCGCCATCAGGTAAATTACGGCGTGCGAGTTCAGAATGTGAAGTTATCAGGCTCCTTGTTCTTAGGTTGGTGTTCTGGCAAGCTCTAGCAGATATGAAGAGGAGTGATCTAAGATCATGCCAAGATCTCAGATGGATGTTGATCCAATAATCCTCCACAAAAATCAAGTTTTGACACACAACTCGATCATGTTCTAGATCACTTGTCTTCACATTTACAAAGATTGCTGTCAAGGACTCCATGAGATGAGGGTGCGTGCGCCCAGTGTTTTATGTACAACTACAAGCTCTAGCACATAGAGGTTTGATCGCCCCATCCTGCAGTGTCTTATGTATGTCCCCTTTGCTGTAGTTCATCTTGGTAGTTGTTGTACATGTGCTGTGTGCTTATGATTACGAGAGATTCATCAATCATCATATTGTATGCCTGTATCTAGCATATTCATTTGATGCACAGAACTGCAGCAAGCCTTGTTATTAGTAGTATTGATCTGTGTACGTTAGTAATTGTTGAGCCACATTGCAGTGCTAGAATATTAATGTGTTTAGCATATGATTAATACTACTGCATAAATAAATCGATAATAAGTAAATAAATCAGTAGAGCTCACTCTCAACCTCTGAAATAAGATGATGTTGCATGCTTAGAAAATGAGTAGCTAAACAGGCTTAGTCAAGGATGTGACAAGTTCTTCTCTCAACATGAACATGATACACACCTGCATGCAGTGACAGTCTACAAGTCACCACTTGGGCATGGCACTGCCCTAGATAAATTAAGCCTAATAAACACTTCTTTCCCCTCATCCCCCCTCCCCAGTATCTCTTTCCCCAGCTCCAAACCCCAAACACAAATTTAAGTCCTCTATATATACTTGTAATTAAGCACTAGTATCAGATATTTATGTTTCCCCCCTCCACTGCACGAAGCTTGAAGCTTGAAGCTTTGTTTGAAGTGAAATCTCAGTGCAGGTTTACCATTGCAGCAGAATTCAGATTAGAGGTACTGCGCGTGTATCCTCTCCTTGTTCTCCTCCCACCACAGCTTCGCGTTCAGCTCAGCAAACTTCTCACGGCTGCAACAAATCAAGAGCAAATTCAAACTCAAGAATGATTAAGAACATGAGGAATCATCTGAATATTGTGAATAGTTTCAGAGAAGGAAATTGATTAAGATGGATGTGAGATGGGAGGACCTGAAGCGGACGCGGCGGAGCTCGCGGGCGCCGTCTGGGAGCTCACGGACGGTGATGTACACACCGGGCTCGTCCTGGATGACCCACTCGGTCACCTCCAGCTCGCTGGCGTTGCTGACGGACACGTCGTCCCGGCAGGAATCCGAGCCGGTTGTGGTCCGCGCCGGCTCCACCGCCTCCGCCTCCACGCCACCGGTCTGCCGCAGCTGGTGCCAGGCACGCTCCGACGGGTTGGACGACGACAGAGGCGGCGGGGACAGCGGGCCGCGGAAGCTGTGCTGCCTTCCCGCGCCGCCATTGCCATTGCCATTGCCGGCACCACCGCCGCCGACCACGGGCGGGGGCGCGCGGGCCCAGGCCGGCGCCGGCGTGGCCGCGGGGCTGCTCGCCGCCGTGGAGTCCGCCTGCGACTGCGAGTAGAACGACTCCCTCTCGCCTCCTCCTCCGCCGTCGTGGGAAGGGGTGGCGGGGAGCCCCTGCCTGCTGAAGCGCCGGACGTTGTAGAGCTCCATGACCCGCTCGCTGTTCTCGGCCCACCACCGCTGCGCCTGCCACTTGTCGTACATCTCGCGGCTGAACCGGATGCGCTTCAGGTCGTTCCCGGCGCCGCCCGCCAGCGACACGAACGTGATCTGCACGCCCGGCTCCACCTGCGCCACCCACTCCCGCACCGCGCCCTCGTTGCCCGCATTGCCGTTGGGCTGCTGGCGGTTCTCCCACGCCGGCGTGGAGGCCGCACTCGACATGGCGCCGGCGCCGTGGCCCAGGTACGTGGCGGGCGGCACGGCCATGTCGTCCTGCACGACGCCGGGACGGTAGTAGCCGCTGCGGTACAGGGACGTCGTCGCCCGGCCCCTGGGCGGCGGCGAGCCCCCGCGTTTCGGGCCGCCCTGCCGCGGCGTCGACCCCGACAGCTTCAGCACCATGTCCTTGAGCTGCACCATCCAACCGCATCATGGGAAAACCATGAACAGATCAGTTCAGAAACACAAGTGAATGAAGAAAACTCAGATTGCAAGGAATTCTGATGTGGCAAATCAAATCAAATCGTGAACATGGCCGAGATGAAACAAAATTCAGACTGAAGAAAAGATACACACTTACTCCCAGATTGTAGCAGCTGCATGACTGCATCTCTCTGAGTATGTAATAAAGACACTAACTAATTACCAAACAAACAAGTGGAATGAACAGCTACCAAGCAACCACTTCACTTATGATGCTGGCATTTCAGGGAACTTAGTCTAACTTGCCAACCTGCTTCTTAACCAGCATCAGCCATCAAGGTCAACATGGCATCTTATAGTGGAGGCCCCCGGTCAAAATGTGAAAGCTAGATGATGCAGCACCTTTAGGGGTCAGAGAATGACATGTTCAAAGATTATGTTGCACTCCATGGTTCCCCTGTTTGACCTCATGTCCAATCAATACACACTGTAAGTAACCCTGCTTTATTCAGTTCAGACGGCAGAATATGTCATCCTGCCTCACTCACACAGCAGTAGTAGTGGACAAGAAACTAGTAGCAAGTGCTAGCTGATTTCACACTTGGTTAGCTGAGTCATACCAGTAAGTGGTAAATAATTCTTCTACCATGAGGGTGACTAATTAAACTGTTAAACCACAACATGATCACTTTCATTTGGAGATAAGCTAGCCACTACACTAGACCATGCTGTTTGTTTGTTTGTTTGTCAGTCTCTGGTAGGGCCAGTTGAGACAAATCTGGATGGATCCTCTGAACCCATTTTGCTTTAGTTTTTCACTCTCCTGTACTGTAGTATGTTTCATCCACAGTCGGATTGCTCCTCTTCCATGATATATACCACACATCTTTTGATGCCTCTCTTTAGTTTATATCGGGCAAAGGAAACAAAGGTTGAAGATCCCCAGACGAGGAATTGGATTCTTGCCTTGCTGCTGGAGGCATTCAGGCATGCAGCAGCAAATATGCCACATCCTTGTCTGTCCAGAGGATCTCTTTTGCAGTAGTGCATCGATCCCTGGCTTGGATTACAGTCTTCTCTCCTTTCGAGAAAGAAAGCATGCATGAACCCACCCATCCTTGTACATCAATCTAACATGGGGATGGGACATCAACATACTAGTAGTGCTTTTCTTTCCAAAAAGAAAAGAGAAAGAAATGCGCGTATGTGTCTGCAATAGGAGGGAGTTTGAACGTGATCATCAAAGCTTGGTTGGCACAAAGAAAGAAAGAAAGAACATGGGAATAGTCCATGTCCACTCTTTTGTGCATCCCAACACTTTGTTTTTTCCTTGGAAAGAAACATGTGGATGCATTTTTATTTTGGAAAAGAAGCATCTAAACACCTTTTCTTTTTTGGAAGAAGGATTATTAATTTGCTAGGAGGGAGGAGTCTGAATTCGATCAAAGCTTCTTTGTCACAAAAGAGCAGTGGGGATGAATAGTCCGTTGCACTTCTTTGAGCATCCCAACACTTTTTTTTCTTTTTCTTTTGGAAAAGAAGCATTAATTTGAACACGTTATTTTTTTGAAAGAGTCATCTGAACACGTATATATGGTCTAGAGATGAATAAATGTTCCATCATTTTTTTTTTGCGCGCTTTTGCTTGTGCTTTGTTCCAGGAATCACTCTACAAGGAGATGACGACGACGCAAAGTGAAAGCTGGTACGTAGTAGTAATATTTGTATGCACCAGGCAGCACTATCTGCCCCCTTATCTTGACCATCTTTACCTAATTAACTCGCTGCCAAGTTCATTGTGAACTCTCCACTTATATGTTAAAAGCTACTAGCAAGCTTAAACGCTTTTATTTTTTTGAAACTGGGAAAGCAAGCTTAAACACTGAGATTAACCCTGGACTACGTACTCTGCACCAGTCTGATATGCAGCGGGACAGAGAGAGCCCAATATATTGCGTGTCCTTAACACGGTACAGCGTGACGGTTGTTTCGAGATCTCAAAATAGTGTGTTAAGAAGTGAGTTATGCCCTAGTGCACCCATATTGTAGGTGTGTTTTGCACCACTTGCGTGGAAATGATGAAGAACGGATGATTGTGCGTTGATCGGGTGAACATGTACTCTGAATTAGATGTCGCATATTTATTTAGATTCGTATGCATGTACGCACTAAAACGCGTAGAGATACATGTGGAGTATGCAGACAAATCCACGACAAGTCATTCGGGACTGATGGATTACTTGAAATTTCGAATCTTGAAGTTAATTAAAGGCGGAGATGGACGATCACAGGGTATATATATTCTCTTCTTGTGTACGTTTGTGTGTGTGTGTGTAGTAGTATTGGTCATATATTAACAAAAAGAGAATGGGAGGGAGGGGGATAAAGCTAGCCAGGTGGAGCAGACGAGTAGGCACTTTGGCATGCATCCATGCATGCAATGCGATAGCTTTGCAAGCCGAAAGGAAAAGACCCACGCTCCAGCTGGGATAGATGATGATGATGCGATTGCTTTATTCTTTCTTTCTTTATCTTTTTGGCATGCAGAGATGCAGAGCCTTCACAGCCTCTCTCTCTCTCACACACACAGAGAGAGAGAGAGAGAGACACACACACACACAGGTGGGTAGGGATGCTGGCTGATCCGATTAAAGTTAGCTTGATCAAAGATAGAAAGTGAAAGATGAGCAGAAGGAGGAAGAATAAATAGAATGGAAAGAAGAGGTGGGTAGTCTTGCTAAGACTTGAGGCATCGTCTCTGTAACTGTAATGTGCACTGGTGACTATTATTGCAGCTGTGGGAACAGCAGCAGTAGAACACTAGAGGCAGGTCGTAGCAATTGTAGTAAGGAGGGATGCGTAGGAGTAGAGCACACAGCCCACGGCCGGCGATGGACAGTACTACTCCTACACTACACTGCACTACATGGGCTCTCCGTCCATACGATGGGGTGGATTTGGGGATTGCAGCCTGCACGCACAGTACGTATACTCATGCAGATGATGCAGGAGCAGAGAAGCTAGGATATATAGGCTACACGCACGCAGTTTCGCGCCATGATTCAGCAGCTGCATGCCATGCCGGGGTGGGGTCCCCCAATATGCTCCCGGCCTCGTTGATCGCGCCGACAAGACGGTCGGAAAAGCAATTAAACAGGAGGGACGACGACATGTCGCCGGCCGGCCGGTTTCGGGCGGGGGCGCGCCTACTGACCTGGCCACTGAGCAGCTCGCCTCGCTCCTGCTGTCGCGTGCAGCATGAGAAAGCGACGCCACGCTCACGCTCACGCTGGCTGCCCTAATCACTGGAGTACTACTGCAAAACCCCCCCACTTGCGATTAGCTTACTACTACATGTTTGTTCTCACTATGCACGACTATCATAATCATCACGGCTGGCTAGCTAGCTTTACTCCAATCTCTGTCTGTCTGTCTGTCCATCGAATTTTGAAAAGCTAAGCGCGCAGAAAAGAAGAAGAAAAATAGTACTCCAAAAGCATCATGATAATAATATCTGTTCGATGCACAAGACGAATCATCTCAATGTACAGTGAAGTGTGCAAGGCAGCATCCATGCATGATGCATGTTAGTACTAACATTCAAGGTCCAAAAGCAGCTTCCTGCGGTCAGTGGTATAGGCTGCTGCTAATAGTGAGAACACGGATCGGCAAAGTAGCCGGGATCGATCGAGGTCAGCGAACACAACGATGAGCTCATGAGCGTGCGTGCTTTCCGTACAAAACTACGTGTGGCGATCCAATCTGGGAGCACCATGTAATAAGGAAAAGGAATGGAGATGCATATGTCGGCCGGAAGATATCACGGAAGAGATCATCAAGTCGCTAGAGGGGAGGTAGGTACGGACCTGGGAGGTGAGCGACTTGACGGGGTCCCTGCACGTCGTCGGGGTGTCGCCGCCGCCGCCGGCATCCCCCCTTTCCCGGCCGCCACCGCCTTCGTCTTCCTTGTTCACGCACGCGATGCAGGCCAGCATCTTCCCCAACCCCTCTCCCTCCGCCTCTTCTTCACCAGCTGCGCTCTGGCCTCTCAGAGCTTGGATCAAACTGCAGAGCTATATATGTACAGCCGCCGATCAGTCTATATCTGGCTATTATGCGCTCTTGTGTGAAGAGAGAGTCGAGGAAAACAACGATCGAAATGCTATCTCCATCATGCTATATATATAGACGAGCGAGGGTCCGAGCGAGAAGGTGTGCTGAGAGTGAGACCAGTGCTACTACTGTGCTGCACTTTATTACGTACAAGCTGCTACTAGGAGGATGGATATGTCCCGTGGCGTGCGTGCTCTCCTCTGCTTTGGGTGGTGGGCTGAGTCTGAACTAAGCACATCTCTACCGGGCTGACCCAAACGGTCTACACGCGGCCGAAACTGTCCGTACGGATGAGCGGGGCGTGCACGGCGTTCCAACAGGACGATCCATCCATGCATCTAATCTGAGGCTCGATTGCGTTGGCCTGGACGCGTGCGAACAACGCGGACGTCGTTCCCGCGCGCGCTACTGGCCCACCTATCAGTCATCTTGACCCGCGACATTGATTTCAGACGCGGTCAGCGGCACCGATTCAGAGGCGCTGGCGGAAGGCTGAACGGCGGCAGCCTGCGCCATCAATGGCGACGCGACAACATGCTGGCTGACTGGACGACACGCTCTCCACCGTAGCTGCAGACGCCGCCCGACGCCTGCCCTACTGGTTGGACACTTCTGAAGGGAATATGCCCTGAGAGGCAATAATAAAATGTTTATTATGTGTATTTCAAGTATATGATAAATGTCTATTTTGCATGCTATAATTGTATTAATACGGAAACGTTAATACATGTGTGTTTAATAAACAAACAGAAAGTTCCTAGTTATGCCTCTCTCATAAACTAGTTCGTTGATTAACAAGATGATCATAGTTTCCTGATCATAGACATTGGATGTTGTTAATAACGAGATCACAATATTAGTGTAATGGTGTGATGAATATTCATCCGAAGTATAGCATTACGATCAAAGTCATTAACTTTATATTGCTATAAACAACTTACGAAGTAGTCCTAATCCTTAGACCATGAGATCATGCCAATCACTAACACCGGAAGAGTTTCTTGTTGACATCAAACGTCACACCGTAACTGGGTGATTATAAAGATGGCTTCAAAGCTATAAAGTGTTATGTTAAGAATCATGGATCAAGAGTGGAATTTGTTCATCCCGATGACGGATAGATATGCTCTGGGCCCTCTCGGTGATATCACATTGGTTAGCTTGCAAGCAAGTGATTTGATCACTAGAATGTTATATCACGGGAACGAGAAAAGAGTACATGTCAGTAACGAGATCAAACTAGGTATGGAGATACCGATGATCGAATCTTGGACATGTAATATATCGTGAAACAAAGGGATTATGATACAAGCGTAAAAGGTTCCGACGATCATAGAAAAAGTCATCGTTGAATGTGTGGGAGTCAGTATGGATCTCCAGGTCCCGCTACTGATTATTGATCGGAAAAGGGTCTCGATCATGTCCGCATTATTCGCGAACCGTAGGGTGACACACTTAAGGGACACTGACATCCAATTGGAATAAATGTTTCATGCCGAAAGAATAAGCAAGCGCAGGAATTTATTTCACTAGATACCGAAACAGGTTTTCGGGTGAAATTGCATAAAGTGGTTATGCATGTGAAATAGAATTCTAGCAAGGGGTTATTTGTGAATGTTTGTCATTAAAGTAATTGACAAAATTCTGAATAAAATAAAAGAGTTTTATTTAATGAGAGTTTGCATTAAATTTGGTGGAAATTTAATGAGAATTTGAGTGGGTTTTTGAGTGGAGAAAATTGAAGGGCCATTTTGTGAGTGGAGTGTCCACCCACATGAATGAAGGAGGGGAGGGGGCAGCCCCATGGCCGGCGGACACCCCCTTGGGTGCCCCCCGCCTCCTATAAAAGGCACCCCCTCTCCTCTCTCTCACTCACACCTCCTCGTGAAGGATCTCTCTCCCCTCTAGAATTTATCCCCCATGGTCTCGAACTAGCGAGATACATGTTCCCGGTGGCTATTCGGCAAGAAAGGGTTGTGCTTCCGCTGCATAGCTGGAGCGAGGAGGCGGAGGTTGCTCGGTGTCTTGTACGTGTGTGCGATCACGGATGCGCTGCTGCTTTGCGGCGCTAGGACTTCCTCTCGATCTTGAGATCGGCAAGAGATCGTCTACATCAACCACGAGTTGAACTCGTTAAGCTTTGTCGGTCTTCAAGGGTATGTTCTCTACGGATATACATCTGCCCGTTGTTTGTATCTAGTAGATAGATCTTGGTACATAGTTCCCATCGTAGGAAATTTTTTGTTTTCTATGTTGCGAACCCTACAGTGGTATCAGAGCCGGATCTATGCGTAGATACTTTACACGGGTAGTACACATATGAGTATGTGGGCCATGATGATCATGTTGTTGCTCCTTAGTTGTAATTTTGGATATTGGTGGCATAGTGGGATGAAGCGGCCCGGACAAACTTTACATGTCCTCACACATTAGACCTGTTACACGCTTGACATGCAACTAGTTTGCATAAGTGACTAGCGGGTGTCTGTCTCTCCTACTATAGTCAATATCTATTTTGCAACGAGTTGTTAACAATTTGGTTATCCTCGTTGTGGTTCATGTTCGTAGGTAAGAACGGTTCTATCTCGAAAGCCCTAAGCCACGTAAAACTTGCAATGGATAAATTAGAGGCGTCTAGTTTAGATTGTTGCTGGGCTAGTGTTATGATATGCTGATGTTGTAAGTAGAAGTATGAGATGATACTCTTACAACATACATAACGTGTAATCTCCATAGACCTTGGACTTACACATAAAGGTATGATAGTGATCATACCACGGTGCACATGATAGAGATCATATGCGGGAACCATATCATTTCACTAATAAACATGTGATGTTTGATAGCATCTTATATTGCTATTTTAGCGCTTTGTTAGCATAATAAGATGATCCCTCTTTTAAATATCAAGATAAGAATCTGTTCTTCCTTTAGTATGCACCGATTATGCTTTTGTTGATCCAAGACATCACGTGATGATCGGGTGTTCTTGGATCCACGACCATATTTCGGGTGTAAAACAGTTACACACGCGAATATTAAGGTTCTAACTTGGCGAGCCTAGCATGTACAGACATGGCCTCGGAACACGGACCGAAAGGTTAAGCATGAGTCATATAGTAGATATATATATGATGCCCATTTGATGCTCGCCTTTGAAGCTACACCGAATCACGTGATGATCGGACTTGGTGTAGTGGATTTGGTTCATGTAATCACCAAAAAGGCACAAGGGATGTCGTTTTTGAGTGGGAGTTCATTCGTAATATGGAGTAATTGAACTCAATCTATTATAAACTTAGTCTAAACTTTACAAATTCTGTTGTAGATGGCACCACCTGCTTTTAATTTCAATGTGTTCATGGAGAAAGAGAAACTTGCAACGAACGGTAGCAACTTTACCGAATGGGCCATGAATTTGAGGATTCTCCTCTCTGCTACACAAAAGCAATATGTGCTAGAAGCGCCGTTAGGCCCCCCACCTTTTGAGGATGCCCCTGACGAGGAGAAGAATGTCTATCAGACTCGTCAGGAGGACCACAACTTAGTTCATTGCGGCATATTGTATGGGCTAGAGCCGGAACTTCGAAAGCGTTTCGAAAACGGCAATGCTTTTGATACAATGGGTGAGTTGAAAATGATTTTTGACACACATGCTGCTGTAGAGAGCTACAACTCTTCAGAAAAGTTCTTTAGCTGCATGATGGAAGAGCACAACTCCGTTAGTGAGCATGTACTCAAGATGTCGGGTTACGCCGATAAGCTTGTGTCCTTGGGAATAACGATTCCCATTGACTTAGGCATCCATCATGTTCTGCAGTCTCTGCCACCTAGCTATAAGAGCTTCGTGATGAACTATAATATGCAAGGCATGAAGAAGTCTCTCCTCGAGCTTCTGTCAATGCTTAAAACTGCAGAAGTGGAGATCAAAAAAAGGAACATCAAGTGTTGATGATCAATAGGAACACTGGCTTCAAGAAAGAAAAGAAGGGAAAACGGAAGGGAAGTAAGGGCGGCAAGCCGGTTGCCGTGCCTGAAAAGAAACCCCGAGTTGGACCTAAGTCTGATGCCGAGTGCTACTATTGTAAAGGGACTGGCCACTGGAAGCGTAACTGCCCCAAGTATTTGGCAGACAAGAAGGTCGGCAAGGCAAACAAAGGTATATATGATATACATGTTATTGATGTGTACTTGACTAGTGCTCGCAGTAGCACCTGGGTATTTGATACCGGTTCAGTTGCTAATATTTGTAACTCGAATCAGGGGCTGCGGAACAAGCGACCGCTAGCAAGGGGTGAGGTCAAGATGCGTGTCGGCAATGGATCTAGCGTTGATGTGATCGCCGTCAGAACGCTGCCTCTCCATTTGCCGTCGGGATTAGTTATAAACTTGAATAATTGTTATCTGGTGCCTGCACTGAGCATGAACATTGTATCTAGATCGTGTTTAATGCGAAGTGGTTATTCATTTAAATCCGAGAACAATGGTTGTTCCATTTATATGAATGAAATCTTTTATGGTCATGCACCGATGATGAATGGTTTATTTCTATTGGATCTCGATAATAATGTTAGACATATTCATAATGTTGATGCTAAAAGGATTAAACTAAATGATGATATATCCGCATATATGTGGCACTGCCGTCTAGGTCATATTGGCGCTAAACGCATGAAGAAGCTCCATTCAGATGGACTTTTGGAATCACTTGATTTTGAATCATTTGATACATGTGAGCCATGCCTTATGGGCAAGATGACTAGAACGCCGTTTTCCGGTTCAATGGAACGGGCGACAGATTTATTGGAAATCATACATTCTGATGTATGTGGTCCAATGAGTGTGTCGGTGCGAGGTGGATATCGTTATTTTGTTACTTTCACGGATGATTTGAGTAGATACGATTATATCTACTTGATGAAACACAAGTCTGAAACCTTTGAAAAGTTCAAGGAGTTTCAGAGTAAAGTGGAAAATCATCGTAATATAAAGATCAAATTTCTATAGTCCGACCGTGGAGGTGAGTATCTAAGTTACGAGTTTAGCACTCATATGAAAGAGTGTGGAATAGTTTCACAGCTCACACCTGCCGGAACACCATAGCGAAATGGTGTGTCGGAACATCATAAACGTACTTTATTAGATATGGTTCGATCTATGATTTCTCTAACGGAGTTGCCACTGTCATTTTGAGGTTATGCACTAGAAAATGCTGCATTCATGTTAAATCGGGAACCATCTAAATTCGTTGAAAAGACACCATATGAATTGTGGTTTGGAAACAAACCTAAGCTGTCATTTCTTATAGTTTTGGGATGCGATGTTTATGTGAAGAAACTTCAACCGGATAAACTCGAACCCAAAGCGGAAAAATGCGTCTTCATAGGATACCGTAAGGAAACTATTGGGTATTCCTTCTATCACAGATCCGAGGGCAAGGTTTTTGTTGCCAAGAATGGATCCTTTCTAGAGAAAGAGTTTCTCGGGAAAGGTGTGAGTAGTCGGAAGGTATAACTCGAAGAGGTTATTGAACCTTCTCTTCAAAGTATGGCGAGTAGCGCAGCACCGGAAGTTGTTCCGGAGTTGGCTTCACCTGTTGAAGAGGGAACTAATGATAATGATCATGAAACTTCGAAAGAGAGTACTACCGAACCTCGCAGGTCTAGCAGGACGCGTGCAGCTCCCGAACTGTACGGAAATCCTGTCATGAATTTCATGGTTGATGAAAATGATGACCCTGCGACATATGAAGAAGCGATGATGAGCCCCTATTCCAAGAAATGGTTAGAAGCCATGAAATCCGAGATGGAATCCATGTATGAAAATCAAGTTTAGAACTTGGTGGACTTACCTCACGACCAAAAGGCCGTGGAGAACAAATGGATTTTCAAAAGGAAAACTGATGCTGATGGTAATATAACCGTCTATAAAGCTCTACTTGTCGCAAAGGGGTTTCGATAAATTCAAGGAGTTGACTACGATGAGACATTCTCTCCCGTAGCGATGCTAAAATCAGTTAGGAATATGTTAGCAATTGCTGCATATTTCGATTATGAGATATGGCATATGGATGTCAAAACCGCGTTTCTCAATGGTAATATTGAAGAAGAGTTGTATATGATACACCAAAGGGTTTTGTCGATCCTAAGGATGCTAACAAGGTGTGCAAGCTTCAGCGATCCATCTATGGATTAAAGCAAGCATCACGAAGTTGGAATCTCCTCTTTGATGAGGTGATCAAAGAGTTTGGATTTGTCCAAACTTATGGAGAAGCTTGTATTTACAAGAAAGTGAGTGGGAGCAATGTGGCATTTCTGATATTATATGTGGATGACATATTATTGATCGGAAATGATATAGATCTTTTAAACAGTGTTAAAAGTTATCTAAACAACAAATTTTAAATGAAGGATCTAGGTGAAGCGTCATACATATTAGGCATAAAGATCTATAGAGATAGATCTAGGCACCTAATAGGGCTATCGCAAAGTAGATACCTTGATAAGATTTTAAAGAAGTTTAAAATGGAAGATAGTAAGAAGGGGTTCTTACCTATGACACAAGGCACGACATTTAGTAAGACTCAAAGTCCGGCTTCGGTGGAAGAAAGAGAGATAATGGACAAGGTCCCCTATGCTTCAGCCATAGGCTCTATAATATACGCCATGCTATGTACAAGACCGGATGTGGCACATGCTATTAGTTTGATTAGTAGGTACCAATCGAATCTAGGTTCGGAACACTGGATAGCGGTCAAGAATATCCTTAAGTACTTGCGAAGAACTAAGGATATGTTTCTTGTATACGGAGGTGAAGAAGAGCTCGTCGCTAAGTGTTATGTCGATGCTAGCTTTGACACCGATCCGGATGACTCTAAGTCTCAATCCGGATACGTATTTCTCATGAATGGCGGAGCGGTTAGTTGGAGGAGCTCCAAACAACCTGTGGTGGCGGGATCAACAACAGAGGCCGAATATGTTGCTGCTTCAGAAGCGGCTTAGGAAGCAGTTTGGATGAAGGAGTTCATATCCGAACTAGGAGTGGTTGCAAACGCGTTGGACCCAATGGTGATCTATTGTGACAACAATGGTGCCATTGCCAATGCCAAAAAGCCAAGGTCTCACAAGCATTCTAAGCATATTAAGCGCCGGTTTCACTCCATCCGCGAGCATGTCAAGGATGGAGATATAAAGATTTGTAAAGTACATACGGATCTCAATGTAGCAGATCCGTTGACTAAAACTCTCCCTAGAGCAAAACATGATCTACACCAGAACTCCATGGGTGTTAGATACATCACTATGTAACTAGATTATTGTCTCTAGTGCAAGTGGGAGACTGAAGGGAATATGCCCTGAGAGGCAATAATAAAATGTTTATTATGTGTATTCCAAGTATATGATAGATGTTTATTTTGCATGCTATAATTGTATTAATACGGAAATGTTAATACATGTGTGTTTAATAAACAAACAGAAAGTTCCTAGTTATGCCTCTCTCATAAACTAGTTCGTTGATTAACAACATGATCATAGTTTCCTGATCATAGACATTGGAAGTTGTTAATAACGAGATCACAACATTAGTGTAATGGTGTGATGAACATTCATCCGAAGTATAGCATTACGATCAAAGTCATTAAGTTTATATTGCTATAAACAACTTACAAAGTAGTCCTAATCCTTAGACCATGAGATCATGCCAATCACTAACACCGGAAGAGTTTCTTGTTGACATCAAACGTCACACCGTAACTGGGTGATTATAAAGATGGATTCAAAGCTACTAAAGTGTTATGTTGAGAGTCATGGATCAAGAGTGGAATTTGTTCATCCTGATGACGGATAGATATGCTCTGGGCCCTCTCGGTGATATCACATTGGTTAGCTTGCAAGCAAGTGATTTGATCACTAGAATGTTATATCACGGGAACACGAAAAGAGTGCATGTCAGTAACGAGATCAAACTAGGTATGGAGATACCGATGATCGAATCTCGGACATTGTAATATATCGTGAAACAAAGGGATTAAGATACAAGCGTAAAAGGTTCCGACGATCACAGGAAAAGTCATCGTTGAATGTGTGGGAGTCAGTATGGATCTCCAGGTCCCGCTACTGATTATTGTGAATGTTTGTCATTAAAGTAATTGACAAAATTCTGAATAAAATAAAAGAGTTTTATTTAATGAGAGTTTGCATTAAATTTGGTGGAAATTTAATGGGAATTTGAGTGGGTTTTTGAGTGGAGAAAATTGAAGGGCCATTTTGTGAGTGGAGTGTCCACCCACATGAATGAAGGAGGGGAGGGGGCAGCCCCATGGCCGGCGTCCACCCCCTTGGGTGCCCCCTCCTCCTATAAAAGGCACCCCCTCTCCTCTCTCTCTCACTCACACCTCCTCGTGAAGGATCTCTCTCCCCCTCTAGAATTTATCCCCCATGGTCTCGGACTAATGAGATACATGTTCCCGGTGGCTATTCGGCAAGAAAGGGTTGTGCTTCCGCTGCATAGCTAGAGCGAGGAGGCGGAGGTTGCTCGGTGTCTTGTACGTGTGTGCGAGCACGGATGCGCTGCTGCTTTGCGGCGCTAGGACTTCCTCTCGATCTTGAGATCGGCAAGAGATCGTCTACATCAACCACGAGTTGAACTCGTTAAGCTTTGTCGGTCTTCAAGGGTATGTTCTCTACGGATATACATCCGCCCGTTGTTTGTATCTAGTAGATAGATCTTGGTACATAGTTCCCATCGTAGGAAATTTTTTGTTTTCTATGATGCGAACCCTACAACTTCAATGCCCCTCTTCGGCCTCCGCGCCGACATCTGATGCCAGCCCTTTTTAACTGGCCACCCGCGGCCATCTTCTCCTGCCCAGCACACCATCCATCTCCTCCTTCCCCTTTTCATTCTCCACTACTTGTAGCTAGCCATGTCCGGCGGTGCTGGGTTGAGGGGAGGCCATGGCGGCCGTGGACGCCGAGGGAGGCGTGGAGGACGCGACCAACTCACCGTGCCACCACGCTCTCCCTCAACACCGTCGTCGCCCGAAGATTTCGATGAAGACACCTAGTTCGTCGTGGCCATCCACCTTGGCATGCCGCGTGACAGGCTGCTCCTACCCCGCGGGTTCGTGACATTGATCGGCGACGAGCCGCCCTCTCTCGCCGTGCTACGGGAAAACGGCTTCAGAACTGGCAGGTACCCGGTCGACCTGCAGTCCGACCACCTCGGTCAGATGTACCTGGGCAACGGCTGGAAGCGCTTCGCCCGCTCGCACCAGATCGAAGCGGGCAACATCAAGTTCGGCATCAGCGTCTTCAACCACACCATGTGCCGCAGCTGCTAGCACTCTGACTCCGACGAGTAGGCTAGGCTGTGCGCGCCATGTATGATGTATGAATGCAGGCATTGGCCATTTGCAATGAAAATCTTTATTCAAGTCATAGAACATTCGTTACACTCACGCCACACAACCTAAGACTATGCGCGGCCGCCGGCGCTGGGGGCGGCGGCTGCGGCGGGTCAGATACACCATTCGTCATTGAGAAAATTGATGATCGCTCGTTGCGTCCGCACCTACTCTACAGCTCGGTCTAGGCAGGCACGCAGGTAAGCATCTTCAGGATTGGCCCGCACCGCTTCTTGAAGGTTGGCACACACCAATCCGAACTGGTCCAAACACCGGTATTCTGGCAGAAAGACGCGTTCCGCCACCGCCATCGTGAAAGGCTCGCCGGTGGTCACGCGACGGCTGTAGAAAGGGCGAAGCGGCGGTGTGCCCATCCTGTAAATCCGCGGGCGCTCCGGAATCGGAGGAGGCAGCACGTCCGGTAACTGGCGGATTCGGTCACCATGACGGCAGCGGCCGCTCAGGCGCCTCTTCTCTGTCGGCATCGGGGTTGCAACGGAGCTCGTCGTGTCGACGCCGGCGGCCAGGCATGGTGGTTTTTTGTGTTGTGGGTGGCGTGGTTATGGTGGAAGATAGATCGACGACCCTCCCCTATTTATGGCTGCGCCTGGACGTGGCGGGAAACACCTAGAACTCGCGGGAAGCGGCAGGAAACAAAGATGGGAGACGGCGTGACGGTGGGAAGACACTGTAAATACGCCGGCGTTGGTGATGATCGAGCACGGACAGATGGGTCGGGACGCTGTGCGTGGTTGGCCGGACCCCCTCTCCAAATCGTCCGCGACACGAACAGTTTAAAACGACCATATGAATCGGCCCCGTGAAGATGCCCTAACACAGAGAGAGGCCTAATGCAGTGGCTAGTAGCTAAGCTAGCTCTGCTCGATGGCCAGTCTACAGAGAGCTTTAGTAGCGCCCGGTGGCGTGGTGGTGACGATCGACTGTTACCTCGCGCTCGCCGTAACAAAAGAAGAGCTAGCTAGGCAAAAGGATCGGATAGCTGTTGCATCTTCTGCTACCGGTGTAGTACTACTTTTGTTACTAGTGTTATCTGCGGCGGGTGCCAGATCGACGCAGCCTTACTAATCATCCCTCTCTTTTCTCATCCTAATAAATCGATGGATCGATCGATCCGCGTGCTTCGTCTAGCTAGCTACCTCTACCTGCATCGATGGATGGATCCATCGCGCGTGCAGACATAGATCTTGATCGATCCAGGTTAATAATCTCTCTCTGCTGCCTCTCTGATGCGTGTGCCTTTGCTTGGTGCTCTGCTGCCTGGTCGGCCGCTGTAACCGTACGTGTTTATGTGTGCTTATGCCGTTGGTTGGTTCGTTCGTTGCAGCAAGTGTATGTACGCGGCGCGGCGCGCGCAGCAGGCCCTTTGTCTCCCGATTCGTTTCCTGCTTTGTCTCTCCACTAGACTACTAGATCCGTCCGTACCCTCTCTCCTCTGTACCTATACTAGGATGCTGCTGCCATGTCCCCTTCTGTACGTTGTGTGCACAGTACTGGACACCGGACTTTGGTTGTTTCACGGGCTAGTCTAGTCCGCAAAAAAAAAATTTCAAACTACATACAATGGCTTCTTTAGAGCATCTTCACTAGGCCTCCTAAGGGCATCTTCACAGGGTCAATCCAGCCCGTCCGATCTTGTCCACGCGGACACGCGAGTCGTGTGCGATGCCTCATCCGGACGTACGTCTCTGACTCGACCCATCCGTGCGCGGTGCTCCATGCGGATGCGAGCTGGTCCCATCGCCGGTACTCTGGCAGAAAGACGCGTTCCCCCACCTCCAGCGTGAAAGGCTTGCCAGTGATCACGTGACAGCAGTAGAAAAGGCGACGCGGCCCGGGGCGCATCGTGTAAATCTTCGGGCTCCACGGAATCGAAGGAGGCAGCAAGTCCGATAACTCCAGCGGTTTTGGCCACCACGAGGGCAGCGGGCGCTCGGGCACCTCTTCTCTGCCGGCGTCGGGGTTGCCACGGACCTCGTTGGGACGACGACGGCCAGGAATGGTGTTTTTTGTGCTGAGAGTGGCGCGGGTCTGGTCGAAGATATCTCGGCGACCTACACTTTTTATGGCGACGTCTGGACGCGGCGGGAAACGCCCAAAACTCACGGGAAGCGGCGGAAAAGAAAGGTGGGAGACGACGTGGCGGCGAGAAGACACCGGAAATACGCTGGCGTTGGTGATGACCAAGCACAGAAAGATGGGTCACACGGCTGGGCGCGGTCGGCCGGACAGGCCTGGACCCCGACCCAAAAGCAACCGCGGCCCTACCCAAATGGACAGTTTGGGGCGACCAGATGGGGCGGCCCAGTGGAGATGCCCTAAAGGGATATGGGGGTGCCGGCGCTTAAAATCATGCCCAACCGCCCCCTCCCCCCTCCACAAATCACATTTTTCGCGCCAGTGCATGCCGTTTTGTTATCCGACGCCCCTAGACTAAACTCAACTCAAGGGGGGGACAAGCGGGAGCGTCGGATGGAGCTGAAAACAACACAGGCCAGCACTGGTAGTGAGATAGACGGCTCGAATCCTGAGCGCCGTCCCGTTGTCGGCCATGCGGTGGCAAAATTGCTTACGAGCGCGTTCTCCCGACATGCCCTTCCCGCCTTTTCCACCGCTTCCCACCCTTTTCTCGCTATATGTAGGCGCGCCGGCCATCACCATTGCAGATCTACACCAGCATCAGACCTCACATCCTCTCCCGCAATACCTAGGGCGGCGGCAGGAGGCGCTACTTTCGCCAGTAGGGCCGACGCACAGCCATTCCTGGTCGTCGTGGCTCCCCGCCTCACCCACTATTCACGGGAGTGCCGTGGCACCCATTCCCGCCTCTCCCTAGACCCAACCACACCGACTCGGAGTGCTCCGACATGGAGTGGATCAACTCTGATGATTCTGGTATAGCTAACACCGACGAGCTGGGATGCGCCAGTTCCGACCCCGAGTTCAAGGAGCCACTCGAACAACGGGTGACCAACCGCCATATTCAACGTGAGTACGGACGAGGGCTTTCGCTGCCGCCAATACCCCACGGGCCGGCTTACCGGACCACGGGCTAGCCTTACGGGTGAGACATCTTCCACAAAGTTTTCCTGCTAGAGCACCGCCGGCTACAAGAACTCGACGACGTCTACAGACGGTTCTTCTATGCGTCACGCAAAGAGCCCGGTGACGCTGACTTCCGTGTGAGGCGTGACCGAGCAAGGGAGCAGCCCAAGGACTTTTGAAAGTTCTCTAAAAAAAGAAACTGTCCTGGATTTCATAAGCAACCACAACTTTTTTTTTAAATGGGCGCATATATTAATGAAAACGTTTATTATTTACACCCGGCCTCTGCATAACTAGGATGTACACAGCCACACAAACAACAGAGCTAGAGGAAAAAATGTAGGCATGCATTACACAAAGCGGCTAATGAAAAAGTCCATAATCTAAGGCAGATCAATCCTCAAGTCACGCGGCCATCCATGTCGGGAGAAATATCCCTCGCCGTATCCTCCAATCGCGTACATCCCTCCACAAATAAGTCGCGAAACTCCGTACGTTAGAGAATAGTCCATGATCGAAGAAAAGTCGTTGCTCTGTAAATAACCTGCAGAGGTGAAGACATAATGTTATTAAAAATCTTGTCATTTCTACCAAGCCATAGCGACCATATAATGGCAAGCGCTCCCGTCCTAAATAAAATTCTGTACTTATCAACAATTTCATACAACCAATTACCAAAAACATTGGTTAATGAACTTGGAGGAGATAAACTAGAAACTATTTAGATGAATGACCATATAGAACGAGCAAAT
Source organism: Avena insularis (assembly GCA_023614405.1). Taxonomy (NCBI): domain Eukaryota; kingdom Viridiplantae; phylum Streptophyta; class Magnoliopsida; order Poales; family Poaceae; genus Avena; species Avena insularis. The sequence goes on from JAJUPC010000323.1 coordinate 131,478, forward strand.
TTACACTAGAAGAATAAATGACGAATTGTCTCATTGTGATGACAAAAAACGCACCATGGACTTCCATGTCAATTCCTCTTTGCAAGATTATCTTTTGTTAGAATAAGGAACCACAACTGAAAATGGTAAACGGGATTTCAAAAATAGTACTAGACAAGAACAATGTTGAACCACGGCTAAGCGAATGTAATTGGAATTACTTTCATTCTTTATAGCATTCTTGGCAAATATTGTGATTCTTTTATATTTACGCTTTAGAAAAAACCACTCAACTGTACTCTAGCCGGACCCAAGAAAGCATCCCTTTGCACGACTTGCATGATCAGGCCGGCCGGGAACATTCATCAGTAAGCATGTGGGGGTCTCGCGATGCATGACGGCAGTCTACATATCATCCCTACACCCATCATTAGCATGCACAAAGAAGCCGGTCGGGCACTCCACATTCATTCATCGTGCGTGCGTGCGCTCTAGATATCTCAAGTTCGGAGCGCTTCATGCGTCCACTATTAATCACAAACACTCATTATGTCTAAAATGCTAGTGTCCTCATGTCATGCATGCATGCATGCTTAATTAGTTCATCGTTGGCCCACATTTGTCACACGCAGTGCATGCATGTAAGACGTGGACTTCACTTCACAAGATGCATGCTACTCTCTCCATTATATAATTCTTGTTACTCTCCTGATCCAAAATAGTAGACTTAGATTTGTCTAAATTTAAATCTATTATATACTAAAAGCAATATAAGGGTGTTTTTCGAGGCATCACGTCGATCCACATCATTTAGATTATTTGGTCAATTAGATCTATAATTTGCGGTTAGGATTTAATAGGAGAACCAAATATGTGACAGGTCAAAAGTTTTTTTTTAAGGTTTAGGTTAATTCAAGGGGTCTGTCTAGGTCCAAAGCTGAGTCCTACGGGGTTACGTGCTCCAATGACAATAAAAATCCAAAGCTGGTCGGTATGCACCATGTATAGTTTTTTTTCTACAGAGTTACGGCTCCAATTTTGATCGATAATATGCAATTAGAGTACTACGGAGTTACGGCTCCAATGCTGATCAGTGATTAAAAAATATAAAGCTGATCGTACGTACCAATGACCATATACGGGAAGCTAGCTAGCTTCAGAAGTCTAGGACAGACCGATTGTCTAAAAGAACTCCAATACTGCTCAATATGTGTTCACAAAAATAGCTGATCAATATGATTTGATGTTAGTTTAGTTAGCACGTGTGTGGGAAATAGGAGTACACTGCATAGGACGTGGGGGCAGTTGACAGGAAAAAAATTGCAGCCTCTAAAAATAATGATTTGTACGTAAATTATCACGATATATTTTTTATGAATGTTAAATTAACCCCAAGGGTTTAAATAATCGTATGAGATAATGAGTTCCAAAAATGCGATGCAAATATTGTGTCTGGCACCGGCTCCTCGTATGACAAACTGTCCAGGGTCCACTATATCGCTGAACTGCCAAGAAAAAGAAGAATCCGGAAGAAAAAACTATTAAAATGAGTTGTTCCACAAACGGTGGAAGGCTAACACCAAGATGGAGCTATTGAGTCTTTATTTTGTATATCACCTTTTCAACCAACAGGAAATTTTGTAAAGAACATACTAATGTACTATACTCGAACTAAACTATAGAGATTAATGGTTGAGGTAAAGGAAACTATTGAATAAAATGAAATAGGTTATTTTAGTGGGAAGGGAAAAGATAGAGAAGAGGTTCGAGGTGACGGGAATCCATGCGTCAAAGAGGCGGCTAGGCAGCTAGGCTGCTTCATGGAATATTTATCTGTCCGTACATCTTATTTTTAAAAGAGAAAAGCAAAAAATTGCATAGTAACTGTAACAAATTTGACATCCTTACAAACTCCAATGAGAATACAAACTAATGAAACAATATATTGCTTCTATAACATTTGGTCCATATAGTCACATACTCAAAGCATTGATTATTCTTATAAAAAGGATAAAAATCATAATGTCAATCTATCACGTTCTAGAAATTCTCACACTTTTAAAGCATGCAATCGAAAAATAATACCATAGCAAAAATAAGGAGCAATATCATAAAATGCAAAATTATAGGACCATCAATCCAGATGACTATTTTTATTAATGGACCACGACCAAAAGATATTGATAAGTGCAGAGAAAAAAACATTGTTAATCCATCATGATAATTTCAACTTATCATATATAAAACCGAGTCAACTTTAGAACCAAAGTATGGATGGGAAAAGAGAGACATACCAAAAGTTATCAGAAAAGCAAAACATCTGATAATCAAATTAGCGGATCCTATTTTTGTTTATTAGTACATCACACCCATTTGATATTCATAATAGTGCATAAACAAGATAAACACCAACATAATCATAATTTGTGTTTGAAAAAAACCCGAGTCAATAGTTTTTCATATTTGTAGTTCAACAAATCATGACCAGTAGATCATCATAACCATACCTGGACATATCACAATCAATAGATTGTTTAATTTTGAGTCTTGTAAATCTTATAATGTGATACTTAAAATCATAGTGAACTGGAAATACAAAGTTGCATTGAGTATATTTTTGTACAATATTTATGTCTAATGAGTTCATATAGTTTTCCTATTATGTGATGGCATACACTTCTATGTTACTTTGTATGTTGTTTTGAAAAACAATTCTATGGTTTTCTTGACCTAAAAATTTAATATGACATGTCATTAGAATCTCTAATCACCTAGAAAAAATGACGAGTGATTAAGATGCCAAACTATGACATACATATCAGTGGAGTCATGTTAAATGACTTGTGAAGTACAATGACAAGGAGCATAGAATGGGAGGATTAAGAAGTAGTGTTTATGGAGAGAGAGAGAGAGAGAGAGAGAGAGTTAATTAATACAAAATAAAAATAACATGTTTGTAAAATAACAATCTAAATAGTCAATCTATAACTATGGTTAATAATATGTAACTATATTATTTAAAATAACAAAATAAAGTAAGAAGCCTAAATTTTGATAAAAATAGTACTCCCTTCCTCCATAATAAGTGTCTCTATTTTATTACAACAACGTCTATTATGGATCGGAAGGAGTATCTTATTTTTTAGTAACATGTCCATGTACAAATTATGGGTTAAAAATGAATAGTGCAGACTTCCCGTGTCTAACACTGATATTTTTCATGCTAACATGAAAATGTCGTGTATTTCTGAATTAATGTAGAAACAATAGGAACAAAGATCAACTCAAAGTAAAATTAAAATAATTATTGTTTAGTCGACATGTATATTAGATTAGATAAATTCTATTCTATTTTACTTTAACTATTATTGATGTGAAATGACTAAATATGGTATGGTCAACACTCAAGTGAAACCTAATTATTTAAAAATTGAATGCTAATCTTTCGTACTAACTAACATCACATAGAACTACGAGTTAGCTCACTGACTGAACTTAACTATATATATTATTTTAATATCATAGAAAAATGACACATATTGTAGTTATACTTTGTAAAAAAGAACTACACGATCATTTACCCAAAACTTGAGACATATGGTAATCATAGTGGTGTCTATATACTTTGTTTGACATTCCAAGGGTAGTGCTCCTATCTAAGAAAACCAACTAATGATGATGCCCTCGCATTTGCGAGGGCCACCTTTCTAGTTTATCTAACGCTAAAACCTAACTAGATGCATCTGTATATAGAAAAATTTAAAGCCATTAATTTGAATCTAAAAGAGTAGATGAATTTTAACGAAAACCATGACAAGAATTATGGGATTAGAGAGTAGCTACGTTTTATTTTTAGATACCATGCTAGCTAGCTAGCTAATCTTCCGTTTATTTGCAAAAAAAGCTACTCTCTGTTTCATATTACTCTGCATATAAAGTTTGGTCAAACTCAAACTCTACAAACTTTGACTGATGATATGAAGAAAGTTTATCTTGATTTACTATATCAATTTAACATTAACAGAACTATAATAAACCATAATGTCATAGTATATACAATTGATATTCCACCATATATACCTAGTCATAACATGATTTGACTTTGACTAAACCTAAAAGCGGAGTATTATGAAATAGAGGGAGTACTTGAAGTGCTCGATCAAGTTTGGTCGATGATTAACGGCCTGCGGTACATACAGGCAAATCAAATATAGTGGAGACATGCGTGCATCATTAGTGCACTCAAAGGCACCGATTAAACGAGCTGAGCATCTACCATGGTGGCCTGGTAAAGAATAAATTTTTTGCTTGGTATCTTTGTCGAGGAGTTATTCTTACTAAGGACATGTTTGATTCAGAGGATTTTAGAAGCATAGAATAGGAAAACCACATAAATGATATGTCATGACATGTGAAATCCTACAGCAATAAAAAATGCAGGAATTAGATGTAGAATTCGTTTGATTGTATCACAGAAAATACGCAGGAAATTTGTATATAGAATGAGTACATGATATAGTTGTTATAGACATATAGGAAATTTTCCAAGAGGTCTAACCACTTGTTAGAAATCCTATGGTATTGTAGTATAGGATAGGAATTCCTAGGAATTTTAAAGGATTCAATCCTTTGAATCAAATGACCGCTATAGGAAAAAATCCTATAGGTAAAAATCCTACAAAATTCTTTTGTAAATCCTTTAAATCAAACATGCCATAAAGACAGTCTTTCATGGAGGAATTGGCATGGAAGTAAATCATGTGTTTCTTGTTATCACCATAAACATCTATTTTTTCAATACACTAGTGGAATTGGTCCCTCTAGTCCCGGCCCGTAAGGGCCTCTAGTTCCGGTTTTAAAACCGGGACTAGACATGTGGGGCTAGAGGCCCGAGCATTAGTCCCGGTCCATTTACCAGCCGGGTCAAATGATACTCCACGTGGCAACCGTGGCGCGCGCGGGGTGCACCCCTATTTGTCCCGGGTGGTGTTACGGGCCACGACAAATGATTCTCTGCCACGGCAGTATTTTGGGCGCTTTCTTTGCCACGATAGAGAATTCATTTTGTATTCTTTTTATTTATTTAGTTTTTTCATTTTCAAAATAGTTTCCGAATATTTCTATGCTACCACACCATACACGTTGGTGCATATATAAGATAACTTATCTTACGACATTGATCATAGAAATATATACAATTTTGATATATAGTTACATAGAGATCACAATTATCGGGACTAGAGCCCGTCTATTCGATTACATGGTCGGAATAATCAGAAGCGTCTATTTACACTAAATTCTTCACTGTCGTCTATCAACTCTTTCATTAAAAATCCCGCCATCTCCTCTGCAATTCCTAGTAGGCGTTGCTCTAATAGGAGTTTATCCCTCATGGCCTCGGACTATATAAGAAAAGGAAATCAATATCAATTATAATAACAAAAAGTGACGGTAATAAAGTAAAATTCTAAATGTATGGCTTACGTCGATGCTAAAATCTTTGTGCTTGGAGATAAACGTGCGAATGAACTCCTAAACATAGAATCCACATAGATTCGTCTCCTGTGGCTGCCTCGTGCACTTTACGAGGATAGAATTCAATTAAAATAATAATCTAGCATCATAATTATATTGAAACTAGAAGTAAAGAGATGTGCGGACATATCACGTACTACTTACCGAGACCAAGTAAACATTAACTTCTTACTAAAGGAACCAAATATTGCAGTCTTGAACATCTTCCAAACCCTGCCGGGCAAAGAAAACGAATGAATGAGTTATTCATTATTATCTGATATCTAAGAAATCAACGAATAGAGACCGATATAGAGCGAATGATTGAAATAACCTCTGGAGCATGTCCTGCATGTTGCGAAACTCTTCCATGTCTTTCTTTAATGAGTCGAAGACTTCAACTATTCCCTTATCAAGTTAAATGTCTACCAGAATCTAATGAAACCTTCACACGTTTATATATATACGTCACTAACTCATCAATTGCAATTAACATCAAGTAAGCAAAAGTAAGTGTGTACAACAAAGTAAGACCCTCACTTGAAGTTGTGAGGAAACATTATGTGGTCACATAAATGTTCCTTCTTTAGAAATCTTAGAAGGCTATTCGCCGCCTCCTCGGATTTCTCCGTTAGCATCTGTATATGTACTTTATCTGGGTCAATGAACCCAACACCATAGACATTTTTTATTTTACATTTCAACATCTTCATTCTGTATAATAGAGTACAAAATGATATAATGAGGATAATTACATGCAATAAATTGAACAACTGAAAGACCTAAATTCAACAAATTACAGACAATAGCAACTTATGATAGATTTGTCGAGGTCATAGAAATTTTATAACTAGAAGAGTTCTGAAAACGTAACATGGATCTGCTCGGGTCGGAAGTAGTACTCCTATGAGACTTTTGCTATGATCATTATTTTGTCTTGCTTTACGACTCCAGGTACCGGGACTAAGGGGGGGGGGCATTTTCGGCACCCGCTCGTTGCCCACCTCCTTTAGTCCTGGCTAGTTTGTTGGGCCGCGACTAAAGGCCCAAATTTGCGCGCGCTGTGCTGTTTTTTTCAAAATTTTGAATTTATATTCTTTAAACATTTGAATTATACATTTTTGCATATTTATGAATTTGAGAGAACTTTCAATATGAAAAGTGCTTGAATTTGAATAAGTAATCCAAATACATTTTCTGTTTTATAAAATAATTATTTTAACTAGTCAAACTATTAACCATTTTTCTATTATAAATTTAAAAATACATTAACTATTATATGTTGCATATTTTTGAAACTTACTAAACTTTCAAGATAAAAAGTGCTTGAATTGGAATAAGTAATCCAAATCTATTTTTTGTTTTATAAAATAATTATTTTAAATAGTCAAACTATTAATCATTTTGCCATTATCAATTTAAAAATGCATTAACTATTATATTTTGCATATTTTTTAATATCACTAAACTTTCAACATAAAAAGTGCTTGAATTTGAATAAGTAATCCAAATCCATTTTTTGTTTTATAAAATAATTATTCTAACTAGTCAAACTATTAACTGTTTGTTTTCCCGCCTTTCCCTCTAAACGAGCCACTAACCGGGACTAAAGATATTTCCCGCCATTTTCCCGCCATGTTTTCCCGCCCTTTCCCTCTAACCGGGGCTTTTATTCCTGGTTGCAGGCACTAACCGAGACTAAAAATATTTCCTGCCATTTCCCACCGCTTCCCGCCATGTTTTCTCGCACTTTCCTCTAACCGGGGCTTTTAGTCCCGATTGGAGCCACTAACCGGGACTAAAAATATTTCCCGCCATTTCACACCGCTTCCATCCATGTTTTCCCACACTTTAGCTCTATATCTAGGCCAACCGCTCGATGGCTATCCACACATCCACACATTCCTCTCTCACAACAATGGACACCGCATACTAGGCCTTTCTGACTCTCGAGGAAACCGAGGCGCTGTGCGCCTGAAGCTACCCATGCCCCCTGGGCTACTGGCTGCCTGCCGACTGGATGTTGAGCGCCGGAGGGGTTCCTATCCCTCATGTGCCTCAAGGTTCTGCCCGCCAGGTGGCCATGACGAACCACTTCTACCTCGATCTCAGGCCAGAGCAACGGATGGATCCCCATTGGGATCCCGACAACTATGATACCTGGAATGCCTTCTTCGCTAACCGGCGGGAAAGGGAGCTCGCCAGGTACAAGGGTATTGGCCCGCCCCCGATGAACCACAATGAAGACAACCGCCGTCTATGGTGGGTGAAGCATACTACCGTCGGCGTGATGCTCTACATCACTGGGGGAGATCATCCTCGCCTGTAGTGCCCGCACTTTGACCCTCCACAGAGCCACAAGAAGGGTAGTGGTGGTGAAGGCCGCGGGAGTAGCGACATCGTCATCCGGGAGCCCCCTCCCCCATGCATCGTGAATCCAAGGCCGGAGTGGCTGGAACGGGACTATAGGGGGGCCTTTAGTCCCGATTCCATAGTCCCAGTTAGGAAACCGGGACTAATGGACCGTTTTCTACTATGACTTTCCTGAACTATGAAGATGTTGTCCTATTCTTGTGCTGGGAGCTAACTAATTTCACATATTAGGGAGTGCCTCTATGACCAACAATGTGGAGATGCCTGAGGACTGGATCCTTAGGCATCTCCACAGAGCTAGCTGTAGTGTTATCCCTGCTCTAGCACATCATCTTGCTGTTTATAATTTCTCTAACTAGATCAATACGCCTGAGAGCTAATTAATTTCACATATTAGGGAGTGCCTCTATGACCAGCAATGTAAAGATGCCTGAGGACTGGATCCTTAGGCATCTCCACAGAACTGGCCGTAGTGTTGTCCCTGCTCTCTCTCACCATCTTGCCATCTTGTTTGCAGTTGATAACTTCATGAGGATGCCTATTTATAGATTAAGAAGCACGACATAGTGTTGACACTCATGACATAATGTCGACACTCACCCCTGTCATAGTGCTGCCACCCACCAAAATAGTGTCATCACTCAGTGGCATAGTGTCGCCACTCACTGGCATAGTGCCGCCACCCACCGGGTCGCCACCCATGTTTAGTCTCGGTTGGAGACACCATATAAGACTAAACATGCTCGCGTCGGCCCCAGCATGTCGCAATCCCTTAAGCCCCGGTTGGTTTCTTCAAACGGGACACAAGAAATTCAAACATCGTCCAAACATGGTAAATCGTTCACGTGGTGTCATATTAGGTGACATAGTTGCAAGAAAAAATACCAAACTTGGTATATTGATTACGTCTCAAAAAAACCTTCACAAAATAACCTATCACGTTCGTGGTTTTATGGCTTTCGGTCTAAATGACCAATGTTATGTGCAGAATCGCGACATACTTTGTGATATTGTGCCTATACTGTGCATGCATGTGCATATTGGGATGGCGTTTTGTGAAACAACCACCAAAATGTTGTTTCAAAATGTTACATAAAAGGTTTAATACATTATTACACATCACCAACATCCCTATCTAGTGTTATGATTTTCATCATTTCATGAAACTTATTATAATCTTCTGACATGTCTGTCTTGTCATTCACTCCCACGATGTTTCTTTTACTAAAATAACTATGTGGCGCTTTGGCTCATCGAACGATGTATTCTTTTTCTGAGTTCTTTTTCTTGGTTTGAAAGACATTTCCTTCACATAGAAAACCTGAAGCCACATCATTGGCTAAGACAATGGTTCGTCCATGTACGCAAGATTGTTGAGATCTGCAGTTGTTATGACATACTTTTCATCTACATGTACCCCGCCTCCTATCAGCTTGACCCATTTACACCGAAACAAAGGGACCTTAAAATTAGGTCCATAGTAAAGTTCTCATATCTCCTCTATGTACCCATAATATGTGTCCGTCTTCCCATTGTCATCTGTTGCATCAAAGCGGACATCACTATTTTGGTTGGTGCTCTTTTTATCTTGGGTGATCGTGTAAAATATATTCCTATTTATCTCGTACCCTTGGAAAGTACATAGAGTCAAAGATGGTAACCTAACCAACAAGTACATCTAATCTCCAATGGTGGTGTTATTCATGAGATATGTCTGCAACCAACTGCCGAAAGTAGTCTCGTGTTCTACTTTAATCCAGGAGTCAGGCTTCCCCGGGGTTTTGGAACATAGAATATTCTTGTGTTTCTCAATATATGGAGCCACGACTGTAGAATTGTATAGAACTGTGTAGTGTTCTTGGCTGAAAGAATGCCCGTCCCTACATACCGTTTCTTTTCTTCCTAGTGTGCCTTTTCCAGTCAGCCTCCCATCATACCGAGATTCAGGAACACCAATCGGCTTAAGGTCAGGAAGAAAGTCAACACAAAACTCAATGACCTCTTTTGTTCCATAGCCCTTGGATATGCTTACTTCTGTCCTAGCACGGTTATGAACATATTTATTTAAGACTCCCATGAATCTCTTCGACTAGATGAACTAGGAGGTGTGTCATAATATTGAAGAAGAATGGAGGGAACAACAACTTGAAGTTGACCATACATTGGATCATATCAATCTGTAACCCTGATAGACTTTATGGATCAATTACCTTCTAAAAAATTGCATTGAGGAATGCACATACCTTCATAATGGTCAGTCAAACATTTTTTGGTAGAATTTCCCTCAATGCAACCGGAAGCAATTGCGTCATAAGCACGTCACAGTCATGAGACTTTAGGTTTTGAATTTTTTTCTCTTTCATATTTACTATTCCTTTTATACTCAACAAGAAGCCAGACGGGACCTTGTTACTAAAAAGGACTTCAAAAAAGATTTTTTTCTCTTCTTTGGTAAGAGTGTAGCTAGGAGGCCCTTCAAACTTACCTGGATGCATGTCGTCTCGTCCTTTATGATATTTCTGGTCCTCCCGTGCTTCCAAGATATCTTTTGACTTCACATACAAGCCCAGGAAGCCTAGAATATTCACGCAAAGATTCTTCGTCAGGTACATCATGTCGATTACAGAGCGGGCATCATGGACTTTCTAATAGGGTAGTTCCCAAAATATAGATTTATTCTTCCACATGGGTGCGTGTCCGTCGACGTCTTTCGGAACAGGTTTTCCTCCATGACCCTTTCCAAAGATTACATTTAAATCCTTGACCATACTAAATACATTAGCACCAGTACGGGAGACAGGCTTCGTCTGGGTTTCTGCCTTGCCATCAAAATACTTGCCTTTTGTCCTTAAGGGATGCTGGGTGGAAGAAAACGACAATTGTATGAGTACATATTCTTCCTACATTTTTCCAGATATATACTTTCAGTCTCATCTAAACAGTGCGTGTATGCATTGTATCCCTTGTTTGTCTGTCCTAAAATGTTACTAAGAGTGGATCAATCATTGATGGTTACAAACAACAACGCTCGTAGGTCAAATTCCTACTGTTTGTGCTCATCCCACACACACGTACACCTAGTTTGGCCCACAACTATAAAAGTTCATCAACTAATGGCCTTAGGTACACATCAAGGTTGTTGTCGGGTTGCTTCGGGCCTTAGGTACACTATCATGATAATGAACTTCCACTTCATGCACAATCAAGGAGGAAGGTTGTAGATACATAGAGTCACGGGTCAGGTGCTATGACTGCAGCTCTGCTCCCCAAAAGGATTCATGCCATCTGTAGTTAGATCAAACCATAAGTTCCTTGCGTCACCAGCAAATTCCGGGAAGTCTCTCTCGATTTTTCTCCACTGCCGACCATCAGCGGAGTGCCCCAACATCCCGTATTTCTTACGGTCTTCCATGTGCCATCGCAACAACTTGGCATGCTCTTTGTTTCTGAACAAACGTTTCAACCGTGGTATTATAGGAGAATACCACATTACCTTGGCGGGAACCTTCTTCCTGGGTAGCTTTCCCTCAACATCATCAGGGTCATCTTTTCTTATCTTATACTGCAATGTAGTGTATATCGGACATTTATCAATATTCTCATACTTCTCACCGTGGTAGAGGATGCAGTCATTAGGGCATGCATGTATCTTCTGCACGTCTAATCCTAGAGGGCAGAAAAGCTTCTTTGCTTCATACGTACTGGCGGGCAATTCGTTCTTTCTTGGAAGCAATTCGTTCTTTCTTGGAAGCATCTTCTTCATTAGTACCAGCAAGTTTTCAAATCCCGAGTCAGTCACACCGGTATCTGCCTTCCACTTTAGCAATTCTAGTGTGCTACCCAGCTTCTTCTGGCCATCTTCACAAGTTGGATACAACAATTTGTTGTGGTCCTATAACATATCTGCTCGAATTGCAACCTCTCCTTTTCTGGGTCGCATCCTTGCTTTATATCGGAAATGACCCGACCAATATCATCAGTGGGCTCATCTGGTGCCCGTTCTTCACCTCCTTCTTCTTCATTGTCTTCTATTACGGTATCAACGTATTCAGGGACCATAGATCAGTAGTTTTCATCATCGTTCTCTTCTTCATCGCCGTCTTCCATCATAACCTCTCTTTCTCCGTGATTGGTCCAAACATTAGAGCCGGACATGAAGCCGGACCGAAGCAGGTGGCTCTAAATGACTCTCGAGGAAGTGTGAGCCTGCTCATTCCGACATTCAACACATGGACAACACATAAAACCATCCTGCCGCTTGTTCGCCTCGGCCACAAGGCGAAAAGAACATACGCCTTCTCTGTAAGCGCCAGAGCGTCGGTCACCATACATCCATGGATGGCTCATCTGCATCATAAAACTATATATCAAACGCAATCACGATGCTAAAATTAGTACCACGCGGTCTAATAAACGAGAAAATAGTTGCTAACCTTTTACGACACTTGGAAACAAAGATGAGAAAACTTAAGTGTGGCTCAAGCACATCATATCATGTTTGTCTTGTGTGAACTCAAGTCGCATCGCTCTAACGGGAATTTCACCGAACACCTCTAGTGTATATTAAAAAAATAGGGCACAAACCTATACCACCTTCCACCAGGAAAAAAACAGGAGTGAGGGAGGGATTGTGCCATATATATAGGACCAGCCCATTTGTCCCAGTTTGAGATACAAACCGGGACTAATGGGCAGCAGGCCCCAAACCCATTAGTCCCAGTTTGTATCTCAAACTGGGACAAATGGTTCCAATCGGCCCGGGACTAATGGTGTCGTTGGGTTTGAGTCGCCCGGTTCGGACCATTAGTCCTGGCCCCAGCCACGGTGAGGACTAATGGCCCGAACCAAAGGCCCGTTTTCTACTAGTGATACAAGTTTGTCGGTTCTATATCGTTGATCATCTAAGAAGGTTAAGGCTTGTATCCTCCAAGTAGCATTACCAATATATTTGAGAATTGGCTACATGGTATTGATCAAATGAGTACAAAGTTCTTCTTAGGATGGGAGCGATTGCATTAATTTGATTGCTAGGGATATATAGAAATGATAATGTGTTTAATGACAAAAATTCTACTCTATTACAGGCTATCTTCCGGTTTACTCCGTACTTGGTCTTCGCTACACAGTGCGGATTTTCGACACCTTTTTACGAAGGTGTGCACAAGACTGGAAGATACGACGATGGACTTTCTTTCTCGTCTTGGGTAGTAGCATAATTTACAGACAGTGCCTCCACCATCTTAGGCGTTTACAATTTCACAATATAATATGCAATTTATCTATTTTTTATGCTCTTTCGAATTCTAGACATGCTTGGCTGTATACGTCCTAGTTATGCAGGGGCACGGATGTAATACTTAAAACTCTTTAGTAATAAAAACCGTTTATCAGAGAATCTACCATGGCGGCCGATGGACCCTTTTGCTTGCTTGGTTTCTTGGAATGAATATTTTGCCACGTATTTTAATTGATTGCTTTAATTATATAGTGCACATGCATACATCTATTAAAACAGTATAGTAGCGTTTTACATCTAGTTTCCACGATATTTTCATCTGCTTTATTTAATTTTTCAACGGAAAAAGCTATACCAACTTGTTATGCTGACATGTAGGCGGGCCTTCACCTATATACCGGTCGAAACTTCACTCTTGCCTATATAGGCCCCCTTCATTTTAGCTTCTTGGCCAGCTTTTTTCAGAAGCTACCCTCGACCAGCTTCTCCTAGAATCTCATTCTCAAAATTCGTTCAAACTTCTTAACTAGGAGTTTTAATGTCAATTTAAAAGTATAAACGATTTTGGCCGATGAGATTCTGGGAGAAGCTGGTCGAGGGTAGCTTCTGAGAGAAGCTGGCCAAAAAGCTGAAAAGAAGGGGCCATATGCAGATTGGGGAGAGTAAAGTTAGCTTGCGCAAACTCAGAGTTTTCATGCACCGATCGATGAATGTAGATGGACCAATCCAAGTTTACAAAGATGGTTGTTTGCCACTAGTCATACTCATAAAAAAATAAAATACGCAGACCCGATTACCAAGGCCAAACCAAACAACTGAATTTGGAATCTAATTTCAATTCTCTAATTCCAGACCCAATTATGTACTACATACTACCTCCGTTTGGGATTATAAGTCCCGCGCGGATAACTAGATTGCCAATTTGAACAACAAAATATACATATTATAGTATAAAAATTATATTATTAGATACCTTAGAGATTATATTTTCTAATGATATAATTTTTATAATATATAAGTTAGGACCTATAATCCCGAACAGAGGGAGTACATTTTAAAATACTCCCTCCGATCTGAAAATGATATCAGTTTGGCTAAATTTAAATGTATCTAGACACTATTTAGTTTATAGATTTATCTAAATTTTAACAAAATTGTGATATCTTTTTTAGGACGGAAGGAAGTATATATTTTCAATCGATTATGTACATTGAGAGAAGGGTGGTGCGGGCTGTCCGGGGCCGCGTCGTAGACACAGCTAGCTACTAGCTAGAACTGGAGTAGATCGATGCTCTGATCTGATCATGTGATGACACTGGCCGGTGGGCGGCCGCAGCGCATAGTGGAAGAGAATGGAAAGTAGGGCCCCCACCGGCCACCCCACCACCAACATGGCCGCAGAGAGCTCCGATCCGACACCGACAGTACAAATAATGGTCAGGAATCTGTGTGTCTGTTCCTGGTTCCATATGCGCCATGGCCCCATGCAGTATGGCCCGGCCGGTCTCTCTCTCTCCGATCCGGCCAACCACCCGTCATGATCGATCATAGCCACACGGCCGGCTAGGACGACGCAGCTTCTCGCACGGCCGCCACACTCGCTCGCCGCGCGCGCATGCATGGCCGCATCCATCGGTCCTAGCTGGTTACCTAGGCCGTGCCGTGCCAGTGCTCCGAAGAGAGAGGCCCAGATCCGATCGAGTACGTACGCAAGACAGAACCTATTAGTAGTAGCAGTAGCAACTCTGCAAGCAGCAGCGTGCCCAGCCCCAGCTACGGAGATGGAGTACCAAGGGCGTGATTGGTAGCCTCCCAATGCAAAATCGAGCCAATTAATTGGATGCCTGCCTTCCTTTCAAGTTGTGGACCGCACGCTCCTCAAAGCAGCAATGGGGAAGCGGCTGAATCAGCGTTTCTCATAGCCATCCTCGTCTCAAGCTTTTTTGGAGGACGCGGCGTACGAGCATCCCTAGTTGGTGCAGAGGCCGGAGAAGTGAAATCCCTCCTCCATTTAAACCACATCTAATTCCTAGCCTGGAAAAAGGCTACCTTTGCTACCAATTCCATCTACCCTAAAAAAGGCTCCCCGTGTCGTACCCCAGGGCAGCACCAGGGGCGATCTACTTGCCGCCAAAGCCCCCCCACCACTAGATCATCTTCGCCGCTGCCATCGGCCCTCGCCGTGGGGGCGGTGGTCCTAGCTGCCGAAGGTGGCTAGGATGGTGGTGCGACGGAGGCGATCGCCGGAGCTGCTGGGGCGGCGGAGGCCGATGCGATGCGACTTGGGTGGCGTCCCTGCGTCGGGGTGGAGGTGGCGGTTCCCCGTGGTGGCGATCTGGTGGAGGAGGTGCTAGAATTGGGGATTCCTTTGGAAGACCAAGATCTACCCTCTAACCCTGATTGACGGTGGGATCCAGGTGAGGCCATGGTCCTTCTGGCCATGGTGGGCGCGAGCCAGAGCCGCAAAGTGAGGTCGCGGGGCGCGATGAGAGATGGGTTCGATCTGGTTCTCTATGTCCGATCCGGTACTTGTCTCCGGCATTGCCTTGCCTTCTCCTTCGCTGTTCTGATCGGTGGCGTGGGAGCCTGCTGGTGTGCTTGAATAATGGAGGCGGTCCTAGGGTTCCTCCCGCGCGAAGAAGAAGATCTGCTTGATGTTGGCCCTCGCGGATCTGGCTGGAGTGTCGGGTTTCGGAAGGCTCCACCGGCGAACTCCCATGGACGCATCAAGCCTAGAGATTGCTAGATCGGATGGTATTCGATCGTGTGAACCTTGTTTTTCTGGCCATTTGGTTTCAGCGGGAGCGTGGCGAAGCTCTAACGTTTGTTCCCACCAAGTGCCATTCATCGAGCCATGGTGAAGTCAGATGCAGAGAATTTCAGGAAAGCGGAAGCATCAGGGCAGCGATGGTGATTTGAGTCTTTATGGCGACGACAAACTAGCTACGTGATCTATGACTCGCAGCAGCGACTGTTTGTGGGGGGAGACAACACAAGAGGATTTACTAGTCTTACCTTGCAGGGTGAAAATCCAAGGTCTGGCCTTAACTGGTTGTGCCTGACAATGACCTTGTTGAAGGCATTCTTTTGCGAGCGAGGACTTTCTCCAGGGTGAAAACCTATGATCTTTGATCGGGCAACGATGGCGCTTGTACACTATTTCCTTCTTAAAGGCGTTGTTATTGGAGTGGTGGACTACTGTTGTTGTTCTGGTGCTGTCAGTGTCGTTGCTCTGAGGCATAGTTCTTTGTAGCAGGACTTTTCTTTTTAGTAATTTTTTTTCTTTTTTTATGGGCTGTGTGCATCCGTAAGACCGCTAGGGCATGCGTTGTTGTAGAGGCTGGGTGTAATTGGTATCCCTCTGATATTAATATATACACTTTTGCAAAAAAACGTGAGCTCTGCCCCTACATCGAAATTTCGGCAGGAGAAATTCGGCCACCACCCGCCAAAACTCGACCACCGCCGCTCTCTCAATGCGAATTCAAAATCCAGTATCCCCCCTAATCTAACTCTTCCCTCTCCCGAGATCCATGGAGATGACGAGAGCTTGTTCACCGGCTTAGATCAAGAGCTCAGAGCCGGTCCTAGCCAGCATGCCTTCCTCATCTTCCCTGACCCGCTGAATCCTTTTATGCTATCAATAATTAAGAAAGCTTTAACCATTATGTGGTCAACTAGATCTGGAAGATTGCCATGGAGGTCCATAGATCTATGTTGATTAGCACACTTTAGTAGTTCAATGCTTATAATAGGATGGATTAGTTATGGTCGCTGTAGATTTGAGTACCATGGTTTAGGTGTGAAATTTTTTGGAGGTCGTCATGCCTTCTTCACCGTCCAACACAGCCACGGTGCTCGTGCCTTCTTCTGAGTCGAGCACAGGGACGATGATCCTTCATTTGAGCCCGTCGAGCACAAAAACCGTGATCACGTCGACGTCCCACCCCCCCCCCCCCACCGACTTCTGCACTAAATCCTGCTCCTCGACCTGTAAGAACCTGTGTGCCTATATTGTTTCTTTATCAACTCATGCACACCGTTGTAATTTGATGCATAATGTGTTAGCTGTTGCGTAGGTCCTAGCACCTTCTCCCAATCTGTCTTCTCCCTCGGTGAAGATTGATATGACCTAGATGCAGCATGATAATACAAATCCTGAGCCATGGAAGTATCTGAACCAACTTTGTCAGAGTTCTTTTTCAACAGAATCTGCGAGCAAGTCGGCTATGAGGTAGACTTTGTCTGTGGCTTCAAATAACATTATATATAGAGTGTTTATAATGATGTTCTTTACTACACAGGCATTACAGTCACTCTTAGTTAGATTTACAACCACATGAGGAATTGGAAATAGCTCTTGCCACCCGGTTGTGGTTGTCGCCGGCAGCCCTTCCCCTGCCTACTGACCATGCCCAATCGATGCCTTCTCTTTCGCCGACCTTCTAGAACCACCAGAGCTGCATCCTCTTCCCCAGTGGCCACCAAGCGCTAAGCGTCGCCGCGCCACCACAGTTCTGCAGGCCCCCACCATTAGCGACTGTGCGCTGTCAAGCCGACCTGTCCAATCACCCCTGTTCTAGGATACTGCCGCCACCCACGCGGTGACAAGCTGCTATTCCGAGTCGCCTTAGCCTTTCTCGTCTCGTCACCACCATCATCCACTGCGCCGCCTCCGCAGCACTGTGTGGACCCGCTATAATACACACACATCTTCCTCCACTAAGCCCTTCGTCTCAATCTACACTTCCCCAGACCACCTCTTATTGAGCCTCGCTTCCCGGGAAGTACCCCTTCGCCGCCGACTAGATCACCATCAATCTGAATGCCCCAGACCACCATCAATCTGACCGCCCCAGTCCCGGGGAGATACTCCCGATGCAGGGGCGGATGCAGTATTTGACCATGGGGGGCGAGATGATAGTGACGATAAACTAGGTATACAACAACATTGAATGAAATCTTAAATATATATGTAGTTTCTTTATCCAAACTACATGTTCTATAATTAAAGCTTCATTTTATTTGAGCAAATATATTAGCTTGTGGGGCAAAGAAAAAATTCACCATAAAAGATGTAAACATGAAAATATATCAAGTCTTCTAGTATATAATATGAATATCAAATATATTTTGGACGCTGCTACCTGACAACCGTTCTACAAATAATAAAATCCGGCGGGCGTTTGGACGGAGCCATTACGACTGCATGCATGCGCAAAGATACCTTTGCAATGCACGGAGGTGGTCCAAGGTCTAATAAGAACCTATTTAGCTGTTAATCACAAACGACAAAATAAATGATGTGTGGTATAAATTTAAAAATTAGAAAATTTAAAATGACTTGTATGTCAATCTGACGAGGTTTAATCTCGTCAATGCCCATTGTTATGGACTTGGGTTTTGGAGAAGATGGGGATGCTGGAGATCGTGGCACGGTTAACAGACAAGCAACCAGGGGACACGAGATTACCCAGGTTCAGGCCCCCGGAGGGAAAATCCTACTCCTGCTTGTCTGCTCTTGATTACGGCGGAACCGAAGGTTACAGGGTGCGCAGATTCAATCTGGCGTGGATGCGTGTGCGAAAGTATGAGTCGAGAGATCTAGGACGTGCCCTCCTGGCCTTTATATAGACTTAGGCAGGTCCCGGGCATAGTCCTAGTCGGTTACAAGTTCTAGGGTTTTACCCCTTTGAATTTCCTATCTCCGCTAGTCTTGCTCTCCAAGGATCCGAAGGCGTCATGGGCCTTGGCCACCCGAAAATCTTCATGGGCCAGCGTATATCTGCTGTGGGCATTCCTTGGGCTGGACCAGGTATGCTGAAGTCACGTACCCGTAGGGTATAACCATGTCAGTAGCCCCCGAGTGATCAGTCGAATCGTAGATTCGGTTGAGGACTCTCCCATTTTTAGGGTGCAACTATGTTTTAACAGTATATGATCGTAGGGATTGTTGATGCGTGTGCCTGACTCACCCGACGGATCAGGGTCAGTTAACTGTCTTAGAACGAAACGACACGATCTTCTTCAGGTTCGGGTCCCTCAACCCGGACTTGGAACATATGCTGGCGTAATTCGACTCAGGCCGCGGAGGACTTACAGGAGTAGAATTCCAGTGATTTTAATTGGTGTACCCAACGCGTTCGTCGGGATTTTTCATCGTACCTGCTGATACGGCTTCATACTAGCAGAGCGCAGTCAGGTGTGTTGCCAGGCCATCAGATGATATCTGTAGGTCTTATCTTTGTGTCGCAGACACAACATCCGAATGTTTGTCACCGCGGAGGTGCTTCGGGTGGCCAAGGAGATTTGTTGCTCACTTAGCGCTTTGTTGGGGCAGAGTTGCCAAAAAAGTTTTTGCGTGCTGATCCGGAAGATCGCAGTCGAAGATTTCATAGGGTGCGCGACCAGCCTCCCTATGGGAGTAGCCCCCAAGTGTCTGTTCGAGTCGTAGTCTCGAACGGAGACTTTATTTCAAGCATTGTTTCAGTCATTAAGTCCGAAGGGCTCGAAAATTTTCGGATGCTTAAATCCATCCTCCCTATGGGAGTAGCCCCCGAGTCTGTAGTGGAGTCGTAGACTCGACGTAGGACTCAGAGAAGTAATCTTGTCCTCATTTGTTTGTCGGGTGCGCGGCCAGCGCTCCTGATAGGAGTAGCCCCCGAGTATTTAGTCGAATCGTAGATTCGAGTGAGTACTCTTAGCCGTGGAGCTGAAGTGGTGCTAGTATAGCTTTTGATGACGTCAGTGGTTACGATCGATGACCTCAAGCGTCTGCTGCGCCAGGGATGACTTGACTGGACGAAGCGTGGGTCCCACTTGCTGACTTTGAATTGACTGGTCACGCGTGACGTGGAGATGATTACGGCGTCTCCTCGATTTCCGCGTGTAGTGGACGGCGTGGTAACGACGGTTCGTTTTGGTGTTGACACGTGTACGGCCAGATCTACCGTTGGCGTTAGGTCTTCTCGATGGACGGCCAGCGTGCGTCGTCTCCGCTGTTATAATCCTTGGTGAAATCGTAGTTTGTCTTTCACCGCACCAGTTCATCTATTCACTGCCTCCTCGTTCTTGAGCTATTCTTGCTGCGCGCTGAGAGTTTCTTCCACATTTCCTTCGTCTTTCGTCGTTGGCAACGCCACCACCGCCGTAGCGCCATGGGGAAAACAAAGAAATCCTCATCTGCGGTTGGGACCAGCGCTGCCGGAGGCAAGAAGGGCACCGCCGCTGCTCGCGTCGCCGATGGTGGATGGCGGCGATCAGAAATGCGGGAGAGCGATCTCCGCAAACTGCACGAGCGGAGCCTGATCCCGCAGGACACGATGGCCGTGAGACTCCCCGGCAATGAGGTAATCCCCCGTCCCCCATCTGGGTACCGGGTTATGTTTGTTGCCTTCGTGATTCGCGGGTTTTCTTTTTCGGTCCACAACTTCCTCCGTGGACTGCTCTTCTTCTATGGGGTTCAACTCCATCATCTGTCTCCCAACTCTTTGCTCCACATTGCGTGTTTTATCACACTTTGCGAGTGTTGGCTTGGCATTGAGCCGCACTTTGGCCTCTTCCGGAAGCTTTATTCCGTGAAGAGGCAGTCTGGTTCGGATGGTGTGTATCCCATTGGGGGTTTCATCATCTCTCTCAGTCCCAATGTGCAATTCTTTTCCTTTTCCATGTCCGAGTCTGTCCAGTACTGGCGGAGGCGATGGTTTTACATCCGCGACTCTGTTTTGCCTGGGCAAGATTTTGGTCTTGTTCCCTTTGACCCCTCCCAAAAGATTGAGAAGAAAAGGTCTTGGAAAAACAAAATCTTAGACGGTGAGGTGGAGGAGATAGAGGCCCTTTACCGTCGGGTGGAGGATCTCCAACTGATTCCTGAGAAGGAGGTGAACAGCGTGGACATCATCCGGACGTTTCTTGAGCGTCGGGTGCAGCCTCTCCAAGCGAGGGCGCACCCGATGTTTCTTTATTCCGGGCGCCGGGATCCGACGAGGGTTTCGAGTGAGAAAATCTCCGAGGGGAATCTTGACAAGGATCTTCGCGTGCTGCTGAAGTTCAAGGCCGGAGAAGAAATCCCGGGGAAGTCGCTGACTCCTCCCTTTTCTTCGACGTTGGTCGTGCCGAAGGTGTAGATTTGTGCACGTAGTGCTTCCCTTTTCTTTTTGTTGAGTGTGCTTTTGTTTCCTTTGTTTGCTAACAAAGTTTCTTCTTGTCTTGTAGAGCTTCAAAGTACCGGGCATGGTACCACCATTGCCCGATAGATATCCGAATGCCCCGGATAACGAGGTGGTTGATTCCGTGTCCGAGCTTCCTTCGGCGCGATCTCCGGTGGAGGATGCCGACGAGTCGAGTGAGGACCATACGCGCAAGCGATCACGGAGCTCGAGCGAGTCTTCGGATGCCTCAACTCCTCCGACTCCCAGAAATCCTCTGGGCCTTGAGCGTCATAGTGATGGTCATGGAGGTTCTTCCTCTCCCCTTCCTGCCATTCCTGTGCGAGCTGTTGTTGCTCCGCCAAAGAAAGCGGAAGAAGGAAGAAAAGAAGGAGGAGAAGAAGGAAGAGAAGAAAGAGGAGAAGAGGGCCCGAAGGGCTTCTCCTATCTTCGACCTGAGCGCACTGGGCTCGTAAGTTTTCTTGTTGTACTGTTGTCCTTTTCCCTTCATGATTTTTTGGTACTTGTGCTGATTGATTTGTATGCAGGCAATCCTCCGACGGCTCTAGTGATGGTGCGGGGGAGATGATGGGGGAGTCGAACATTGCGTCGCCTCCTCCTCAGACTGTGGTGACTTCGGGTGGCGCCGCTCCAGCTCCTCCTGTGCGGGAGGGGTTGGTGGTTGCGCCTCAGAATTTCGCAGGCGGGCCTTCGGGCTCGCCTTCGGAGCACGTAAGTTTTCTGCTTCCTTTCACGGGGGGAGCCCCCGAGTGTCTTCGTGTGCTGATGTTGTTTTTGCTTCTTTATTTTGGGCGTAGCCCCCAAGTCCTGTTCTTACTGCTATTGCCTTTGTCTGCAGCCTTTTGTCCAAGAGGCCAAGCGGCTGGTGGAGGAACGCCTGACGCTGGAGGCGAAACTGCGGCAGCTTCAAGGTATTCGTTTGCCTTTTAGTACCTCTTTTGTTTATCTTGTCCTGTTCGTTGACACTTGCTTGTCTTAAATGCAGAGGAGCATAACGACTCTCTCCGTGAGGTCGACGCTCTTAAAAAGAGCCTTGGCCAATCGGAGCAAAAGAGCGCCTTGAGCTAGAGCTGTCGAAGGCAGCCGAAGCGAAGGAGCGTCTGCAGCAGGAGGCCGCAGATCGTGAGGAGCAGCTGGCCACCGTTGCGGCTGCTCGTGAAAGAGGGGTGGCGGCGAAGCTCATGGCTGCTGCCAAGGCTATTTCGGGTGAGTGCTGGATTTTTGTACTTGTTTCTTTTTCTACGGGTCTTCTTCTATTCTGCCTTTCTTCATGCTTTTCTTCATTTTTGTCTCAGATGCCGCAGGCATCGAGTTCGACCGCGGTGCTCTGGAGCACGAGATTGCTCTGGATGATGCCACTGTAGCGGTCGAAGACCGCTGCAGCACCGTCGTCAACTCCCTGGCCAAGGCGAAAGAGGTCCTTGGTCGCTTCTACCAGGAGCTCTTCCCGAAGGGCGCAACCCTTGAAGATGTGGATGCCCTGGCAGAGGCTCTGTCAGCCGAAGCGCCTGCGACGTACAAGCGCAAGCAGAAAGGCATCGGCGCGTCCGTTGGGCTGGCGATGGCTATGGCGGCTGGGGCGGAGCTGGACTTGCCCCAGATCACCTCTCGGATGCCGACGGCTGCGGATGGATCAGAGGTAGCCTTCGCTGCCTACTCCGCTCGCTGCAGACGATATGGGCCCAAGCTCATTGACTTGTTGTCTGAGTACGCACTGCGGCAGCAGGGCGAGGCCAAAGCTAGGCAGTCTGGTTCTGAGGCGACTCAGTGCCCTGCGCCTTAGGCATAGTAGATGTAGGGTAGTATGTAGTTTACTTTTGTTGTAAATATCTTTTGTAGCACCATCCTTGTGCCACGCAATGGCCTTATTTAATGAATTCCTCCGAGTTGAGCTCTATCCTTGGCTGAATGTCTGTGTGCCTTCTTTTTTCTGCTGCTATAGGTTCCTTCGGGTGCTGACCCGGTTGACACTTCATCCGTAAAGCCCATGCGACCATCGTTGGATGATTCCTCGCAGCTTGCTTTCCTTCGAGATCGCGTGCGCAGCTTGGAGAGGGAACTGCTCGGGTTGCGCGGACGTGCCGACGTGTGGAGGTCCAAAGCGGATCGTGGTGCAGCCAGAGAGGAGTACTTGATGGCAGAGCTCGGTCGGCTTTCCGAGCAGCTGCAATGTAAGTTGGTCCTTGTTTCGGGTTGTAGCTAGTTTCTTCGAGTCAGCCTGCTGGCCTTATCCTTGTTTTGTGTGGTTGTCGCAGGTGCGAATCTTGCTCCGAGGGAGGAAAAAGAGTGTGTCGCTGTTCGGGTCAACTGCTTGACTCAACAGGACATGGAGGCCGGCGGCTTCTTCTGGATGGATCGCGATCGCGCCCTGGTTCTGGTGACGATGCAGGATCGTGTTCATCAAGTTTCGCGGGTGCTCCGCCAGGTGCAGACATCACTTTCTTCGGTGTTGCACGTCATGTTTCCTTTGGATGCCGTGCCGACGACCCTTGCAGGTCTCCTGTCGAGGTTTCGGAGTGCCAGCAATGTCAAGGAGCTGGTGCGGCAGCAGCTCGTCGCAGGAGTAAGGCTGCCTTGTCTCTTGTGAGGGTGCACCGCCCTGATGTAGATTTGGCTGTTGTGGCAGCTGGGCCACCTCTTCGACCAGATGGTGGTGAGTGGAACATGCGTCCTCATTACGCGGCTGTAAGGCAGTATGCCGAACAGATTGTAGATTTGTGTGAGCAGCGTGCTCAGGTTATTCTTCAGAATAGGTAGGACCTGAAAATAGACAGAGAGATGTAAAATTTGTATATTTCGGCTGGGCGTTTTGTGCCCTTTGTTGTAAAGGTTTGCTTGTTTGTGAGCACGCAGTGCTTTGATTGAGTACGTGTCCTTTTCGTTTGCCTGACGTGGTCAGCTACTCAGGTGTACACGTTTGGTCCTCAGTCGATGAAATCGTGAGGTGGGGGGAGCCCCCGAGTGCGTTTGTAGCATGTAATAAAGTTGCAGGAAATAGTCAACCGAAGGTTGGGGGCGAGACACTTAGCTTTATTTATATCGTAATGGAGGAGGTACATAGTTCAGCTGAGTAGCCTTGGTTGTAAGCCTTATTGAAAGTATAAAAAGGGGGGTAGATTGCTACGGGTAGAATCGTCGCAGGTGCGAGATGTTCCATGGGTTGGAATATGCGACTCCAGACTCCACGTGCTTGAGGCGATAGGCGCCACCTGAGATGACTTCGGTGATGACATAGGGTCCTTCCCATGGTGACTCGAGTTTATTCGGTCGCTTTTGCTTGAGTCGCAAGACAAGGTCTCCTTCGACGAAGGACCTTGGGCGCAGCCGGCGGCTGTGGTAGTTGCGGAGACTTTGCTGGTACACCGCTGATCTAGCTGCTGCTATATCCCGTGCTTCGTCGAGTGTGTCGACGGCATCTTCGAGTGCAGCCGTGGATTCGGCTTCGCTGTAAGCGACGACTCGTGGAGCCTGGTGGCGTACTTCGGCTGGTAGCACGGCCTCAGCTCCGTGCACCATGAAGAACGGTGTGTAGCCGGTGGAGCTGTTTGGCGTAGTCCGTAAGCTCCACAGGACAGACGGTAGCTCTTTCGTCTAGTTTCCAGCTTTGTGCTCGAGTGAGCTCATGAGGCGCTTCTTGATGCCGGCGCCGATTAGACCGTTGGCCTTTTCCACTTGCCCGTTTGTTTGCGGGTGTGCCACT
Organism: Avena insularis; assembly: GCA_023614405.1. NCBI lineage: Eukaryota > Viridiplantae > Streptophyta > Magnoliopsida > Poales > Poaceae > Avena > Avena insularis. The sequence goes on from JAJUPC010000323.1 coordinate 156,448, forward strand.
GAGGCATACGTGATGTTGATCCCGAGGCCTTCACAGAAGTCCTGGAATTCTTCGGAGATGAAGTTCGATCCATTGTCGGTGATGATGCTGTGCGGCACGCCGAATCTGTAGACAATGGATTCGAAGAATTTGACGGCAGTTTTGCCCTTCTGGTTGGTGACTGGCATGGCCTCGATCCACTTGGTGAATTTGTCGACTGCGACCAGGAGGAAGACGTGTCCCCCTTTTGAGGACTTTGGCAGTTTGCCGATCATGTCGAGGCCCCATTGAGCGAAAGGCCAAGCTATGGGTATGGGCCTGAGTTTGGACCCAGGTGCGTGCGGTTTGTCCGCGAGCCGTTGGCACTCGTTGCATCTTCGGACGATGTCCTTGGCGTCGCTCATGGCCGTTGGCCAGTAGAATCCTGCTCGTAGAGCTTTGGCGACAAGGCAGCAGCTGCCGGCGTGGTGGCCGCAGATGCCCTCATGGATGTCTTGGAGTATGGCCTTGCCGTCATCGATGGTGACGCACCGTTGTAGCACACCCGTAATGCTGCGTTTGTACAACTCGCCGTTGATGATGGTGAAGGCTTTTGACCGACGAGATATGCGCCGGGCATCTGTCGGGCTGTCAGGTAGTTCTCCGTTTATCAGGAACTGGAGGTATGGTCGCGTCCAAGTTTCTTCGACTGCCATGACCTACAGTAGGTTGACCATGGCAACTTCAGTATCCAGCTTTTCGGGTCCTTCATTACCTTCGGGTAGCGTAGCCCCCGAGTGTTCTGCTTCTTCGGGTGATCCTTTGGGGAATTTCCGCTTGATGGATGGCACGCAGATCTGTTCGAGGAACACACCTGGTGGCACCTTTGTGCAAGTGGAGCCGATGTTGGCGAGTCTATCGGCTTCCTCGTTGCTTTCTCTTCCAACGTGTCGAAGCTCGCAGCCGTCGAATTCTCCTTCGAGTGCGTTGTAGAGCGCGCGGTACGTGATCATGTTTTCGGCGTGTGCGTCACACTCATTCATCGTCTGCTGAACGACGAGGTTGGAGTCACCGTAGATGACCAGGCGCGTTGCGCCGCATATTTTTGCCATCCTCATGCCGTGGATGAGGGCTTCGTATTCGGCTTTGTTGTTGGAGGCCCTGAACTTCATCCGAAGAACGTACCTCATCTTGTCACCTTTCGGGGAGGTCAGTATGACTCCTGCCCCTGCTCCGGCTTCGCGCTTGGAGCCGTCGAAATGCATTGTCCAGGACTGCGACATATCTGGGGTGTCTGGCAGCTGCAGCTCCATCCAGTGCACCAGGAAGTCCGGAAGGACTTGGGATTTGATTGCGTGTCGCTTCTCCTAGACGATGTCCAAGGGTGATAGTTCGATGCCCCATAGGGCCACGCGTCCTGTGGCCTCTGGGTTATTCAGGATGCTTTTCAGGGGTGCCTCGTTGACGACAATCACCTGATGCTCCTGGAAGTAGTGGCTCAGCCGTCGAGCCGTCATGAACAAGCCGTAGGCTAGCTTCTGGTAGTGCGGGTACCGCTGTTTTGTTGGTGTCAGTACCTCGCTGAGGTAGTAAATTGGGCGCTGGACCCCGTGGGTCTTGCCTTCTTCGGATCGTTCGACCACGAGTACGGTGCTGACCACCTGGTGTGTGGCTGCTATGTACAGCAGCAGGGGCTCGCGCTCCTTTGGCGTGACCAAAACGGGCGAGGTGGAGAGGAGCCGCTTGAGGCTTTCGAATGTGTCGTTGGCTTCTGGTGTCCACTCGAACTTGTCTGCCTTGCACAGCAGCTGGTAGAATGGTAGGGCCTTCTCGCCCATACGGCTGATGAACCTGCTTAATGCCGCTACTCGACCAAGCGAGTGGACGCCTTGAGGTTTTTCGCTTCCATTGCCATGATGGCTCTGCTTTTCTTCGGTTCGCCTCAATCCCTCGTTGAGAGATGAAGTATCCGAAGCTTGGCCGAGGGACGCCGAAGGCGCACTTTTCCGGATTGAGCTTGATCCTGTAGCGATCAAGGTTGTCGAACGTCTCGCGGAGATTGTTGATAAGTGTCCTTGCCTCCTTGGTTTTGATTACTATGTCGTCGACATAGACTTGGACGTTGCGACCGATCTGGTCTTTGAGGCAGGCCTGCATGCATCGCTGGTACGTGGCACCCGCGTTCTTTAGCCCGAAGGGCATGGTGTTGTAGCAGAATACTCCGAACGGTGTGATGAACGCCGTTTTCTCTTGATCTTCGACCTTGAGTCGAATCTGGTTATAGCCTGAGTAGGCATCGAGGAAGGAGAGTTTCTCACAACCTGCAGTCGAATCGATGATCTGATCGATCCGAGGAAGAGGGAAGTGGTCCTTTGGGCAATGTTTGTTTAGTGACGTGAAGTCTACGCACATCCGCAGGATGTCCGTGTCCTTCTTTGGGACCATCACCGTGTTTGCCAGCCACTCGCTTTCCTTGATTTCCCGGATGAAGTCTGCTGTGAGTAATCTGTTTATTTCCTTGCCGATAGCTTCGGCTCGTGGCTCCGACAGTCTTCGGATGGACTGCTTGACTGGCTTGGTGTCTGGAAAGACGTTGAGTGCGTGCTCGGCGAATTCCCTGGGAACTCCTGGCATGTCCGCAGGACACCAGGCGAAGATTTCCCAGCGCTCACGGAGGAATTCGACGAGCGCGCCTTCCTATGCGGTGCTGAGGTCGTTGGCGATCAGCGCCGTCTTGGAGGCGTCCGTCGGATGGACCTGCACTTTCTTGGTGTTGACGGTGGAGTCGAAGGACATGTCAGGTGCGTTCTGCCTTGTGACTGGGGGTAGCCCATTGTCCTTCACCTCGTGGAGCCTTACAAGCTCGTCTTGCATGCCGAAAGACTGGGAGATTTTGTTAAAATCCCTGTCGCATTGGTCCGATCGGGTGAAGCTCCCGTGGACTGTGATGACGCCCCTTGGTCCTGGCATCTTGAGTAGTAGGTATGCGTAGTGTGGAACAGCCAGGAATCTTGCGAATGCTACATGTCCCAAGATGGCGTGGTATTGCGACGGCCAGTCCACCACTTCGAATTCTAGGCGCTCCTGCCGAAAGTTGTCCGGCTTCCCGAAGATGACGTCGAGCCCTATTTTGCCCAGGAGGAATATGCCTTTCCCTGGAACGATGCCGTGGAACGTTGTGTCTGATTGTTCCAGGCTGCATTGCAGGATCCGCATAGCTGCTAGAGTGCTTGCGAACATTAGGTTGATGCCGCTGCCGCCGTCCATGAAGACGCGACTCATCTCGAAGCCTCCGACCGCGCCCAGCACCGTGGCAGCATGACTGGGCGAGGATCCGCAAGGGTGATCCGCGAGTAAATGTGATGCAGGACTCGATCCACCGAGGTACTGTGGATTGCGGGCGGAGTTGCCACGGCCAAGTTGATTTGTCGGGTGATTTTCTTCTGCACCCTGTTGGTCGGGCGTCCTTTCTGGATCATATTTAGTGCTCCCTTTGGTGGGGGATATGGGACCCCGGCGTTGTTTTGCGCTGGTGCGACTGGCTGATTTGGGCCTCCGATAGGCGGCGGTGGAGGAGCTCCGTGTGCTATTTCACCTGGCGCAGGTGCGTTTCCAAACGCAGGGATTGGGGCTTGTTGCCTCATCTGCACCATGCCTTCGCTGAGTTTCTGGAACTCGCGGCAGTCATTGAGCATGTGGCTGGCTTTCTTTTTGCCATCCTGTTTGTCGATGTAGAAGTGGATGGTGCATGGACCCGAAAGTTTGTCGAATGCTGAGGTTCCGTTGTCGCGGTCGCGGCGTTGCCACGACTGCGTTGGTCGTCCGTTGTCGCGGAAGTTTCCGCTGCGGTATCCTCCGCTGTTGCGGCTGTTGTCGTTACGGCGGTCGGCGTAGCCGGCCGCGACCATGTCGGGTCCGCCGCGGTCTTCGTAGACGCGCGATCTCCTCTTGCTGCGACGTTCACGTCTTCGGCCGTAGTCGTCCTCTTCATCTGATTGCGCTCGCTGGATGCAATCTTCACCGTCTGCCCAACTGTTGGCGATTTCCATGAGGTGGTCGAGTGTCTTGGGTTTTACGCGCCCAAGTTCCTCCTTGAAGTCTGGGAGCTTGACGCCGTCCCTGAAGGCGTCGATGGCCCGCTCTTCGGAGATGTGTGCTGTGGAGTTCTTGGTTGTAGACCAGCATAGTATGTACGAGCGAATAGATTCACCCGTTCTCTGAGTGCAGGCTCGCAATTCTTCGATTGAAGCTGGCCTCTTGCTGGTGCCTTTGAAATTTCGGATGAAGCTGTAAGCGGGCTCCTCCCAGCTTCGGATGGATCCTGATGACAGGCTGTTAAGCCAGACCCGCGCCGCGCCCGTCAGCTGCAGCTGAAGGCATTGCATGGCGGTTTCTTTGTTGCCTCCGTGAAGCTTGACGGATGACAGATGGTCGCTGAGCCAGGACTTTGGATCTTGCGTGCCGTTGAACTTCGGAGTATCCGAAGGAAGCTTGAAGTTGCGTGGCATATGTGTTCGCCGAACGGATCTGCTGAAGCATCGAGCTCCGCAGAGTTCTCCTTCGTCTTCATCCATCTCAGATTCAGACGAGCATGCGCGCTTAGCGCGTGCTTTATCGATCTTGCGCTGTGTAAGCTTGTCTCTGGCGTCGTAGTCGCGCTTATGGCGGTGCGAGCTCTTCTTCCTTCGAGGAAGATCGTGCTCCTCTTCCTCTTCGGATGAGGGGGTGGGGCTCCGGTCGCGCCTGGCCGGAGCTTTCTTCTTCGGCTCCGCAGGAGCGTCTTCGTGGAGCGCAGCTCCGATTAGTCCTAGTCCGGTAAGTGCGGACCTATGCATGGCCCTTTTTGGGTCCCCCTCCGGAGGTGGGTGAGCCGCGAGATACGCAGTGGCTGCCATGATCGCAGCTTGTGGCGTCTTCGGGATGATGTTGCCGTCGGCATCCATATCCATGAACGATGTGTGGAGAGTTCGGGTCACATCACGCCGCTCCTTGGGATCCATGTTCTCCACCCGAGAGCGGTGCTTGTTTCCCTGGTTTCCGTTTGTGCTAGAGCCGGGTGCCATGGCGGAGAGCGCAGCTCGTCGCGCGCTGGACTCGGAGGCTGCTTGCTTGCGTTTGTCGAGCGTCTCCTGCATCTTGACTTGTTTTTTGTGCTCCTCGATGAGGAGGTAGTGGTATGCCATCAATAGGTCACGTGAGGTGTCTGCAGGCAAGACGGCGTCGCCCGCGACAGCACGGCGCGCCTGCACCCATCCTTCTTTGCTAAGTTGGATGACGTGGCCGTTGTTTTCCCTGTTGGGTGGGGACCGGCTTCTTCATTTCGCCGCTTCGTTGGGCGGGTTAGGCGTTTCCTCGTCGGTTTGATGATCGCGCGCGCATAGATAGCGCTTGCAGATTGGTTGGCTGCCGCAGCTTTCGGATCCGAACCGTAGGTCCTTCATCCGAAGGTGGATCGTGACAGATCGGAGTTGCAATGCTGCTGTAGAACTCATCTCGATGGTGACGCGGCGTAGCACGGGTGTGGAGCCCACGAGGCGGGCCTGATTGACGGCACGGCACCCGCCAGGAGGCGGAGGGTGCGCTTTGTCCCACCCGAAAGCGTAAGCTCAACAAAATTTCGAGTCCGTCGCCTACGGGCTCGAAATCCTTCATGGTGGCCGGCGAGTGGGCGGTGAAGTCGAAAGCGCCGAAGAGGAGGTGATTCTCCGTCGCCGCGGAGTTGTAGATCGATCGGGTCGGAACCGTCACGACCGCACAATCAGCAGCTCCAATTCCCACAGACGACGCCAATTGACGAGGTTTAATCTCGTCAATGCCCATTGTTATGGACTTGGGTTTTGGAGAAGATGGGGATGCTGGAGATCGTGGCACGGTTAACAGACAAGCAACCAGGGGACACGAGATTTACCCAGGTTCAGGCCCCCGGAGGGAAAACCCTACTCCTGCTTGTCTGCTCTTGATTACGGCGGAACCGAAGGTTACAGGGTGCGCAGATTCGATCTGGCGTGGATGCGTGTGCGAAAGTATGAGTCGAGAGATCTAGGACGTGTCCTCCTGGCCTTTATATAGACTTAGGCAGGTCCCGGGCATAGTCCTAGTCGGTTACAAGTTCTAGGGTTTTACCCCTTTGAATTTCCTATCTCCGCTAGTCTTGCTCACCAAGGATCCGAAGGCGTCATGGGCCTTGGCCACCCGAAAATCTTCATGGGCCAGCGTATATCTGCTGTGGGCCTTCCTTGGGCTGGACCAGGTATGCTGAAGTCACGTACCCGTAGGGTATAACCATGTCACAATCCGTATATCCGATTTTGGATCTGTTTTTACCGTTGGGCTAGTCATAATGAGATCTTCGAAACTAAATTCCATATTGATATGTTTTGATAATTTTTTTTTCGACCCAAAAGTTATCCACCCGTAACACAAAAGTTATCCATGGTGAACTACTTAAGTTATCCACGTGATATTACATAAGTTATCCGCCCTATGAACAGATTATGCGTTTGAGTTTTTTATGCATGAGTAAACACAAATATAACCTTCTACGATTTAAGATTTGTTTCACGCTGACCACGAAGACTCGGTATCCTGACATCTAAGCTACCATGTCCAAATCAAGTAAATCTATTGCATATGTAATTAACTAAGATGAAAGTAATCAGGGCTTAAAAATTATGATGTCCATAAAGAAAACTAAAGTTATCCTGAAAATTATACGAAGTTATCCACATAGATAAATAAAAACTTATCCATGACATTGTACAATAATTTTTCACTAGTAACACAAGAGTTATCCATATTTCAGCATTTAAGTTACCCACCCAGTGATACATAAGTTATCCACCACTATAAAACTTAACCACAGTTAGAATACAAAAGTTTTTCTGGCGGCTTGAATTCGTTTCCCATCAACACGAGGGGCGTACGGGCGACTCAACCTCAAATGGCTACCGCGTCAAACATTAAGCATACTTTTTAAAGAAATCAAATCTAAGATTTTTTGCACGATATAATAAACGAGATGTTATGCCCCACTCACCCCCTACCCTAAGTTATAGTGAACAAATATAACGAGCAACCAGTAGTCTATTGCCTTGGCTTTGCCCATCGTCGCTACCATGGCGTATAGGCGATAAAGCGTCAAAGGGTTTTAGGGTAACGAGTTTTCATCGCCATCGATGCGTTAGTCGAGGTTTCATGAGATGAAAGAAATATAAAAGTTATCCACATGAGAAATATGAGAACACTTCGACCCAACCTGTTTATACGGTGGATAACTTATATGATATAGGATGGATAACTTATATATTATGACAGGGATAACTCAAGTGTTATGGGTGGGTAACTTTTTGATCCGAAAAAATTTCAACGAAACATACCAATATAGGATCTAGTTTCGAAGATCTCGTCGCGACTAGCCCAAGGATAAAACAAATCTTAAATCGGATAAACGATTTGACCTATAAAACATTTTAAATTTTCGATTTGCTTTTGCTGACAACAGCGCGTCCGCCAACATTTTACTTTCACCGACGCGTCGCTATCTAGATTTTCCGTATATTTTTGCAATAAAAATAGCAACTAGATTCTACTAGTTTGAATGTAAGTTTATGTCCAGACCTATCAAATAAATTATTAACTCAATAATTAGTTAATCATAAGAAACTATGGAGTGGATCTCTGTCCAGCGCTCACCCGTTATCAGCTAGACCCGGTCTTGGAGCAAAGGCTGGCCTCCACCTCCCAGCCATGTCTTTTTCATGTTGCATGTCTCCGCCCGTTTTCATACAAAAGAAAAGGACGAAGGCAATGGGGCACAAGCGTTGTACGTAGATTCGTTAGTCCATGGGGGCAGAGATAATGATGGGGCTTTTCTCCTCTCCTTTCTAGCATGTTTTTTTATATCGATCGATTGGGTACCGGTATGGAACTTGCGTGGGACTAACCAAATTCATCGGCTAAGTTGTTTGTGGTCATATGGCTTATCGTGCACATGTTTTGTTTAGTACACGTCAACTGTTGTAACGTAACACTTTTTATCTTTTAATCTCAGCCGTTAAGATTAAAATCATAGGTTTATATTTTTATAGCATATGTAGATCAACCTGGTGCTTTAAAAAACAATCTTATATTGCTTTTAGTATATAACTAGCAGGGTGACCCTCACAAATGCGAGGGCATAGTCTTATGTAAAAATTACTCTAAAATAAAATTATTGTTTCACATATATTTATAATGTAGATGATGAAACAATATAGAATACAACGATGAAAATATGGTGGTAAATGAATATTAGCTATAGAGGTAATATTTTAATATTTAGATGAATGATATTACGGCTATTTTCAAAATCATTATATTAATAAACATATGTGTTTTTTGTACGGAATAAAAAGTCAAGACACTAATAAAATTTCATACCACAAGCCATGGTTGAACCTAGCTAAATCGTGTAGAGGAGCATGAGGGCAGGTCCGCCAGAAAATTCCAAAAATGTTTCTTCTAATTTCCAACCGATTCATGTGCCGCTGAAATTCGTGGACTTCTTCTTCTATTGCTATGATCCGTGGTCTTCCTGTTCAGCTAATTTTGCTGAGGTCATCAAGAGTGTGTATTGCCAGAGCTAAGAGTGTTGATATATTTTGCAAAATATTGAATATTTAGGCGTATGCTTTCTTCAGTATTATTATGTTGAGATTATTTTTTGAAATGTGCTATCGATAAAGGTAAAATGGTGAATACATTGTGTGTTATATGATCTACTGGCGGGGTACCCAACTGGTATGGGTACCCGTCGGGTATGGATATAATAAAGTTGTATATCGATGGATATGGGTATATTTTTCTACCCATTGACTATGTGGGTATTGGTATGATATTGCTCTATCCTATCTATACCCTATCCATTGTGAACGTTAATGATTGACATACATTTTCCATCACTTGATATGAAGATTGTATTAACAACCCTAATTTAGCACATAAGTAGTACATGTTGCTTTACCTGATGAATTACCACAATGACTCTTCCCTCTGAAGTTTCGTCGAGAACTTGGTATGCCTAGCTATCCTCGATCTCAGTACAGCTGTCGCCGCTCTCCTCCTCGATAGACGTCGGCGATCCGGACTACATCGATCCCTTAGCTCTATAGTTATCGTGGCCATATGCATCATACACAGGTACATTCTCATGTAGATGAATATCCTTTATCGGTAGCTACAAGGATTTTAGTAGGATCAACAGGAAGTATCGAAACTGATACACCTACAATTATAACAACATGTCCTTTAAAGAAAATGCTATTCGTAGGAGAGAAGAACTCTGTTTCCATGAACCACCACAAGGTGCTAAGACCTTTCCGTGTCAAACGGAAAAATGAGGTAACATTTTGTTAAATCCTTGCCATGAGCTACAGGTCTAACTGCCGTAATAATAATATATATATATTATTGGGCTACTTTGGTGTCTTTAAAAAATCTCAGATTTTTTCTGAAACAATCACGGGGGGAGAGGATCCCATCTAAGTATATTACTTCAAAACAAAAGCAAGGGTTCTCACAAGCAATGTGAGCAGATGTAATCATGCCGCATAGGGTAATGTCCTAAACAATATTTAAAGATTGTTACATGTGAAGTTTGGTCAATGCCGTTGAAAACGGGAGCGTTCCTTGCATCCCAGATTTTCCGTAGTATCATCAACACCACCGAAGGCCAGATGGAAGGAGGAAGGCTGGTTGGAACCGGTGTTTCCCAAATGTCCGAGGAGCTATCAAATGAGGGCTGAATACAGAGCTTACTCCAAAATCTTGGATATTGTGTTTAGTATGCTAGCTGATTGATTTGGTTCATATAGCTCGATGTACTGTAGAAAGCTAGCTAGCTTGGTAGATGGAATTGATCAAGTGACCTATAGTTTTGTGTGTTATACCCTAGGGGTTTTATCCATGCCAGGTCCTAACACACTTATGCCTTGTAGGGTATATCTTAACGGCCATGTCGTCCCTCTAGTTAACCGAAGTTTTTTAGGGATACCTGAAGAAAATTGTCTACCACCTATCGAACTGGATTTTCACATACTATATTATTAATTTGAGACGAGCTCTACCATAATAACTACTCCCTCCGTTTAGAAATATAAGATGTTTTAGGTTTGTGAAGGAGATGTATCTAGACATGTTTTAGTGTATAGGTTCAAATGAATCTAGACACTAAAAGATGTCTAGATATATTTCATTCACAAACCTAAAACATCTTATATTTCCAAACGGAGGGAGTAAAATGATATGAAGACGAAGTTTTCATTCTGGCTGATTTGGTTCCAAATTAGTGGATGGGTGAGCTACAGATCGTATCCGAGAACATGGGGCTGATCTTGTTTCCGGCACGCTAGAATACGTTTTTTTCTTATTTATCGGTAGTTAGACTGTAACATGGGATATAGATGTTTAATTGTTACTCCGAAGAGAATGTTAATTTTTAGCAATTACTCCCTCTATCTCAAAATAAATGTTAAAAATTTATCTAAATTTAAATATATCCATATAATAAACAGTGTCTAGATTCATCTAAATTTTCACAAACATCTATTTTAAAACAGAGGGAGTCATATAAATATATAAAGAAATTTAACCTGGCTAGAATAACCATCGAAATCATATGACCTGATCGATGCTTAATATAAATATATCTAGCTAGAATAACCATCGGAAGCATACAATCTGATCTGATCGATGCTTATTTTTCACTGGCAGCGAGCCAAATCAGTTGCATTAATGGGTTCCAAAAAAAGGCACACGTGCACTATTGGTGATTGAAACGGCACTACAGGAATAGAAAGCTACGCCGACTGCCGGTCGCTACGCCGACGGACAAACGTCAGGGCCGTCGGCGTAGCCATCATTCAGACCAGCCCCGCCAAGCAGCCGTCGGCGTAGAATTGTCCTCGGCATATCATATGCTACGCCGACGACTGCCCTCGGCGTAGCTATTTTTTATTTTACCTCATTAAACTTTGAAAAATTATAACTAAATCATTCTAATTCGGAAAAAATAGAAATAATATATCAAAATTTGCAGAAAAATAAGATCTATGTATCTTCACTCAAATATTACACATTTGTAAATAAAAATTAAGTGAAACATAAAACATTATATATAGTTTAAAACGAGCATAAAAAATTCAAAAATGATCGAAACAATGCGAAACCTTCACGTGGTGTTATATTATGTGACATAGTTAGAAGAAAAAATATCAAACTTAGTATATTGATTATGTCTCAAAAAACCTTTACAAAAATGACCTATCTCATTCGATGTTTCTTCGCTTTCGGGTCAAATGACCAATGTTATGGCTAGAATCAAGGCATAGTTTGTGATAATGTCCCCATATTATGCATACATGTGCATCATGGGATGGCGAACAATGTTGCAGGAGGAAGTTTTTCTTTTTGTCGCACCAAAAAGGCATTTTCCATTTTCCGAACACAAAAAACGGACGGTTTTGTGAAGCAACCACCAAATGGCTAATTCAAAATACTACCACCACATTTTACAAAAGTACTATACCACCTTATATGGACAATGTCCCAACAGGGGGATCTGAAACCTTTCCGTCCACCTCTAGTGAAAAAGACAAATTCTTGCCGAATCGATAGGAAGTAGGTCAGATATGAACTACAGGTACATGATCCGATGCTCATGTTTTTTTATAAAAATCATTTTAGGTTCACAATATGCTATTTTATCAAATATCCAATGCAAGTTTAGCGATGCTCGGCCCTGAGCTAAGAATCTTCATACCCGTCGTTCGACAAAGTTTAACGATAGTTTAAAACGGGTATAAAAAATTAAAAAACGATCGAAACAATGCAAAATCTTTGCGTGGTGTCATATTATGTGACATAGTTAGAAGGTAAAATATCAAACTTGGTATATTGATTATGTCTCAAAAAACCTTCACAAAATGACCTATCACATTCGAGGTTTCTTGGCTTTCTGGTCAAATGACCAATGTTATGGCTAGAATCAAGACATAGTTTATGATAATATCTCCATATTGTGCATACACGTGTATCATGGAATGTCGAACAATGTTGCAGGAGGAAGTTTTCCGTTTTGTCGCACCAAAAAGCCATTTTCCATTTTCCGGACACAAAAAATGAACGGTTTTGTGAAGCAACCACCAAATGGATAATTCAAAATGCTACCACCATATTTTACAAAAATACTAGACCACCTGATATGTACAATTTCCCAACAGGGAGATCTGAAACCTTTTCATTCACCTTTGGTGAAAAAGATAAATTCCTGCCGAATCGGCAAGAAGTGGGTAGATATGAACTACATGTACATGATCCGATGCTCATGATTTTTTACAAAAATCATTTTTAGGTTCACAATATGCTATTTTATCAAAGATCCTATGCAAGTTTTCCTTTTCATCGCACCAAAAAGCCATTTTTCATTTTTCGAACGCAAAAGGGGGGATTTTCTGAAGCAGCCACCAAATAGCAAATTCAAAAACGAAGGGTTTGTGATTAGTTGATATGGATATCATATTTGGATTCCTCTCATTTTTATGATCAATTTAGACATATTATTTATCGAATTCCGATTTACGGATTTAAAGATATTAATTATTCCATATTAAATAGAAAAATATAAAAAAGTGAAATTATTATATTTTTATTTGAATTCAATAATATTTTTACTTATTCATTAATGTTTACTTAAATAATCAGTTTGTAATTGCAAAAAATACAAACATATGACATGATGATATAAGAGTTAATGGGATTGATATTATAGTATTGACAACAATATATGAATTACTTTGCAGAAACAGATTCTGAAGGAACGAGAAAGTTAAGCGTGCTGGAGCTGGAGCAGTATTAGAATGGGTGACCGACCGGGAAGTTTGACCAAGACTGCAATTTAATTAAATATTAAGTGTAATTAGTGTTAAAAATGAGAGATTAACAAGTCAAATATTTCAAAGATAAAAAAATTGAGAAAAAAATAAAAAAAAATTAAAAAAATGTTTTTGCAACCTGCCGACAGGCTATGCCGACTGCCGCTACGCCGATGGCAAATCGGCGTAGCATACGCCGACGACATTTCAATACGCCGACGACCTGTGTATGCTCCGCCGAGGAAGACCTTTGCCGAGGAGGCTACGCCGAGGACAGCCGTCGGCGTACCATACGTCGAGGGCATTTTGGCCTACGCCGATGTCTTTTTGCCCTCAGCGTAGCGCGCACGTCCTGTAGTGCGGACGGTAGTATCAACATGGTTCTTTATAAAAGAAAAAAAAAGTCAGCTAACCGTCCTTTAAAAAATACTCCATCCATAACAACTAGGATTAATTGAATAGATGACACTATAATTTCTACCTATTTGAGAAACACCACTACAACTTTCATCTTTTGAAAAACGTCACTCAATTCTTGATACATTCTATAAACGCCATTATGCCCACTTAAACACATATACCTGCCAATATACACTCGAATTTCTGCCGTACATACTTATAGAAGATGGACACCGTCCTAATAAGCTAATAAGCTAAGGAAGGTAACCATGACAGAATAAAATTGGATAAAATAATTGGAGTAGTGTAAATTGTATCACATTTTTTAAAATATTTGTTTGCAATATCGTATAATAATTTTTATATTATAATCAAACCTGAATATAAAACAACTCATGGTGCGGAACGTCTGAAAGTTTCCAGTTTTCATTAACAATTTAGCATGCAAATCAATGTACGTTAGAAAAAATGTCCATTGCACTAATAGTGTATAAACATGAGTTCTTGTTGTCCACCGATGTTGCATTGTACTAACGAATTATGTGTTCATTTTTGGTGCAATTCCTCATATGATGGTGATGAATCGATATTCTTGCCGGAGATTTGTACTGCAGTTTTGTGTTATTTAGTGCTAAACTAATTTTGAATATTAAGGAACCGGTGTTAATTCGTGTAACAGGTGTTTCACTGCTAATTACACTACTAGTGCAATGGATTTTTTTCCTAACGTACTGCATTTTCTTGCATGTTAAATTGTTATAATGAAAACTGAAAAGTTTCACACGTCCTGCCCCAGGAGTTGTTTTATATTCGGATTTGATTATGATATGAAAAAATTCATTTTACGATATTGCAAACAGATATTAAAAAGATGTGTAACAATTTACACCATCCTTGTTATTTCCTCTAATTTTATTCTGTCACAGTTACCTTCATTAGCTCATTAGAGTGAGGTCCACTATGTATACATATATACGGCAGAAATACAAGTGTATATTGGTTGGTATATGTGTTTAAGTGGGCACAATGGCGAGAATTGCAATGGCGTTTGTCAAAAGATGAAAGTTGTAGTGGCGTTTCTCAAATAGGCAGAAATTATAGTAGCATCTATCCAATTAACCCTAACAACTAACGTGACATGAGACTTATTTTGTGCATGTTTACTTCTATCGTAACACGACTTCTGTTTTAATCTCACACTACATCTTCAATATTAAATTTAGATCTAACAGTTAAAATAATTTTGATGATGTGGCTTAACGTGGTGCCCCAAAAACAACCTTATATTGCTTTTAGTATATAATAGATAGATAGACTTATTTCTTTTCGCTGCCATATAAAGTATTAGTCTTACCTTTTTTTTAGAAACACAGTACATCCGTAGACACTCACAACACATACATGCACCCACCCCTATGAACGCACATACGCACACCCTATCCCTATGAGCACCTCCGATAGACCCAGTCGGCGGATCCGGTTTTAAAATTGACGAAGTCATCACAGGCGTCTCGCTATCGACGGGAACGTCGTCTTCCATTGAAAGAATATTCCGCCTTTTATGTAACATACAGTGTCAAATCTAGGGTTTAAACTCTAGTGGGCTGGGGGTACAACCACCCTCCTAACCATCCAACCACAGGTTGGTTTGCGTATTGGTCTTGCCTTGTTTATTGAGTTGCAATGTAAGATGTTTCGATCAGGGTGCCACGCTTGATCACTGGGTGTATATTACTACCTCCGGTGTTGGGACTTGAGAGAGACCAAAGAAAATGCTAACTCGATCTTGCTCTGTTTATAGAAGGAGGGAGGGAGGCAGGGAGCTGAGCTGAGCTGCCGATCGAGGAGTGCTGTACTGCGTGCATGTCGCACTTTATACACTAGCTAAGGAAGGAACACGACTGCATAAGCTAAGGTACCGAACGGCGTGCTCTCTATTCTATTCCACTCTACGGATTACTTTAGTACAGTAGCAGACTGTTACCTCGCGGTAAAAGAAAAGGAACGGAAAAAGAAAAGGAGCAGCCGGTCTAGCAGCTGCTTCTGCTACCACTCTACTTTTGGGGTTTTAATTTCGTGGGTTGGCAGATCGACGCACGCAGCCTTACTACTAATTCGTGATCTTATCTTTCTATGTCCATCAATCTGCGCGTGCTTCGATGCTTGTACGTAGTAGCTATCTGCATCGATACGATGACTCGATCCATCGCACGCGCGTGCAGCGATCCACCAAGCCTCGATCGAGGCTATGCATGTTCTAGTACATACCAGGAGCGAGGCATTGCATACTACACTTTTGCTTCGGTGCCTTTCCTTCCTTCACATTTTTTTTTAAAAAAAAAACTTGATATCGATTCATTTCGAAAACCGTAAAAATCCATCGTTCTTAGATATATACTCACCGTACACGTATATTCATCTGTCTGCGGAAGATGAAAATAAGGATGTATAACATCGTTAACAAAAATTCAATATTTAGCACTCAAAGACGTAGATTGTGATAACACAAGGTATGATCAGCTGGTAAGAACGTGGAATATACCAGTTCGACCGAGTACACCTATACAAAGATATACATGGTCTAGATATGAGTTTGACGGATAAAAAAAACTGACACTAGCTTGTAAACTTAAGTTTGAGTGGGAAACCGAAACACAGCTGCATACTATGTGCTTTAGTTCGTGTCCATCTCTGCTTGCATTGCATGCTTCCGTGCTGATGTGGTCGGCCGCTATATGTGTGTGCTCCGTTGCAGTGTGTACGCAGGCCGCCCTTTGTCTGCCGATTCGTTTCATGGTTTCTCTCGATGACAGCACTGCACCTATAGGCATGTAGGTGCAATGTGCCGCCGTACAGCAAGTACCCGACAATGGACAATCGATCTGACCGACCGGCACCTACTCTTGAGTATAATAACATTGTTATCAGACTTTGTTGATGTTTACGCTTTAGAAAAAAAAAACAGTCAACGATGTGCCACGATATGGGATGTATTGCACACGACACGGATATTCTTTTCTTTAGTTATAAAAAAATCTACGGCTTCACGCCAAGAATCACACGAGTTCAACTCGAGTCTTGAAGAGGAAATTGTTAATTAGGAGAGAGAAGATATTACATCAATGCTATGAGTACAAGTCACGCCCTTCTCCACATATATGTAGCCTCAGGCCAGGTTGATTTTTCTATTTCTAATTTTTTATACTCTCTTCGTCTCAAAATAGATGTATGCGTTTTGTTTAGAATCGCATATATCTCTATACACTCAAATAAGTCTACATACATGTGAATCTAGACAATCTTCAACATCTATTTCGTGACAAAAGTGAGTAGACCATTGTTCCAAATATCGTGCTTTGTTGACATTTAGGCTTTAGAAAAAATAAGTCAATGATGCTCTGGCCGCTCCCAAGCAGGCAACCTTTTACACGGCTTGCATAATGGCAGCGGGGAGTGCACATGTATGTCGCGCGATGCATGACGGCATTGTCTATACCATCCCTACATCCATCATTTGCATGTCCAAAAGAGCAGGCCAGGGCACTCCACATTTATTCATCGTGCGCGCGTGCGTTCTACATATATCTTCTAATTACCGAATGCTTCATGCATCCACAACTAATCATTATGCCTAAACTCCTAGTGCCATTCATGCCATGCATGCTTGCTTATAGTTCGCCGGTAGAAATTAATCACATGGAGGGCATGAAAGCCCTAGAGTCGTCTTCACAAGTTAATTGAAGTACTCGATCAAGTATTGTTGATGATTAATCATGGTAAGTGTGTGTAAAGCAAACTAGTGGTGACATTTGTGCATCATCAACGCATTGATAAATCAAATTCTCTCAATTTTGTTAGGATTACATGATAACTCACCGACCGGACAACCAGTACATAAATTATGTCAAACTCGCTCAATTGTATGAAAGCTGACAGTTTACTCCGAATACATGATTTAAATTGTTCTGGTGGTGTATAGAACAACTACAAGCGTGAAAAAGTGAGTTATGTATGTGATCACCTACAGAAGATCACTCACTCAGCTATTTCCTAAAATCTGCTCGTTTCTCCATCTGGCTCGCAATCTATTCATCTCACGCCTTGCAAGCTACCCCGATGAGTTCTTTCTCTTTTAGTGTACGCTTACCCAAAAAGACCGTCACCCAACTCTTCTAGATGATAACCCTAATTGTAATGCCCGATATGTTATTTATGACACAACCACTATTTGTACTAACTTTTTTACTTAGTTGAAGCTTAATTGTTTAATTTTTTCAAGATTAATAAAATATTAGCTTAGTTCTTATTTTTATAGTTCTTAACAATGTCATGACTCATGACCATTTTTTTATAGCACCAAAATATGTGTACAATTCAAATGTATATTCTTACTATATAGTAGTCCTGATGAAGACATCTTATTTAGAACCTTGTTTTACATTTTCAAAGTTAAGATCGAACATTTTGCTAGACTGGATTTACACTACTAGGAAAACGCCTGTTCGTGGCGCACCTGAAAAGGCCTTCCGTGGCGCAATAGCAGTGCGCCACGGGCCTCGCGCTACGGCTATCTCGTAGCCGTGGCGCACTGCATGGTGCGCCACGGTTGTGTCGAGATAGGGGTATAGGGTGCGCCACGGATGTGTTTCTCAAAAAAACAAAAAAATGCAAAAACACCCTCATTTTGAATTGCAAAAGCAATCGGGTCCATGCATCGCCGCCGTAGTCGTGTCACCTCGCCGGAGCATGGCCGTGGCAGGGAGGTGCGGGAGGCCGTGGCCGCTCTAGTCCTCGCCGGCATCGAGGTGGTAGGAAGGGTGTGGTTGGAGAAAGGAAGGGAGGAAGAGAGGGAGGAAGAGAGGAAGGAAGGAAGAGATGGAGGAAGAGAGGGAGGAAGGGAGGTCGGACGCCGCCGTCACTACAAGGAGAGGAGGACGCCGCCGTTGCGCCACCGCCGCCGCGCCACCGTCACTGCAAGGAGAGGAGGAGGCCGTCGTCGCGCCGTCACTACAAGGAGAGGAGAAGGGGAAGGAGGAGAAGGAGAAGGGAAGAAGGAGAAGGAGGAGGAAGAAGGAGAAGGGAGAAGGAAGAAGGAGAAGGGAAAGGAAAAGAGAGAGGGAAAAGGGGAGGGAAAATGGGGAAGGGAAAGGTAGGTGGGCAGGGCGAGGATTCAAATTTTGAATCCCGCCCAAGCTTATCCGTGGCGCACTAGGTGGTGGTGCGCTACGGGTAAGTTTTCTCTATTTTTTTCTACAGGAAAAAACGGTTTTTTGACCGTAACTTTTTACTCTTTTCAAATTTTGAAAATCTAAAAAATCTCTAAACGACCAAAGGTCGTTTCGAGCGGATGCGAAATCTCGTTCTCATCATTTTGGTATATTATACGATTTTTTTTGACATCGTATGCAAAAGTTACGGCCATTTTACCGTGGCATGACTTTTTTTTGCAGAAAAAGTGGAAAATCATGTTTGTTAATTTTCCTAAAAACTATACCACATTACCTACCTACATATGAAATGATTTTATTTTTAAAGTGTTTATCATTTTTATTTATTTTTTAGAAAGCCTAAAAAGACGATCCGGGGGGGGGTGTGTGTGGAGTTGGTGTAGGCTACTTAACCGTAGGGCACTAGGACAGAGTGCCCTACGGCTAAGTTGATCCAGCTGCTGCAACATACATCCCCGTAGCGCACTAGGCCAGAGTGCCCTACGGCTAAGTTGCACATCCGTAGCGCACCTTGACCTAGTGCGCTACGGGTATGTGTGCTGTGGCCACACGTGCCCTGGACCACACATAGGCGTGGCGCACCACCCCATATGCGTCACGCTTACAGCAGTTAGCCGTAGGGCACCTGTGGGTAGTGCGCCACGCCTATTTTACCCGTGGGGCACCACTAGCACGTGCGCCACGGATGTGTGGATTACCTATAGCCGTTTTCCTAGTAGTGTTAGTGCAGCAGTAAGAGAACACAAATATGATAAAATCACATTTGATTACATGATATGCGGAACACTTAGGTGTACCATGGTAGAGGGCCGGGTATTATAGTGTTCGAGTGAATCAAATGTATGTAGTGTATGACAACAAATAACAAGATATACTATATGTTGGGCTATGTGCGGGTGGCTGGACAAACAACGAAAACTTTTCCGGCCAACTTACCGGTGCGCTGCCACGCCAAAATCCATCTTAAATAGATGGCAGCTGTTCTTATCGCTAAACGCGCAATTGTGGAAGTAGGTGAAGCACGTCGCTCGGGGCTATGTAGTCCTTGTCCGTCGTCACATGCCAGGCTCCAACGAGCTCACAACTGTGGTGCCTCCGCCGGTATCCACACATACAAGTTGGAGTAACATCGGGGAGGTGCTAGCATCTAGTCCACCGCCCTTGGGGCAAGGTGGTGGTGGTGCGTGAGGGCTTATAGCTCCTATGCGACGTCTTTACGTGGAATTGGAAGGAAAGCGACATCGTTGAAAAGAATAGCTCGCATGCGACGGTTGTGAGGCAGCTAATATCCCAGGGCCACACGGGCCTTAAAACGGTCGTAAGGACACATTTAACTTTGTTCCAAGATTAGGGTTAAACCAAACCGGTTGGTTGGGACAACCAGTCAAGCCAGTCAAACCAACCGCTTCCGACCGAGAGCGCGCGTCACACTGACTGTAGCTTCCCCGACAGCGGCGGCGGACCTCACCCATCGTTCTCGGCGCCGCCGGCGGCGGCACGGCAATTAATTTAGGCGGCGACGCTTTCGTTCGACGGCGAAGGTGGTGAGTGCTATTTGAAAGCTAATTCCTCTCCCATTCTTCTCAATTCGAGATCTGAGCGTGCCCATTGATGCTAGATTGTGGAGGCGAGGGTGTGCTGAACGGGGCAAGAGGGAACGATATGGAGCATGGAGAGGGGACTTCTAATTGGTATATCCCGTATCTCTGCACTTAATTTCTCTAAGGTTGAGCTCTTTGTTCGCTTCCGCTAGCTCACAGTGCCCGCCAAAAACAGGGGAGACGATGTTGCGCGCCAAACCTTCGAATTTCGCATCAATTTCTTTCCCTCTAGGGCTGTTTTAGTTGATGGCAGCACACAGATCATTGAGAGAGACACGGTTGTTAAATGGGAGGTGGAATTAGAACATGTTGATCCCCAAGAGCTAATAAACATGGGAGAGGAGGCGGTGAGGAAAATGGTGGAAAAAATTGGGGATAGTGTGGTTTGGGGGCCAGAGCAAGAAGTTTCTTTGTTACGATTTGATGATTACAAATGTGACTATGTTAGGGTTGAGACAGGTGAACATATAGTTGATGAAATCGATGAGCGAAACGGTTGGACAAGCAAAACTGTTCTGTTTTTAGCACAACTCATTGATCTGGAACCTGATTCGAGGGTTGGATATGTTGCCTCGAAGCTGGCTGCTCAGATGGTCGAGGATGATTGGGCTACACAAAGGCAAGAATTGCCTATACTTACTAAGTTGGAAGTGTTAACAGTGGAGGATGATGATGCTAATGCACAAGGGGAGGCTGCAGATGGTAATGCACAAAGGATTGTAACTGTTGATTGGAGTTCAGTTGAGATACATGATCGGACTGATTTGGCCATTGCACCAATAGATGACATTGAAATGGCAAAGCTTTTTGGCATTCCTATAGATGACAGAGACAAGGAGAAGAAGAGGGATGAAGCTGCAAATGATGGTGACAACCATTTAAGAGATGAAGAGGCAGATATAGATCTAGAGTTGTTGGAAAATGCTGCAGTTCATGTAGATGATGCACATGATGATAAGCAAGTAACAGTTTATGACAAAGAGGACCCAGTTATTGAAGTTGGGAGATTGTTTCCAAGCATGGATGAATTCAGGATGTGTTTCAGGACATATGCAGTCAAACGTGAGTTTGCTACCAAGACTATGTGGACTGATAAAAAGAAGTTATATGCAAAATGCATAGGTTATGATGGTGGTGCCAAGCCTTGCAAGTGGTATATATCTGCTAGACGCCAACCTGATGGAAGGACAATAAGAGTGAATCAAATTCCAAAACCTCATACTTGCATTACAAGTTCTCAAACAGTTACAAAGATGACATCACAATTATGGGTTGCAGAAAAGATCAAGCCCATTTTAGCCACAACACTAAACAGCACTGCAAAGAGACTGGAAATAGACTTGGAAAAGCAGTACCCCATTAAGCTGAATTATACTACAATGTGGAAGGCAAAGCAAAGGGCAATGAAAGAGCTATATGGTGATTGGGAAAATACCTTTCGAGTGCTTTATAACTTCAAAGCAGAAGTAGAGAAAAGGTCACCTGGCAGTGTTGTGGAGATAGATACTGAGGTAACAGCTGATGGGAAAGTCTTCTTCTCTAAATTCTTCATGGCTTTAAAGCCTTGCATCGATGGCTTCAAAGCAGGGTGTCGTCCATATTTGAGTATAGACTCATCTTTCTTGACTGGAAAGTGGAATGGTCAACTAGCAGCATGCAATGCTTTAGATGGACACAATTTGATGTTCCATGTAGCTATTGGCATGTTTCAGTCTGAGACAGAGGCATCATGGACATGGTTCATGATGCAGTTGAAAAGATGCATAGGGCCAGTCTCTCCATTGGAAGTGCACACAGATGCATGTAAAGGTTTAGAAAATGCAGTGAAGATTGTTTTCCCTCATGCTTTGACGGAGAGTGCTTGACCATATGTGGATGAATTTGATCAAAAATTCAGAGGAGATGATTTTGGACGCATGTGGCCGTGAGAAGATCTTACACCAGGCAGACACATTCATATCACCTTGAGAAGATTAAGGCGGCATGCTCTGAGGAGGATAGGGTCAAGTTTTGTACATGGTTGGAAACCTACCATTCTCTTTTATGGTACAGGTCTGGTTTTAACACTGCCATCAAATGTGATCATATCAACAATAATTTGGCAGAAAGTTTCAACAACAAAGTGAAGGAGTTAAAAGACTTGCCTGTCCATGACATGGTTGACCAGATCAGGATCATGATCATGAGGTTGTGGGAATTGAGAAGAAGGCTTGGTGATGTTATTCAAGGAGATAAGCTTCCTGATATTGTGCAGCAGGTGGTCAACAGGAGCAAAAATCTTGCACATTTGCATGTTGAGAAATCCTCATTATGGGGTGCTGAAGTCAGAGATACAAAGACTGGCAGGAGGCATGTTGTTGACACTCAATTGCATGAATGCACATGCCTTGAGTGGCAACACACTGGGAAGCCTTGTGAGCATGCCATACTTTTCTTGGCCTCCAAACACAAGCTAAATATGCACCCATATTTGCATGAGTATTGCAAAATTCAAGGCTGCATATGGAACACCAATTCCAGCACTTACAGATCAGTCTCAGTGGCCTGAAGTGGACATTCAGTTCTCCTTGTGTCCTCCTTTGATGAAAAGAAAGGCTGGCAGGCCCAAGCAGAGTAGATTCAAGACTTGGTTTGAGAAAGGTGGGAGCAGCAAGAAGGGAAAGAAAGATGAAAAGCCAAAAAGGGCCCAAAAAGGTAACAAGAATAGACGCAAACTCTGTGAAGAACTTGGACACCGAGCTGGCTCTACCAAGTGCAGATACACTGCTGAAAAGCCAAAGTATGTTCATCCAAAATCTATCCCATTTATTGTTGATGATTTTTCTCCCCCAGCTAACTTGCTTGTTTTTAGGAGGAAGCGTGGAGAAAAAGGCCCACCTCTTGTTGTTGACGAATGCTGGCCAGTGAAAAGGGCAAGAATCAATGGCCAAACAAAGAAGAGAACTAACTAGATCATGTTTGGTGCTGCTGAGGTGCAATCTGAACTTGTTTTGGAGGATGATGTGCAAACTATTGAGGCTTTAGGGCACACTGTTTCTGATTTGGAAGCTTTGGTGCAAAATGAGGGGGAAAATGAGCCTGTTGTTGAGGCTCTGGTGCAAAATGAGCCTGTTGTTGAGGCTCTGGTGCAAAATGAGCCTGTTGTTGAGGCTCTGGTGCAAACTGACCATGTTGTTGAGGCTCTGGTGCAAAGTGACCATGTTGATGAGGCTCTGGATCATGATCATGAGGTTGTTGAGGAGGTGAAGGAGACTCTTGGACATGTTGTGGGGAGGCCACATGGTAATGGTAAGACAAAGAAGAGCATAAACCTGTTGTGTGGTGTGAAACTTGTGAAGGAGAAGAAAACGAGGGGTAGGAAGAGCCAAAAGAAATAGACTTTGAATTTGGCACTTGTTGTTGTAAACATTTGTTATTGTAATAATTTGGCAGTTGTTGTTGTTGTAAACATTTGTTATTATAATAATTTGTCACTTGTTGATAATTTGGACAAAATTCAAATATGATGGTAAATTTGAATTTCAACAAATGTAGCTATGTCACTTTTCTATGTTTGTATGAGCTTCCAATGTTTTTCTCATATGTACAATACAACTCATCCTCACCCTGATCCCTTTTGTGAAGTACAACTCACCCTCACCCAAAATGGGGTAGAAATGGGCTCCAAAGCTAGGGTAAACCACCCCATTTCTAAGTAAGTTTTTTTCGACCATTTCTAAAACCAAGTTTTATATTTCCTCAGAACTATGTCACATAACATGACACCATGCGAAGGTTTTGTATTTTTTTGATTTTTTTGAATTAGTTATGCACATTTGAATGTCTGGTCAAACTTGAAGGGTTTTCATAAATATTCTTAGCTAGGGGACGAGGCTCACAAAACTAGCATTGGATCTCTGATGAAATAGCATGTTGTGAACCTAAAAATGATTTTTACAAAAAATCATCAGCATGAAATCATGTACATGTAGTTCATATCTTACCCACTTCCAGCCGATTCTAAGGGATTTGTCTTTTCACTGTGGATGGAATAAAAGGTTTGAGATAATCAAGTTGGGAAATTGTACATGCTAGGTGGTCTAGTATTTTTGAAAAATAGGATGTTACCATTTTGAAACTTCAATTTGGTGGTTGCTTCACAAATCCCCCCTCTTTCGGCACTCAGAAAATAGAAAATGGATTTTCTGTGCGTCGAAAAGGAAAACTTTGTGCTACAACATTGTTAGTCATCCCATTATAGACATGCATGCCCAATATGGGCACATTATCACAAACTATTCCTTTATTCTAGCCATATCATTGGTCATTTGACCCGAAAGCGAGAAAACCTCGGAGGAGATAGGTCATTTTGTGAAGGGTTTTTTGAAATATGATCAATAGACCAAGTTTGATATTTTTCCTCACAACTATGTCACATAACATGACACCATACGAAGGTTTTGTATTTTTTGATTTTTTTGAATTAGTTATGCACATTTGAATGTCTGGTCAAACTTGTGAAACTCCGTTGACTGCATCCTAAACCCAGCTAACCCTAAGGCCGAATGAGAAATGTAGATCTAACCCTAGCGCGACACTGTGGCCGTCCGATCGCGTCTTCTAGAAGGATTCCACGGGTGGCTCTGGACGATCCGTGGAAGGGCTTGTTCTGTAACCTGATTTGTTGGCGTCTCTTAGAAGGATTTCGCGGCTAGCTCTTGGCGATCCGTGAGATGGATGATTCTGGAATCTGATTGGCTTCATCGTTTTTCCATGAACAGATAAGGTACAACATAGCACACTCCATTGACCGTTGGACCGAGCGTGGCATGCGAGGGCGCTGGGCGGAGCGGGCTGCACCATGCATCTGATTGCCCCTAAGCGTCATGATCTAGCTATTTTACGTGCTGCAGCGTATTTACTCCTCTGTCGCATAAAATAAGTGTACGTCTAACAACTTTCTTCAGTCAAACTTACTCCCCTCAGGTTCATTGTAATAAATGAGACTTTGCATGATACCACATCTATGTTATTTTGCACTATGGAGTAGTAACTTAGACTATTAACATATGTATGATACCACATCTAAGTTACTCCCACATACTCTCTCCGTCCGCAAATAAATTGAAGAGACCATTTGCTAAATGTTATTGGACTTGATTTCCGTGAAGCAATTTTTTCTACTGTAAAGTGCATTGGAAAGGTAGAAGTATACTTTTTTTGGACAAATTTTGAAGCCAAACGTACACTTATTTGTGGACAGAGGGAGTATGCATGTCACTATGACCAGCCTAAGAAGAAATATCAAAATCTAAAATATGTAATAAATATAACGTACAGCGTGGCACACTCCATTGACCGTTGGACCGAGCGTGGCATGCGGGGGCGCTAGGCGGGGCGGGCTGCACCATGCATGCATGCTATGCAGCTGCCTCTCGCGTCGCAGTCTAGCTATTTTGCGTGCAACAGCCCTGCAGAGTATTACTTCCTCCGTCGCATTAAATAAGTGTACGTCGAACAACTTTTTTCAGTCAAACTTACTCCCATCCGGTTCATGCGCCATACAAAAAGTCAATATTTATAAATCTAAAATATCAACTTTGACTACGTATATAAGAAAAAAATCAAAATCTAAAATATTATAAACTTAGTTTCATACTTCCTCTATTCCCTCCAATTGACATCCCTCTGATTACTTCCACTAATTTTTCTTGCGTGTGTAAAAACGAACGAGTTTGTTGCATGCGGTGTGTAAAAACGAACGAGTACCTTGGTACTAGGTTCTCTGCATTTATTACCGAGTAAATCAAGGCCAAATTCTATTTTCTCTTTTATTTTTCACTTCCAATGAACAACTACCTTGGACGTTTTTTTCTCTCTTTCGCATTAATGCATGGAATGCGGGAGGAGCAGCGGAAGCGGGAGCAGCGGGAGAGGCTGGCGGCATGGAATGCACTTCCAATGAACAACTACCTTGGAGGAGCAGCGGAAGCGGGAGCAGCGGGAGAGGCTGGCGGCATGGAATGCTGCGGCGGTGGCTCGGTGGGCGGCGGCACCGGCACCGCCTCCACCGCCGATGGAGTAGGGTAGTGTTGGAGATATGCCCTAGAGGCAATAATAAAAGTAGTTATTATTATATCTTTGTGTTTATGATAAATGTTTACATTCATGCTATAATAGTATTAACAAGGAAACATTAATACTTGTGTGATTTGTAAACTTAATTTGAAGTCCCTAGTAAAGCCTCTATATAATACTAGCTTGTTGGTTAATAGATGATTGTGGTTTCCCTATAATGAACATTGAGATGTTATTAACAACAAGATCATATTGTTAGGAGAATGATATGATGGACATACTCCTATAGATAAGCGTAGCATAAAGATCAAGTCATTTTAATAGTTCAATTGCTATATGCTTTCTGATACATAGTAATCTAATTCCTTCGACCATGAGATCATGCATATCACCTTTACCGGATGGATGCTTTGATGACATCAAACACCACACCGTAACTGGGTGGCTATAAAGGTGGCATTGAGTGTTCGGAAAGTATTGGTTGAAACACATGGATCAAGAGTGGGATTTGTCCATCCATATGACGGATAGATATACTCTGGGCCCTCTCGGTGAAATGTCCTCCAATTAGCTTGCAAGCATGTGACTGGCTCACAAGGGATCACATATCACGGAGCGAAAAGAGTACTTATCGAACGAGGTTGAACTAGGTATGCGAGATACCGACGATCGTAACCTCGGATAAGTAAACTATCGTGAGACAAAGGGAAATTGATATCGTATGTAAGTGGTTCATTCGATCGCAAAGTAATCGTAGAAATATGTGGGAGCCATATGAATTTCCAGATTCCTCTATTGGTTATTGTTCGAGAAGTGTCTCGATCATGTCGCATAATTCACGAACCGTAGGGAGACACATAAGGATTGACGTTGTTTTGAGTAGTTATGGAATGATGAGAAAGAGACCGAATGTTGTTGAGTCGGATGGGATCCGGGATATCACGAGGAGATCCGGAATGGTCCGGAGAATAAGATTCATATAAGGAAAGTCCCGTTTGAGTTGGGGAATGGTTAGGTGTTTTCGGGAATGTTCTAGAATGTTCCGGAATGTCCGGCACTCCGGAGGGGAAGGGTAAATGAATGTGTTGTATCAAGTTGGTATGATTGCATCATGTACTAAGTGTCATAGCTGAACCAAATAAAGGATTAATTCAAATCCTAGTTTGAAAAGTCAAACAGCTAGTTTGAAAAGTCAAACGGCTAAATTTGGAAAGAGGAAAGAGGAGGAGGGGAAACCGAGTTGGGAGGAGTTCCTCCTCCAACCGCGGGCCCCACCCAAGCCGAGTTGGGGAGGGACTCCTCTCACTAACCTTGGCCGGCCGGCCCCCTCCACCTATATAAGGAGGGGCAGGGCTCCCCTCCTTGACACACAAGATCCTCTCCTCCAAACCCTAGCCCCAAGCCGCCGCCGCCTCCATAGCCGCCGCCGGCCCTAGGGCAAACCCTAGCCGCCGTCTAGCTAATCCCTAGCTGCCGGCTTGCCCCCTCCTTGGTGTGTCTAAACCCTAGAACACCGAGGGACTCTCTCATACTCCACCATACTCGCTCCGGCAAGGCGAAGCCTGCGAGATCTCCCCTCTACTTCCGGTACCACGCCGTTGTGCTGCCGGAATCACGAGGAGAGTGCTACAACCTCCGCTGCCTGCTGGAACAAGGGAGAGGAAGGTCTTCGTCGAGTACCGAACGTGTGACCGACTGCGGGAGCGCTGCCGGAACGCAGCGCCGGAAGGATCGCCTGTGATCTTGAGATCGGAAAGAAATCGACTACATCACCCACGAATCCTCTCGTTAAACACTTTGGAATCTTGAGGTGAGTTATTCTATCAACTCGTTGCTACAATCTAGTAGATAGATCTTGGCTTGTTTGTTTGTATGCGGTAGAAATTTTTGTTTTCCATGCTCTGAAACCCTACGTGGTATCGAGCCGTGTCTATATGTAGATCTGTTGCACGAGTAGAACACAATGGTCATTGTGGGCGTTGATGCTTTTATTGTCGATTGCTTCTTGTGTACTTTGCATCTTGCGGGATGTTGGGATGAAGCGGCCCGGGCTAACCTTACATGACATCGTTCATGAGACTTGCTCCACGCTTGACATGCAACTTGTATTGCATAAGTGGCTTTGCGGGTGCCTGTTTCTCCTAGCATAGTTAAGATCCAATTTACAACGGGTGATTAACAATACTAGTATCAATGTTGTGGTTCATATTCGTAAGTTAGAACGACACTTATTGAAAGCCCCAAACCATGTAAAACATGCAAAGAAAGTAGAGGCGTCTAACTTTGTTTTGTAGGGGTGTGCTGTGATGTGATATAGCCATGATTGTGATTATATTTGATGTATGCAATGTTCCTTATTGTAAGTTGGCAACCGGCAGGAGCCATATGGTTGTCTTTAATTTATGTTAAGACCCGCGTGTCTATTCAAAGTAGTTGTAATAGTTGAAGACGATGGACGACAACCATGGAGAAGCGTCATTAACCTTGATGCAATGCCGATGATGATGGAGATCATGTTCGTGCTAGAAGATGGAGATCGGGAGCACAAAGAAGAAAGGCCATATCATATCACATATTTTGAATTGCATGTGATGTTAATCCTTTATGCATCTTGTATTGCTTAGTAGACGACGGTAGCATTATATGATGATCCCTCATGCACATGAATTTCAAGTCATAAAGTGTTCACCCTTAGTTAGCACCGTTGCTAAAGCTTGTTGTTTCGAAGCACCACGTGATGATCGGGTGTGTTAGATTCCGCAAGTGTATACAGCGTGAGCAAGCCAGATTTGCTCATGCGGAAACTAAGGTTTGATCTTGACGAGCCTAGCATGTACAGACATGGTCTCGGAACACGGATCACCGAAAGGTAAAGCATGAATCATATAGTAGATATGATGAACATGTCGATTGTTCGCCATTGAAACTATATCAACTCTCGTGATGATCGGTGTTGATGTGGTGGATTTGGTTCGTGTGATCACTAAAACAATGTGAGGGATATTGTTTTGAGTGGGAGTTCACCTAGATTAATTTTATTATTAATTTGAACTCAATTTGTCATAAACTTAGTCTAAACTATTGCAAATATGTTGTAGATCAATGGCAGCCCCTACTATCAATTTTAATGCGTTCCTAGAGAAAGAAAAGTTGAAAAACAATGGAAGCAACTTCGCGGATTGGTTCCGCAATTTGAGGATTGTCCTCACAGCTGGTAATTGGACCTATGTGCTGGATGCACCGCTGGGTGATCCACCTGCAGCTGATGCTTCTGATGAAGTAAAGAATGTTTACCTCACTCGGAAGACTCAGTACTCCACAGTTCAGTGTGCTATCTTGTATGGTTTAGAATCGGAGCTTCAGAAAAGGTTTGAGAATTCAGACCCATATGATATTGTCGAGGATCTCAAATTGATCTTTGAGACTCATGCGGCAATTGAAAGCTATGAGGCTTCTGAAAAGTTCTTTAACTGCAAGATGGAAGAGGGCAGCTCCATCAGCGAGCATGTTCTTAAGATGTCTGGGCACGCAAACAAACTTCAAAGCTTGGGTATTGTGATTCCTAATGCTTTGGGGATTTACCGTGTCCTCCAATCACTACCACCAAGTTACAAGAACTTTGTGATGAACTACAACATGCAAAACATGAACAAGACGTTGCCAGAACTCTTTGCCATGTTGAAGTCTGCAGAAGTGGAGATCAAGAAAGAGCACCAAGTGTTGTTGGTCAATAAGACCACCAAATTCAAGAAAGGCAAGTCTAAGCAGAAGGGACACTTCAAGAAGGGTGGTAAGAAAGTTACCACGCCGACGAAGAAGACCAAGGCTGGACCTAAGCACGATCTTGAGTGCTTTTACCGCAAGGGAGAAGGTCTTTGGGCGGAATTGCCCAAAGTACTTGGAGGATTTGAAGAACGGCAACATCAAGAAGAAAGGTATATCGATATACATGTTATTGATGTGTATCTCACTAGTACTCGTAGTAGTGCACGGGTATTTGATCTTGGTTCGGTTGCTCATATTTGTAACTCGAAGCAGGTCTTTGCAGAATAAACGGAAGCTAGCGAAGAACGAGGTGACGATGCGCGTTGGAAACGGATCAAAGGTTGATGTGATCGCGGTCGGCACGCTACCCCTTCATCTACCATCGGGATTAGTTTTATACTTAAATAATTGTTATTTGGTGCCTATGTTAAGCATGAACATTATATCGGGATCTTGTTTATTGCGAGACGGTTACTTGTTTAAGTCCGAGAATAATGGTTGTTCGATTTATATGAGTAATATGTTTTATGCACATGCACCTTTGATAGATGGTCTATTCTTATTGAATCTCGATAGTGGAAATACGCATATTAATAACATTGAGGCTAAACGTTTGAAATCGAGCGATAACTCGACATATATGTGGCACTGTCGTCTTGGTCACATTGGAGTGAAGCGTATGAAGAAACTCCATTCTGATGGACTTCTTGAATCACTTGATTTCAAATCACTTGATAGATGTGAAGCATGTCTGATGGGTAAAATGACTAAGACTCCATTTTCTGGCATGATGGAGCGAGCTACGGACTTGTTGGAAATCATACATACCGATGTGTGTGGTCCAATGAGTGTAGCATCGCGTGGTGGTTATCGTTATGTTCTTCTTACCTTCACGGATGACTTGAGTAGATATGGGTATATCTATTTCATGAAACATAAATCCGAAACTTTCGAGAAGTTTAAGGAATTTCAAAGTGAGGTAGAGAATCAACGTAACAAGAAGATTAAATTTCTACGTTCTGATCGTGGAGGTGAATATCTAAGTTACGAGTTTGGCGAGCATTTGAAGAAATGCGGAATACTTTCGCAATTGACACCGGGAACACCACACGTAATGGTGTGTCCGAACATCGTAATCGAACTCTCTTAGATATGGTTCGTTCTATGATGTCACTTACAGATTTACCGCTATCATTTTGGGGTTATGCATTAGAAACAGCCGCATTCACTTTAAATAGGGCACCGTCTAAATCCGTTGAAACGACACCGTATGAATTATGGTTTGGGAAGAAACCTAGATTGTCGTTCCTTAAAGTTTGGGGGTGCGAAGCCTATGTAAAGAAGTTACAGCCGGACAAGCTTGAACCCAAAGCGGAAAAATGCGTCTTCATAGGATACCCGAAGGAAACTATTGGGTATACCTTCTATCATAGATCCAAAGGCAAAATCTTCGTTGCCAAGAATGGATCCTTTCTAGAGAAGGAATTTCTCTCGAAAGAAGTGACTGGAAGGAAAGTAGAACTCGACGAGGTTGTCGAACCCTCTCGAAATTGCGAGTAGCGCAGCACCGGAAGAAGTTCCTGTGGTGCCTGCACCAATAAGAGAGGAAGCTAATGATGATGATCATGAAACTTCGGTTGAAGTTGCTACAGAGCCTCGCAGGTCAACGAGAACTCGTACTACTCCAGATTGGTATGATCCCGTTATGAGTGTCATGTTGGTGGACAACACCGATGACCCTGAGACATATGAGGAAGCAATGATGAGCCCAGATTTCAATAAATGGCAAGAAGCCATGAAATCCGAGATTGGATCCATGTACGAAAACCAAGTATGGACTTTGGTGGACTTACCGGATGGCCGGAAGGCTGTCGAGAACAAATGGATCTTCAAGAAGAAAACAGATGTTGATGGTAATGTTACTGTCTATAAAGCTCGACTTGTCGCAAAAGGGTTTCGACAAATTCAAGGAGTTGACTACGATGAGACTTTCTCACCAGTAGTGAAGCTAAAGTCTGTGAGGATTATGTTAGCAATTGCTGCATATTACGATTATGAGATATGGCAGATGGATGTCAAAACAGCATTCCTCAATGGAGACATTGATGAAGAGTTGTATATGATGCAACCCAAAGGTTTTGTTGATCCTAAAGATGCTAACAAGGTATGCAAACTTCAACGGTCCATCTATGGATTGAAGCAAGCATCCCGAAGTTGGAATCAACGTTTTGATAAGGTGACCAAAAGTTTTGGTTTTATACAAACTTATGGAGAAGCTTGTATTTACAAGAAAGTGAGTGGGAGCTATGTGGCATTCTTAATACTATATGTAGATGACATATTGTTGATTGGGAATGATGTAGACCTTCTTAATAGTGTCAAGGAATATTTGAATAATAGTTTTTCAATGAAGGATCTTGGCGAAGCAGCTTACATATTAGGCATAAAGATTTATAGAGATAGATCGAAACGCCAAATATCATTGTCACAAAGTACTTATTTGGACAAAGTTCTAAAGAGGTTTGGAATGGAAGATAGCAAGAAAGGGTTCTTGCCCATGTTGCCCAATACGACCTTGAGTAAAACTCAAAGTCCGACATCAGCAGAAGATAGAGAAAGGATGAGTAAGACTCCCTATGCCTCAGCCATGGGATCTCTAATGTATGCCATGCTATGTACTAGACCCGACATTGCATATGCTGTTAGTTTAACTAGCAGATATCAAAGTGATCCAGAAGTGGATCATTGAACAGCGGTCAAAAACATCCTTAAGTACTTGAGAAGAACTAAGGATATGGTTCTTTCTTATGGAGGTGATGAACAGCTCGTTGTTAATGGTTACACCGATGCTAGTTGGAACACCGATCCGGATGATTCTAAATCACAATCTGGATACGTATTTATTTTGAATGGTGCAGCAGTTAGCTGGAGGAGTGCAAATCAAAGCGTTGTGGCAAGATCTTCAACTGAATCGGAATACATGGCTGCTTCGGAGGCTTCACAAGAAGCGATATGGATGAAAGAGTTCATTACAGAGCTGGGTGTGGTTCCTAGTGCGCTGGACCCAATGTCTATCTACTGTGATAACATGGGCGCCATAGCCAATG
The DNA here is from genome assembly GCA_023614405.1 of Avena insularis. Lineage (NCBI taxonomy): Eukaryota > Viridiplantae > Streptophyta > Magnoliopsida > Poales > Poaceae > Avena > Avena insularis. The sequence goes on from JAJUPC010000323.1 coordinate 189,471, forward strand.
TCAAGAACCAAGGTCACACAAGAAGCTGAAGCATATCAAGCTACATTTTCACGCTATTCGAGAACATATCCAAGATGGGGATATAAAGATTTGCAAAGTACACACAGATCTGAATGTGGCAGATTCGTTGACTAAACCTCTCCCGAGGGCAAAACATGACCAGCACCAAACTGCCATGGGTGTTCGGTATATTACCATGTAATCTAGATTGGATGACTCTAGTGCAAGTGGGAGACTGTTGGAGATATGCCCTAGAGGCAATAATAAAAGTAGTTATTATTATATCTTTGTGTTTATGATAAATGTTTACATTCATGCTATAATAGTATTAACAAGGAAACATTAATACTTGTGTGATTTGTAAACTTAATTTGAAGTCCCTAGTAAAGCCTCTATATAATACTAGCTTGTTGGTTAATAGATGATTGTGGTTTCCCTATAATGAACATTGAGATGTTATTAACAACAAGATCATATTGTTAGGAGAATGATATGATGGACATACTCCTATAGATAAGCGTAGCATAAAGATCAAGTCATTTTAATAGTTCAATTGCTATATGCTTTCTGATACATAGTAATCTAATTCCTTCGACCATGAGATCATGCATATCACCTTTATCGGATGGATGCTTTGATGACATCAAACACCACACCGTAACTGGGTGGCTATAAAGGTGGCATTGAGTGTTCGGAAAGTATTGGTTGAAACACATGGATCAAGAGTGGGATTTGTCCATCCATATGACGGATAGATATACTCTGGGCCCTCTCGGTGAAATGTCATCCAATTAGCTTGCAAGCATGTGACTGGCTCACAAGGGATCACATATCACGGGAACGAGAAAAGAGTACTTATCGGTAACGAGGTTGAACTAGGTATGCAGAGATACCGACGATCGTAACCTCGGATAAGTAAACTATCGTGAGACAAAGGGAAATTGATATCGTATGTAAGTGGTTCATTCGATCGCAAAGTAATCGTAGAAATATGTGGGAGCCATATGAATTTCCAGATTCCTCTATTGGTTATTGTTCGGAGAAGTGTCTCGATCATGTCCGCATAATTCACGAACCGTAGGGAGACACACTTAAGGATTCGACGTTGTTTTGAGTAGTTATGGAATGATGAGAACGAGACCGAATGTTGTTCGGAGTCCCGGATGGGATCCGGGATATCACGAGGATATCCGGAATGGTCTGGAGAATAAGATTCATATAAGGAAAGTCCCGTTTCGGAGTTGGGGAATGGTTCCGATGTTTTCATCGGGAATGTTCTAGAATGTTCCGGAATGTCCGGCACTCCGGAGGGGAAGGGTACATGAATGTGTTGTATCAAGTTGGTATGATTGCATCATGTACTAAGTGTCATAGCTGAACCAAATAAAGGATTAATTCAAATCCTAGTTTGAAAAGTCAAACAGCTAAATTTGGAAAGAGGAAAAGAGGAGGAGTGGGAAACCGAGTTGGGGAGGAGTTCCCTCCTCCAACCGGCGGCGCCCACCCAAGCCGAGTTGGGGAGGGACTCCCCTCCCTCCCCTTGGCCGGCCGGCCCCTCCACCTATATAAGGAGGGCATGGCTCCCTCCTAGCACACACAAGATCCTCTCCTCCAAACCCTAGCCCCAAGCCGCCGCCGCCTCCATAGCCGCCGCCGGCCCTAGGGCAAACCCTAGCCGCCGTCTAGCTAATCCCTAGCCGCCGGCTTGCCCCCTCCTTGGTGTGTCTAAACCCTAGAACACTGAGGACTCTCTCATACTCCACCATACTCGCTCAGGCTTAAGGCGAAGCCCTGCGAGATCTCCCCTCTACTTCCGGTACCACGCCCGTTGTCTTCAGGAATCACGAGAGAGTGCTACAACCTCCGCTGCCTCTTGGAACAAGGAGAGGAAGGTCTTCGTCAGTACGACGTGTGACCGATCAAGGGAGCGCTGCCGGAACGCAGCGCCGGAAGGATCGTCTACGCGATCTTGAGATCGGAAAGAGTACGACTACATCACCCACGAGAATCCGCTCTCGTTAAACACTTTGAAATCTTCGAGGGTGAGTTATTCTATCAACTCGTTGCTACAATCTAGTAGATAGATCTTGGCTTGTTTGTTTGTATGCGGTAGAAAAATTTTGTTTTCCATGCTACGAAACCCTACAGGTAGCTAGGGTTAGGGTTTAGGTGCTAGCCCAGGGTTTACGCGGGGCGCCTATTCCCTTCTATATTATTGTACTTTTTTCTTTTTATTGTAATGTTATCCCAATGTTATCGATCCGGCTATCTAATATAAGGAATGTTATCCCAATATTATCTATCCCCTTGTTTTATTGTAATATGTGTTTTATTGTATTGTCATTTGTCAAAACACCCAAAACAACAAGTGTATAAAACAAAAGACACAAAAACAAGTTCTCATATAATACTTGTGCAATATTTATAAAATGAGTGAAATTATAAAAGCTCAAAAGGAAGAATAAGTTAACGTAATGATGGTTGATTATTTTCAAACAACACATGGTTCATTTTCAAACAAGACATTTACATATTTACATAATTTAAAGGAGCGCCCAAGTTATGTTAGTTAAATGGATGCCCTTGGACTTTAATTATATATTTACTTTTACAAAAAAAAAGATTACGACCTGAGCACGAGTATCTACAGATCCACGCGTCCCTATTTAGATTGTAACGTGAGTACCATTTTTTTTGCCCAATCAACATATAGTTACTATTGGGCCTGGATACGTCCATTTTGGCCTGGCTAAGTTCTATTTGGGTCTGTCCTTTTTCAATCCTCGTCAATTGTTTTTTTTTACTTTTCAACCCCTCCCCCTCCCCTGCACACGGGCGCTCCCTGCACACTGATAAAAGGAACACTGACGAAACTGAAGGAACACTGATTTCGAAAACAGAGCAGCTCAAAATTAGCCCGAATTTGTGTTGCATTTTATTCAAGCCAAAGACATAGACCATTACATCCATTAAAAAGCATCACTCGAACACTGACTGCGCTGTCTAATGACTAACGATCAAGAGATAAACTAATTCGAGAGAAATTACACAAAAATAAAAAACCCGGCCATCAGATTGTCCTGCTTCTTCAATTCGATGATTTGCCTTAGCTGCTTGTTCATCTTCTTCAGCTCGGCCTTCACTTCCGCATCCATCGTAGTACCAGCGGAAATGGGGTTGCCACATCCCAATTGCTCCACCACGGACGGGGTTTTGAGCTCCCGGGATGCTACCTCCACCCCAATTCGCTCGATGTACTCATCAAGCAACTCAAAATGCCCACATTTTGGCAGTTCCTGAAATCGCAGAGATGAACCCTAAATCCCAAATTCGATGAAATTCATGAACTTTCGAAAGAAAAGCGAGAAATTGGCGCTCGGAACACTCAGATCTCACCTTTCCCGGCTCGGGCTTGCTCTCACACTTCACAAATTCCCGGCCAATGTTGCCGTTCTTGTCGGTGGATGTGACAAGCCGCTTGTAGGCGCGAGGCAATCGGGGCACCTCCTCATCGACACCGCACCATACCGAGGCCATGAGCGGTGGGAGGAAGCAGAGCTCGACATCCCTCGCCGGTGTTGCCGCACTTGCTCGCCGGAGAAGAAAACGGAAGGGGATGAGATGCTGGAACAGTGGCGGGAGTGCTCGGGTGCGGGGACGGATCGGGGCCAACGGCTCTCTTCAACCACAGGGTGGGTCCCACGATATGACGTGGACATCAGGTGAGTTCCGCCGTGACGTGGAGAGGCTGTGGGTCCTACTGTGCTCAGCTGATTCGAATTCGTTGACTGTCTCGTGGGGTTAAGTAGAAGTGTCGCACGAGAGCTATTTGCCGCTTCAGAAGTGTCCCATGCGAGCTATTCTTTGCAACGATGTCGCTTTCCTTCCAATTCCACGTAAAGACATCGCATAGGAGCTATAAGCCCGGTGCGTGAGGAGTGATAGATTGTCTTCCACCACCACACCCCACCCACCAATATATAGGAAGTAGGTGAGGGGAGACCCAATGTCCTATCACTGCACAACTCCAACCCTTGCATCCAACCCATTAACACGTGTCCCTATTATGGTAAGACTAACATGCGGCATGTATTACTCGAATCTCCATTCGACTAACTCCACTCTCTTAAGTGTGTGACCCCACAGGATTTTTATAAGCTAGATGCAACTCAATAGGTCTGCGCATAGAGTCGATAGTCGGTAGAGGCCTCTAGCAAGACGTGCCAACCCCGATTACACAAGTGCCCTTAATGTGACATTCTATCAGATTCCCTTTGACTCACGATATTGGTGGTAAGCCGTAGGCGAGACTCGTCATGCTAGTGCTAACTTAGCTCTCTCTTCTTGATTCCATCGTATGTGATTCCATCCACCTAATCTTATCTGGATCTCCATCCATCTAACTCAGTTAGAGTAATTTGACCAACACTTGACCAAATTACCTATGGCCATGTTTTTTAAATCATATCACACGAGAGGATCCAGAGAATATCTCTCCATGGTGGAGGGGCAAATTCCATCTTGGTCGAACCACATCATGAAGCTTACTTCTGAGTCGGACCAAGATTCACCATTATGGCTACTAGTTAACGGATAGCATTAGGCATGCTCAAATCTGACTAGTTGGAAACTCGGATCATGCGAACAAGTCGGATCTAAGGAAGCCATTGCATCTAGTCGAATTGTATGAAGTTTACTCACGCCGACTAGACCTTTGATCAGTCTGGCTAGCATAGCTCTTTCGAGTACTTAATGTTAGTCGGATGGCATATCCATGCCTATGTTTGGTGGAACTTTGACATCATCCGGCTTACACATTCCTCACGACATTGTGTCCGACACTACTGTAAACGACTAAGGACAAGAATGCACCACTGACTTAAGTACTAGTTAGCACAAGCCGGGTACAATCCGGTTACCTAGCACAATCATTTTTGCATAGGACTAACTTACAAACACAAAGTCGGAAAAGAGGAGCCTCTAGAGAACAGTTCCTAACACTATAATCATCAAACCATGGATAATATAACTATTAAGATAAGTGTAATTCAATGTACGATGTAGCTTCTCATTGCATTTACTCTGACTAAGAAAATTTTATTTTTATATTTCAAAACAAAATACAAAACTGCATATAATTCCTGAATAAGAGAAACTTTTTGATGGTTTTTATTTACTAACCACATTTAATTTTATATGTCCGGTATCCTATATAACTAAGAAGTTTACCCCCACTAACCTATTTTTCTCAACATGCAGCTATGCCACGTCAACAATCACACAACGTCATCCAGCTCATGTCCATGTCATCACATTCCCATGCATGCAGATCGTAGGTGCGGCTACCCAGTTTGTGTCGATGTCTTCCCAGCTTCCAGACTTGATTGCTTCAGATTCAATAGCTAAACAGAATCCAAACGACTGCTATCCCAAATTGATAGTCTCCACCTCCATGCATGTATTCTCGCATCCCAATCCCTTCCCCTCCCCTCCCTCTATTTCTGGACCCTTCGACTAATCTCCTTGCATTAGCTCCCTGTTTCTGTAGTTTGTTCCTCTCCCAGTTAGGATCGATGCAACTACACAATGTCGTCTCTCTGTAGTGCCGTTCTAGATCAAAGCCGCAGTCTGCCCCGCGAGGAAGGCTGTTTCTCACTGTCCTCTCTGCCCGTCAGGACCAACACCACCATGCAAGGCAGTCTTCATCATCAGAATGGAATAATACACTTAGCTGCTATTGTCTTCAAGAACTGAGGCATGCCCTTTTGTCTACTTGGTGTTCTTGGTCTGTAGATGCAGGTAATGGCGTTTGGTTATTAACCCCCTCCCTCTCACGGTTTGGTGATGGAGTTCAGTTAATACTGAACATTTTTGTGTGCACTATCTTCTTCCTATAGATGTTTATGTTCTGCAAATTATTGATGTGAATTCCATGATCTCTGAAATTCATCATGTAGGAAAGTTCTGGAGCCTCAATGGTTAACTACTCCATCCATGGATTCAGTTATGAAACCACAAGGTATCGCTTTGTTTATACCTTTTGTGTTCGACATTTTTGAAGCCTCTCTATTATATGTCATCTCTTGCAACCAGAAGCATCTCAATTATATCACCATTTACATCCTCCTGCAATTGTTGGTTTAAATCAAAATCTCTGTCAGTGTGTGGATTGCCAAGTTCTAAATGTCATCAATAGACTCTTGGTTGGTATGCAGGGAGGTGACAGAGTGGTTCAGGCTGCTGGGCGACCAAACGACCAAGCCACACCAACTATATCTGCACAGGCACCTTCTTTGCTCCCATTCATTGTGGTAGATATGACGTTTAAATTGATACCTCATAAATATTTTTTTTGCAGTTCGTTCAGTCTGGTAAAAAACTTTTTGCTTCAGGCTTCAGCCCTACCATCATGTGCTTGGTCCCGCTTGAGGAATTCCCGTGTCAACAAACATGCCACGGAGTTGCAGCTTCCACAGAAGCGTGGGTTATTTAGACTATCACTATCGCACACTTTGTTCCACTGCCATCCAGCTTCAGATCTCAGACTCAATCTATCACGATTGACATAAGGACATGAGGAAACAATCGTAGGTGCTGCACTCTCTCCTATTGTCCGCTGTTAACATTTTTCTGGTATTTCGCTGCTTAGGTAGGGTATGCTGTTAACATTTCGGTTCAGGGACCCGAAAGATTGCCGTTGTTCCTTTGTTGCACTGATGGAGTTTCTACTAGACTACTATGGTTTTTGAATGAAAATAATAAGGACATCTCAACTTGCAATTGGTAATAATGTTCAAATCAAGAATCTTACACCTCAATTTATGTTGCCTTCCTCTGTCTACTAATTTATCATGTGCTGTTTAGGGGTGAAAATATGTAGATCCCGCTCATATGCTTTGTACTTATTATGATTTCATATTACTACACGATTAAGGAGTAGTTCCAGGAATAAAAGCATTGATGCTAATGTAATCCAAACCCAATTGAAGGCCTCACCTATTTGGCTTTAGCATGCATTTCACAATTAATCGGCTCTCTATATGTGTAAACAGTATGACTTAGCAGGTCAATACACCCAATAAATTTTGTACAAAAGTTTTGTACTTTTCAAAATAGTTTTTTTGGTTCATGTTCAATATTTATGTTCTCAGTATGACTTATCCATTATATTATCTTTTATGTTGGCAAAAATTTCCCGCAGCAAAGCGCGGGGTATCATCTAGTAACCTAGAAAATATTTATCAGAGTACTTAAGTGGCTAGGAAGTCTGTGTTAGTGCCACACCTTGCTGATATTTGAAAATGTTTTGAAGCTTGCAGGTCACTTAAGTGATCGGGAGTGCTAAATATTCTAAAGGTATGATCCTATATTTTACTTCTATAGTTATCATAAAACATCTCTAAACCATACTCTTTAACCTCTCCTTGGTAAAGGATCATGATGCCGCCTTTCGGTCTATCTTCTAATGAGCATCTTGGAGGTGGCTGGTCGGTGCGCTGACGTGGTTGATGTTCCTCCCAGCGATGGCTTTCACAATGAGTCTCTGCATTGTCTTGGCTCTGGATGTTGTGGGGCGTAGACATCGATTTAGGCTGGTCATAACGGGGAGTAACTTAGAATAGTAACATGCACATGTTATTAGTCTAAGTTACTACCTTTATAGTGGAAAATAACTTAGATGTGATAACATGCAATGCCACATTAATTAGGTTGTAGACACACTTTGTCTTGGTATGTGTGATGTTACAGTAACATATCTAGTTACTCAATCCATCTCTCTCTTCATTAAATTATTGCCACATAAGCAAAAATGCTGACTTGGACTCTTAGTTACTAGTGAAGTTACTCCACTATGACCAGCCTTACGGTGTTGATCCTTGTTCTCGGCATTGCCATAGGAAACTGTGATAACATTTGGCATGTTGTGTGCTTCCCGCCTTCGACGCTCGGTCGAACCAGTGCGCGATTTGTAGGGTTCGTAGCATGGAAAACAAAAAAATTCTACCGCATGCACACAAACAAGCCAAGATCTATCTACTAGATTGTAGCAACGAGTCGATAGAAGCACTCACCCTCGAAGATTCCAAAGCGGTTAACAAGAGCAGATTCTCGTGGGTGATGTAGTCGTACACTTGCCGATCTCAAGATCGCGTAGACGATCCATCCGGCGCTACGTTCTGGCAGCGCTTCCGTAGTCGGTCACACGTTCGGTACTCGATGAAGACCTTCCTCTCCCTTGTTCCAGTAGGCAGTGGAGGTTGTAGTTCTCCCTTCGTGATTCCGGCAGCATGGCGGCGTGGTGTCGGAAGTAGAGGGAAGATCCCGCAGGGCTTCGCCTACGCCGGATGCGAGTTATGGTGGATTAGGGTTTTCCGGAAATCTAGGATTTAGAAATCCGGGAGGAGGAGGAGGTGTCGGCGACGGCTAGGGCGGCAGCGGCGAAGCGGCGGCGGCGGCGGCGAGCGACGGGCTTGGGTGGAGAGGGCTTGGAACTTGTGTGTTGTGTTGGGGCAGCCCTCCCCCTCTATTTATGAGAGGGGGGCAGCCTCGAAAGGGGTGGGTTTGAATCCAAACCCAAACCCAAGTTGGATTGAGAGAAGGACTTGTTTCTTCTCCCACTAGGAAACCATTGTTCCAATTTGAATTTTCAAACTTCCGTTTGACTTTCAATTTAGAGCTTTATTTCTCTCTCGCATATGCCAACACCAAGTGACCTTGGATATGATCCAATCATTCCACATACCCATGACACATTCATGGACCATTCTTCTTCCGGATTGGTGAACCTTCTAGACCCTTCTAGAACCTCTCCAATGAAATCATCGGAAACTTTCCTGAACTCCGAAATAGGACTTTCCTTATATGAATCTTATTCTCCGGACCATTTCGGATCTCCTCGTGATATCCCGGATCCCATCTGAGACTCCGAACAACATTCGGTATCCCTACTAACATTCCATATCTACTAAACAACATCGAATTCTTAAGTATGTCTCCCTACGGTTCGTGAATTATGCGGACATGATCGAGACACTTCTCCGATCAACAACCAATAGAGGAATCTGGAAATTCATATGGCTCCCACATATTTCAATGATTACTTTGCGATCGAATGAACCACTTACATACGATACCAATTTCCCTTTGTCTCACGATAGTTTACTTATCCGAGGTTTTGATCGTCGGTATCTCTGCATACCTAGTTCAACCTCGTTACTGATAAGTACTCTTTTCTCGTTCCCGTGATATGTGATCCCTTGTGAGCCAGTCACATGCTTGCAAGCCAATTGGATGACATTCCACCGAGAGGGCCCAGAGTATATCTATCCGTCATATGGATGGACAAATCCCACTCTTGATACATGTGCCTCAACCCATACTTTCCGAACACTCAATGCCACCTTTATAGCCACCCAGTTACGATGTGGTGTTTGATGTCATCAAAGCATCCTTCCGGTGATGGTGATTAGCATGATCTCATGGTCGAAGGAATTAGGTTACTATGTATCAGAAAGCTTATAGCAAACGAACTAATAAAATGACTTGATATTTATGCTACGCTTATCTATAGGAGTATGTCCATCATACCATTCTCCTAGTGATATGATCTTGTTATTAACAACATCTCAATGCTCATGATCGAGAAACCACGATCATCTATTAATCAACAAGCTAGTATAACAAAGAGGCTTTACCAGGGACTCTAATTTAGTTTACAAATCACACAAGTATTAATGTTTCCGGTTAATACTATTATAGCATGAATGTAAACATTTATCATAAACACAAAGATATAATAATAACCACTTTTATTATTGCCTCTAGGGCATATCTCCAACATGATTCGTTGTCCCGGAGGCCTCCGTAAATATGTGGAGGCAGGGATCTTCCCTTAGGGGGATTTCCAACAATTGAAAGCTCCGATTTAGGGGCTAGCCTCTGTGAAGTTGCTGCTTTTCCTACTGCTACAGAGCCTTAGTGTCAAAGGTCATGCACCTGAGTTTTTTTTTGGAAAAGAGTATATATTAATATCACAGTGATACCAATTACACCCAGCCTCTGCAACAACGCATGCCCTAGCGGCCCTACAGATGCACACATCCCAGAAAAAGAAAAAAAGAAATACAAAAAAGAAAAGTCCCGCTATAGAGAACTAATCCTCAAAACAACGACACTGACACCATCAGAACAACACCAGTACTCCTCCAGTCCAATAACAACGCCTTCAAGAAGGAAACAGTGCCCAAGTGTCGTCGTTGCCCGATCAAAGATCATAGGTTTTCACCCTGGAGAAAGTTCTGGCTCACAAAACAATGCCTTCAACAAGGTCATTGCCAGGCACAACCAGTTAAGGCCAGACCTTGGATTTTCACCCTGCAAGGTAAGATCGAACTCCCCTGTGTTGTCTTCCTAAGACTCGTCAGTAACGAGTCCCAGATCACACAGCAAGATCCCCGTCGCCACAAGAACTAAAATCACCATCGCTACCCTCATATTTCCGCTTTCCTGACATTCTCCGCATCTGACTTCACCATGGCTCTAAGAATGACACTTGGTGGAAACAAACAACAGAGCTTCGCAACGCTCCCGCTGAAATCAAACGGCCAGAAAAATAAGGTGCGCATGACCGAATACCTTTCGATCCAGCAATCTCCAGGCATGATACGCCCACGGGAGTTCGCCGACAGAGCCTTTCGGAACCCGCCTCTCCAGTCCAGATCAACGAGGGCAGACATCAAGCAGATCTTCATCTTCATGTGAAAGAAACCAAAAGACCACCTCCTTTATTAGATCCGACGAGGCGATCCCCACACCGCCGGCCGGTTTCCGCAGAACGGATCGAGTAGGCCGACCAACGTTACCGATGAGCGCGTAGGCTTAGCACCGCCGCCAAGGGCGCGCCTTCGCCTCCATCTTGCAGCACCACGCCCACCGCTACCCCCAGATCTCAGCCAACGCCGCCCACGGCCCTCGCCGCCCTGGCCCAGCAGCCGCCGGCCCCGTGCACAAAACCACCGCTCCACGTAGTCCTCCATGCCACAACATGGTGTCGCCACCGCGCCCCACGCACGCCGCCGCCAGTCTTGGCCCACGCCTAGATCTGGCGAACCAAGGGGATAAGATGGGCCCCGCTGCCACCGACGCCGAGCGGCTTTGCCGCTGACGCGTCCCAGCGGCGACAAGGAGGGAGGAGCGGAAGGAGGCGGGCGGCCTGGCGGTGGCGCAAGGGATCCCTCGGTCGCTCGCGGGAGCGTTACCCTTATTGTTTTTCTAAATGGAGGGAGGATTTCACTTCCCCGACATCTGCACCAACTTGGGATGCACACAACCATTAAGCAAGAGTACCAGGATTTTTATACTTGGTTAAGTACCAAGCCTGGTCTACAGGATAAATTGCATGAGTACCAGGAGAGACTGGTCCTCAAGTATAAATAGGAACCTTAGTTCGCTTCCGTGAGGATTTGAACTCAGGTGTTGGCTTTGTACATCCCCTCCTCCAACCAGTTGAGCTAGGCTCACTTCCCTGATGCATCCGTCCCTAGTATGAGTTTGGCGGTGTCTATGTTCTCGATAGGAGTAGCAAATACTTGCTTGCATGTACTCTCGAAGTGTTAGTCACCAATTTGAACTAGATGTGACAATCAAACATTTGAACTGGATTGCCTGCGAGCTTATATGTCGAGGCGAAGTCAAACTCCTTTCTTACTATTGGTTCGTTGACGGCAGGATTGGTTTGTCGAGCTAGCTGCTTGTTGAGATTCTCTGGTACTTGGACGCAAGCTTCTTTGTGGTAGACATCTGCTTCTCCACCTTTGGCGATGTCCTTGTCCAACTTCTTGCGGTACTCCATGATGCACTTGGCCTACGTTCACTATAGGACGCGACGGCTAGGCCGACTGCAAAAAGCCCTCGGCGTAGCCAGTTTCGCCGTCGGCATACGCTACGCCGAGGGCTGCCGTCGGCGTAGCCCCCTCGGCGGAGGAAAAATAGCCGTGGGCGTATGGTCCGACCGTCGGCATAGTGCTTTGCCGACGGCCGTGGCCGGCCCATCGGCGAACGGCATCATCGCCGTTACACGTACGCCAACGGCCGGCCCTCGGTGTAGCCGTGCACGTGGCAGCTGCTAGGCCTCCCTAGGAAGTGGGCTAGGCCGACGGCTGTGGCCCTCGGCATAGGGCCAGGCGTACTCCGATGGCCTGGCCCTCGGCGTAGTAGTGCACGTGGTAGCTGCTGGGCCTCCCCAGGACGTGGGCTGGGCCGACGGCTGCGGCCCTCGGCGTATGTGCAGGTGCTACGCCGAGAGCATTGCCGTCGGCGTAGCACCTGCACAGTTTTTTTTTTGGTTTCACAACACCACTCACAACAACACTCACAGCAATATGGTCCAAATTTCACAGCAATATATATTCCACAGCAATTCAAACAAGATCACATATGCCATACATGTATCAAACAAAGATCACATAATTCAAACATGTATCATCCATACATCATTCATACATGCATCAACATCATCACACATGCCTACAACTCTGGCGAGGGAGATGGGGTGTACCCGAGATCTCCCCACGTGAAAAGAGGCGACCTCTGGCGAGGGTTGCGTCCAGTAGAAGCAGCAGAAGAGCCACCTGGCGAGGGAGTAGGAGAAGTGTGAAGCTCGGGAGAACCACCGGCAGAATGGCCAAGAGAAGGACTATTGTCATGAAGCGGTGTGATCTGACACCCATTCCGGCGAGGCGTGGCCAAAGTGCCGGTTACCAGAAGCTCCCGTTCCCTACATGTTGCCTACATGTTAGCAACTTGCGAGGCAAATTAAAGTAAAGCGATAACTAGTGGGTTAGCAAAGAACTTACCGATGTCGATGCGTAGTATGTCCTAGCGAAGCTGTCCTTCGATGGCAAAAATGGCGCCGGCCCTGGCATGGGAGGCACGGGCCCTAAATCTCTATTCTATCCAGTTTGAATATTCACCAACATGGCCTGCAAGATAGTTTAGATTTCAGGCCGTAATACAACAAACTAGGGGAAGTGAGACTTGTATCTTTTGTAAAAATAAAGGTTCGGACTTACATTTATGTATTGCATGTAGATCGCATTCGCTTCCTGATGCTGCCGAAAGGCCACATGATATTCCTCATGAGCGGCATCGTAGGCAACGTCTAACTCAGGCTACAATTTCAAATACAGAGAATCTCGTCAGCGGTTAGCCATGCAGGAACAAAAGTCATAAAGATGATGAAAACGAGAAAAACTTACATCATCTCTGGATCGACGAGGCTGGCCACGAGGCGGGATAGGGGGGCCGTCGGCGGGGTGCGTATCCTTGAGACGGCTGAAGCTCGTGCTGAGGGTAGGCTTGACCTTCTTATTCAGAATCTTAAGGCGTCTATGCTGCAATCCGTGCCCCGGCAGGACCAACGACTCCTCGTCGATCTCTGCTTGAACGAGGTCATCCACATGGGAGTGACGAGCCTTCACCGTCGTGCTGTAGTTTCCCAAGTCATTCTGGGTAGTGCCGAAGTACACGGACAACGAGGGCTGAGGCTCCGAGTAATTGGGCTTCTTTCGCCGCATCATCTCATAGACGACGACGTCATGAATCACCTCCCCGGGTTGTGTCTCGGTCAGCTGTATCGCGAAAAGAAATATTATGCATATGAAGTACGAACATGACGAGAAATACACATACCACCTTCTCTTTAAAGCGGTTAAAGTTGCGTTTTCCGCGCAGTGTGTTCCACAGTCACTCAGCTCTCAGCTCTGATCCGACATAATAATGGCCAGGAATCTGTCCGTTTATGTACGTATAGTATACGGAAGGAAGAACAATGGATGGTGGGGCCCTGTCTCTCAGCTCTGATGCGACATAATAATGGCCAGGAATCTGTGTGTTGTTCATTCCACGCGGTCTCTCTCCGGCCAGCCACCCGTCCGTAGGTGCACGCACGCATGGGGTCGATCTGCTCGAAAGTCCAACGCTCGCTCATGATGAGACGAAGCTCGCATGCATGCAGTGCATGGCCACATCAAAGTGACATACATATATATATATATATATCTATGGAACCTAAGCTGCCTAGGCCGTGCGTGCCATATACGTACCTGTAGCATTGGGTTTGCCCCCAGCCTACTACGATCAAAAAAGAGAGCTCTAGCAGTACTGTACGTAAGACAGAGCCTATTACTAGCAACTCTGCAAGCAGCAAGCGTGCCCACCTACCTGTAGCTAGCTAGCTATATGCCGTATACTATATATGCACACCGGTGGCTGGCTGTGGATCCATCGATCTGATCATTCGCCAGCGCCACATGCACGCGCAAAGGCAGGCAGGCAGGCATGTGATCGATCCAGGGAAGAAGAAAGGGAAATATAGATGCGATTCAGGTAGAGTACCAATACAAAGGTACGTAGGAAAAGCAGAGTGTCGAGGCAGATCTCGCGCATTCTTCAATTAACGCGTGTGTTCCCATGTTATGTACTCGAGGTCTCTGAAACGGTCGACCCGGCCAGCCGCCGTTCTGGTGTATGCTGCAGCAGCTAGCGTTGGCTTGGCGGCCTTCCACTAGGACGAACGGCACGCAGCTTTTTTTCTTTCTTTTGGAAGCGGGCAGTGTCGGCCTTCCCAAAGGGAAAGAAACTTAGGTTGTATTTTCTAACGGTATAATTTTTGTAATATATAAGTTATATTTTGTTAGTCAAATTAACAACCTAGGTATACGCGTAGTACCTATAATCCCGAACAGAGGAAGTACCAAACAAGAGCCGTACAGTAACGTCCACTTCTTAATTCGAGGAGCAGCTAGTTTCATAGCCTACGAGCCGGTCCCGAGATTTTGGAGGCACGAGACCAAAGCTTAATGTAGGCATCCAAATAATATTACTCCATTCGATTCATAATAAGTGTTAGACTTTAGTTTAAATTTGGATTAAAATAAACTAAACCTTTGACACTTATTATGGATAAGAGGGAGTTATAAATATTATAAGTCTAGAACATAGGTTTTCAATAAGATTTAAATGCACGCAAAAGAAGTACGTATATCAAACAATTCATACAGATTACCTTAACAATTTCTTCTAATAGCATTTCTCGATGCAAAGCCAGTTATGATGAGGTTGATGTCATCCAATAATTTCTTCTCGATACATAATGTTGCCAAATCATTTAACCTCAGTTGAGTCATTGTTGATCTTAGATAGTTCTTCAATAATTTTAACTTCGAAAAATTTCTTTTAGCTGATGTGACAGTCACAGGCATAGCAAACAAAATGCGATAAGCCATGAAGATATTAGGATAACAATCCACTTTTCTGACATGCTCCAAAATTCCCATAGCAGACATTACGCCATTTCGCAAAGTGAATCTCGTCATCCTTAGTTCAGCAATAAGGTCAGATACCTCAACATCACATGGACGACCTACATGAGAGAACGTTTTCGCAAATTTTCTACAACCCTCTTCAAGTTCATTATCAGTTAGCAACTTCAGACTGCCCAAGCCATTTTCTGTCATGTTTCTCTTCATTGCTTAACTTCGTACGGTAATGAATATATGAGAAATGTCTCAGGTCGTCGCCTGAGGATACTCCATATTTTCCTCTCTCGTAGGCCATTTCTTAGCTAACATGTCTCTTGCTTTATTATCAAAATTATTCCAATTTCTTGGATCACTGGCTGTGGCGGCCTAGGCGCCGACGTTGTTCGCCAGATGCAAGACCCCAAGACTGATCAAGGGTGGGGGCGGTGACATGGTTATACCCTACGGGTACGTGACTTCAGCATACCTGGTCCAGCCCAAGGAAGGCCCACAACAGACATACGCTGGCCCATGAAGATTTTCGGGTGGCCCAGGCCCATGACGTCTTCGGATCCTTGGAGAGCAAGACTAGCATAGATAGGAAATTCAAAGGGGTAAAACCCTAAAACCTGTAACCGACTAGGACTATGTCCGGAACCTGCCTAAGTCTATATAAAGGCCAGAAGGGCACGTCCTAGATCTCTCGACTCATACTTTCGCACACACCTCCACGCCAGATCGAATCTGCGCATCCTGTAACCTTCGGTTCCGCCGTAATCAAGAGCAGACAAGCAGGAGTAGGGTTTTCCCTCCGGGGGCCTGAACCTGGGTAAATCTTGTGTCCCCTGGTTGCTTGTCTATTAACCGTGCCACGATCTCCAGCATCCCCATCTTCTCCAAAACCCAAGTCCATAACAATGGGCATTGACGAGATTAAACCTCGTCAATTGGCGCCGTCTGTGGGAATCGGGGCTGCTGATTGTGCGATCGTGACGGTTCCGACCCGATCGATCTACAACTCCGCGGCAACGGAGAATCACCTCCTCTTCGGCGCTTTCGACTTCACCGCCCACTCGCCGGCCACCATGAAGGATTTCGAGCCCGTAGGCGACGGACTCAAATTTTGTTCGAGCTTCGCTTCCTGTGGGACAAACTGGCACACTCCGCCTTCCTGTGCGGGTGCCCGTGCCATCGATCAGGCCCGGCTCGTGGGCTCCACACCCCGTGCTACGCACATCACCATCGACAGACGAGTTCTACAACAGCAGCAGCTGCAACTCCGATCTGTGCGATCCGCCTTCGGATGAAGGGACCTATGGTTCCGGATCTGAAAGCTGCGGCAGCAAAAACCGATCTGGCGCTACCTATGCGCCGCGGTCATCCAGGAGCAACAAACGCCTAACCCGCCGCCCAACACGAATCCCAACCCGTAGGACGGAAACGGCGGAAACGGAGGGAACAGAAGAAGCCAGTCTCCCCCACCCGAAGGGGAAAACAACGGCTACATCATCCAACTTAGCAAAGAAGGATGGGTCCAGGCACGCCGTGCCGTCGCAGGCGACATAGTCCTGCCTGTGGACGCACCACGTGACCTACTGATGGCGTACCACTACCTCCTCATCGAGGAGCACAAGAAGCAAGTCAAGATGCAGGAGACGCTCGATAAACGCAAGCAAGCAGCCTCTGAGTCCAGCGCGCGACGAGCTGCGCTTTCTGCCATGGCACCCGGCTCTAGCACGAATGGAAATCAGGAAAACAAGCATCGCTCGCGGGTGGAGAACATGGATCCCAAGGAACGCCGTGATGTGACCCGAACTCTCCACACGTCGTTCATGGATATGGATGCCGACGGCAACATCATCCCGAAGACACCGCAAGCTGCGATCCTGGCAGCCACTGCGTATCTCGCAGCCCACCAACCTCCGGAAGGGGACCCGAAAAGAGCCATGCATAAGTCCGCACTCACCGGACTCGGACTCGTCGGAGATGCGCTCCACGAAGACGCTCCTGCGCAGCCAAAGAAGAAAGCTCCGGCCAGGCGCGACCGGAGCCCCACCCCCTCATCCGAAGAGGAAGAGGAGCACAATCTTCCTCGAAGGAAGAAGAGCTCGCACCGCCACAAACGTGACTACGACGCTAGAGACGCGCTTACACAGCGCAAAATCGACAAAGCACGCGCCAAACGCGCATGCTCGTCTGAATCCGAGATGGATGAAGACGAAGGAGAACTCTGTGGAGCTTGATGCTTCAGCAGATCTGTTCGGCGAACACAGATGCCATGCAATTTCAAGCTTCCTTCGGATACTCCGAAGTTCAACGGCACGCAAGATCCAAAATCCTAGCTCAGTGACCATCTGTCATCCGTCAAGCTTCACGGAGGCAACAAAGAAACCGCCATGCAATGCCTTCAGCAGCAGTGCGCCGGGCGCGGTCCGCTCAAAGACCTATCATCAGGATCCATCCGAAGCTGGGAGGAGCTCGCTTACAGCTTCATCCGAAATTTCAAGGGCACCAGCAAGAGGCCCGCCTCAATCGAAGAGTTGCGAGCCTGTACTCAGAGAACGGGGGAATCTATTCGCTCGTACATATTACGCTGGTCTACCACCAAGAACTCCGCAGCACATATCTCCGAGGAGAGGGCCATCGACGCCTTCAGAGACGGCGTCAAACGCCAAGATTTCAAGGAGGAGCTTGGGCGTGTCAAGCCCAAGACACTCGACCACCTCATGGAAATTGCCAACAGTTGGGCAGACGGCGAAGATTGCATCCAGCGGGCGCAATCAGATGAAGAGGACGACTATGGCCGAAAACGTGAACGCCGCAGCAAGAGGAGATCGCGCGTCTACGAGGACCGCGACGGACCCGACATGGTCGCGGCCGGCTACGCCGACCGCCGTAACGACAACAGCCGCAACAGCGGAGGATACCGCGGCGGAAACTTCCGCGACAACGGACGACCAACGCAGTGCGACGCCGACAACGGACCCTCAGCATTCGACAAACTTTCGGGTCCATGCACCATCCACTTCTACATCGACAAACAGGATGGCAAAAAGAAAGCCAGCCACATGCTCAAGGACTGCCGCGAGTTCCAGAAACTCAGCGAAAGCATGGTGCAGATGAGGCAACAAGCTCCAATCCCTGCGTTCGGAAACGCACCTGCGCCAGGTGAAATAGCACACGGAGCTCCTCCACCGCCACCTATTGGAGGCCCAAACCAACCAGTCGCACCAGCGCAAAACAACGCCGGGGTCGGATAACCCCCACCAAAAGGGAGCACTAAATATGATCGAGAAGGGACGCCCCACAAATAGGGTGCAGAAGAAAATCACCCGACAAATCAACTTGGCCGTGGCAACTCCGCCTGCAATCCCTGAGTACGTCAGCGGATCGGAGTCCTGCATCACATTCACTCGCGCGGATCACCCTTGCGGATCCTCGCCCAGTCATGCCGCCTGGTCTTTGAGGCGCAGATCGGAGGCTTCGAGATGAGTCGCGTCTTCATGGACGGCGACAGCGGCATCAATCTAATGTTCGCAAGCACTCTAGCAGCTATGCGGATCCCGCAATGCAGCCTGGAACAATCAGACACAACGTTCCACGGCATTGTCCCAGGAAAGGGCATATTCCCCCTGGGCAAAATAGGGCTCGACGTCATCTTCGGGAAGCCGGACAACTTTCGGCAGGAGCGCCTAGAATTCGAAGTGGTGGACTGGCCGTCGCAATACCACGCCATCCTGGGGCGTGTAGCATTCGCAAGGTTCCTGGCCGTCCCACACTACGCATACCTACTACTCAAGATGCCGGGACCAAGGGGCGTCATCACAGTCCACGGGAGCTTCACCCGATCGGACCAATGCGACAGGGATTTCAACAAAATCTCCCAGTCTTTCGGCATGCAAGACGAGCTTGTAAGGCTCCGCGAGGTGACGGACAATGGGCTACCCCCAGTCACAAGGCAGAACGCACCTGACATGTCCTTCGACTCCACCGTCAACACCAAGAAAGTACAGGTCCATCCGACGGATGCGTCCAAGACGGCCTTGATCGCCAATGACCTCAGCACCGCATAGGAAGGCGCGCTCGTAGAATTCCTCCATGAGCGCTGGGAAATCTTCGCCTGGTGTCCTGCGGACATGCCAAGAGTTCCCAGGGAATTCGCCGAGCACGCACTCAATGTCTTTCCAGACACCAAGCCAGTCAAGCAGTCCATCCGAAGATTGTCGGAGCCACGAGCTGAAGCTATCGGCAAGGAAATCAATAGACTACTCGCTTCAGACTTCATCAGGGAAATCAAAGAAAGCGAGTGGATTGCAAACACGGTGATGATCCCGAAGAAGGACACGGACATCCTGTGGATGTGCGTGGACTTCACGTCACTAAATAAGCATTGCCCAAAGGACCACTTCCCTCTTCCACGGATCGACCAGATCATCGATTCGACTGCAGGTTGTGAGAAACTCTTCTTCCTCGATGCCTACTCAGGCTATAACCAGATTCGACTCAAGGTCGAAGATCAAGAGAAAACGGCGTTTATCACACCGTTCGGAGTATTCTGTTATAACACAATGCCCTTCGGGATAAAGAACGCGGGTGCCACGTACCAGCGATGCATGCAGGCCTGCCTCAAGGACCAGATCGGTCGCAACGTCCAAGTCTATGTCGATGACATAGTAATAAAAACCAAGGAGGCAAGGACACTTATCGACGATCTCCGCGAGACGTTCGACAACCTTGATCGCTACAGGATCAAGCTCAATCCAGAAAAGTGCGCCTTCGGCATCCCCTCGGGTCAGCTGCTCGGGTACTTCATCTCTCAACGAGGGATTGAGGCGAACCCGAAGAAAATCAGAGCCATCATGACAATGGAAAAGCCGAAAAACCTCAAGGGCGTCCAGCAGCTCGCAGGACGAGTAGCGGCACTAAGCAGGTTCATCAGCCGCATGGGCGAGAAGGCCCTACCATTCTACCAGCTACTGCGCAAGGCAGACAAGTTCGAGTGGACACCAGAAGCCAACGACGCATTCGAAAGCCTCAAGCGGCTCCTCTCCACCTCGCCAGTTTTGGTCACGCCAAAGGAGCGTGAGCCCCTGCTGCTGTACATAGCAGCCACACACCAGGTGGTCAGCACCGTACTCGTGGTCGAACAACCCGAAGGAGGCAAGACCCACGGGGTCTAGCGCCCAATTTACTACCTCAGTGAGGTACTGACACCAACAAAGCAGAGGTACCCTCACTACCAGAAGCTAGCCTACGGCGTGTTAATGACGGCTCGACGGCTGAGCCACTACTTCCAGGAGCATCAGGTGATGGTCGTTAACGAGGCACCCCTGAACAGCATCCTGAATAACCCGGAGGCCACAAGACGGGTGGCCCTGTGGGGCATCAAACTGTCACCCTTGGATATCGTCTACGAGAAGCGACACACAATTAAATCTCAAGTCCTTCCAGACTTCCTGGTACATTGGATGGAGCTGCAGCTGCCAGACACCCCAGATATGTCGCAGTCATGGACAATGCACTTCGACGGCTCCAAGCGGCGGAGTAGGGCGAGGGTCATCGACCTCCCATAAAGCGACAAGATGAAATCGTTCTTGGATGAAATTCAGAGCCTCCAACAATGAGGCCGAATACGAAGCCCTCATCCATGGCATGAGAATGGCAAAGATATGCGGCGCAACGCGCCTGGTCATCTACGGTGACTCCAACCTCGTCGTCCAGCAGACGATGAATGAGTGCGATGCACACGCCGAAAACATGATAGC
This sequence comes from Avena insularis, assembly GCA_023614405.1. Taxonomy (NCBI): domain Eukaryota; kingdom Viridiplantae; phylum Streptophyta; class Magnoliopsida; order Poales; family Poaceae; genus Avena; species Avena insularis. Next base: position 210,535 of record JAJUPC010000323.1, read on the forward strand.
GTACCGCGCGCTCTACAACGCACTCGAAGGAGAATTCGACGGCTGCGAGCTTCGACATGTTGGAAGAGAGAGCAACGAGGAAGCCGATAGACTCGCCAACATTGGCTCCACTTGCGCAAAGGTGCCACCAGGTGTGTTCCTTGAACAGATCTGCATGCCATCCATCAAGCGGAAATTCCCCAAGGGATCACCCGAAGAAGCAGAACACTCGGGAGCTAGGCTACCCGAAGGACACGAAGGACCCGAAAAGCTGGACACAGAGGTAGCCACGGTCAACCTAATGCAGGTCATGGCAGCCGAAGAAACTTGGACGCGACCATACCTCCAGTTCTTGCTAAACGGAGAACTGCCTGACAGCCCGACAGATGCCCGACGCATATCTCGTCGATCAAAAGCCTTCACCATCATCAACGGCGAGCTGTACAAACGCAGCATCAAGGGTGTACTACAACGGTGCGTCACCATCGACGACGGCAAAGCCATACTCCAAGACATCCATGAGGGCATCTGCGGCCACCACGCAGGCAGCCGCTCCCTTGTCGCCAAAGCTCTACGAGCAGGATTCTACTGGCCAACGACCATGAGCGACGCAAAGGACATCGTCCGAAGATGCAACGGATGTCAACGGTTCGCCGACAAACCGCATGCACCCGGGTCCGAGCTCAGACCCATACCCATAGCCTGGCCTTTTGCTCAATGGGGCCTTGACATGATCGGCAAACTGCCAAAATCCTCGAAAGGGGGACACGTCTTCCTCCTAGTCGCAGTCGACAAATTCACCAAGTGGATCGAGGCCATGCCAGTCACCAACCAGAAGGGCAAAACCGCCGTCAAATTCTTCGAGTCCATTGTCTACAGGTTCGGCGTACCGCACATCATCATCACCGACAACGGATCGAACTTCATCTCCGAAGAATTCCAGGACTTCTGCGAAGGCCTTGGGATCAACATCACGTATGCCTCAGTGGCATACCTGCAAACAAACGGGCAAGTGGAAAAGGCCAACGGCCTAATCGGCTCCGGCATCAAGAAGCGCCTCATGAGCTCACTCGAGCAAAAAGCTAGAAACTGGACGAAAGAGCTACCATCTGTCCTGTGGAGCTTACGGACTACGCCAAACAGCTCCACCGGCTACACACCGTTCTTCATGGTACACGGAGCTAAGGCCGTGCTACCAGCCGAAGTACGCCACCAGGTCCCACGAGTCGTCGCTTACAGTGAAGCCGAATCCACGGCTGCACTCGAAGATGCCGTCGACACACTCGACGAAGCACGGGATATAGCAGCAGCTCGATCGGCGGTACCAAAGCGAAGTCTCTGCCATTCTACAATGGCGGGTTGCACCCAAGGTCCTTCGTCGAAGGAGACCTCGTCTTGCGACTCAAGCAAAAGCGACCGAATAAATTTGAGTCACCATGGGAAGGGCCCTACGCCATCACCGAAGTCATCCCAGGTGGCGCCTATCGCCTCAAGCACGTGGAGTCTGGAGTCGCATACTCCAACCCATGGAATATCTCGCACCTGCGACGATTCCGTAGCAACCTACCCCCTTTTTACTTTCAATAAGGCTTTCAGCCAAGGCTACTCAGCCGAACAACGTACCTCCTCCATTACGATATAAATGAAGCTAAGTGTCTCGCCCCAAAACTTCAGTTCGCTATTTTCGCAACTTGACTACATGCTACATACGCACTCGGGGGCTCCCCCACCTCACGATTTCGTCGACTGAGGATCAAACGTGTACACCTGAGTAGCTGACAACGTCAGGCAAACGAAAAGGACACGTACTCAACCAAAGCACTGCGTGCTAACAACAAACAAACCTTTACAACAAAGGGCACAACACGCCCAGCCGAAATATACAAATTTTACATCTATCTGTTTATTTTCAGGTCCTACCTATTCTGAAGAATAACCCGAGCACGCTGCTCAAACAAATCTACGACCTGTTCGGCATACTGTCTTACAGCTGCGTAATGCGGGCGCATGTCCCACTCACCGCCGTCCGGCCGAGAAGGTGGCCCAGCTGCCACAGCAGCCAAATCTACGTCAGCACGATGCACCCTCACAAGAGACAAAGCAGCCTTCACTCCCGCGACGAGCTGCTGCCGCACCAGCTCCTTGACACTGCTCGCACTCCGAAACTTCGACAGAAGACCCGCAAGGGTCGTCAGCACGGCATCCAAAGGAAACATGACGTGCATCACCGAGGAAAGTGATGTCTGCACTTGGCGGAGCACCCGTGAAACTTGATAAACACGATCCTGCACCGTCGCCAGAGCCATGGCGCGATCGCGATCCATCCAGAAGAAGCCGCCGGCCTCCATGTCCTGTTGAGTCAAGCAATTGACCCGAACAGCGACACGCTCTTTTTCTTCCCTCGGAGCAAGATTCGCACCTGCGACAATCGCACAGAACAAGAATAAGGCCAGCAGGCTCATCCGAAGAACTGAGCTACAGCTCGAACCAAAGATCAACTTACATTGCAGCTGCTCGGACAGCCGAACCAGCTCCGTCATCAAGTACTCCTCTCTGGCTGCACCACGATCCGCCTTGGACTTCCAAACGTCGGCACGACCGCGTAACCCGAGCAACTCCCTCTCCAGACTACGCACGCGATCCCGAAGGAAAGTGAGCTGCGAGGAATCATCCAGCGATGGTCGCAATGGCATTGCGGATGAGGTGTCAACTGGGTCAGCACCCGAAGGAACCTATAGCAGCAGAAAAAGAAAGGAACACAGACATTCAGCCAAGGATAGAGCGCAACTCAGAGGAATTCATTAAATATATAAGGCCACTACGTGGCACAAGGATGGTATTCTTCAAAATATTTACAACAAAAGTAGACTACAAACTACCCTACGTCTACTACGCCTAAGATGCAGGACCCTGAGTCGCCTCGGAGCCAGACTGCCTAGCTTTGGCCCCGCCCTGCTGCCGCAGTGCATACTCAGACAGCAAATCAATGAGCTTGGGCCCATATCGCTTGCAGCGAGCAGAATAGGCAGCAAAGGCTACCTCGGATCCATCCGCAGCCGTCGGCATCCGAGAGGTGATCTGAGGCAGATCCAGCTCCGCTCCAGCCGCCATGGCCATCGCCAGCCCGACGGACGCGCCGATGCCCTTACGCTGCGTTTATGCGCGCGGCCGGTGACAGAGCCTCCGCTAGAGCATCCACATCATCAAGGGCTGCGCCCTTCGGGACAAGCTCCCTGTAGAAGCGACCAAGGACCTCCTTCACCTTGGCAAGGGAGCTGACGACGGTGCTGCAGCGGTCTTCGACCGCCACAGCGGCATCATCTAGAGCACTCCCATGCTCTAGAGCATCGCGGTCGAACTCGATGCCTGCGGCATCTAAGACAAAAATAAGAAGGAAAGCATGCAGAAAATCAGCACAGGAGAAGACCCGAAGAAAAAGAAACAAGCACAAAACTAGCACTCACCCGAAAGAGCCTTGGCAGCAGCCATGAGCTTCGTTGCTACCTCTTTTTCACGAGCATCCGCAACAGTGGCCAGCTGCTTCACGATCCGCGGCCTCCTGCTGCAGACGCTCCTTCGCTTCGGCTGCCTTAGTCAACTCTAGCTCGAGGCGCTCTTTCGCGCCAATGGCGGCTTCGGCCTTCTGCTCCGACTGACCAAGGCTCTTCTTGAGAGCATCGACCTTACGGAGAGAATCATTATGCTCCTCTGCATTCAAGACAAACAAGTGTCAAACAACAGAACCAGGATACATAGGAGAGGCGTTGAAAGACAGATGGATACCTTGAAGCTGCCGAAGGTTCGCCTCCAGCGCCAGGCGCTCTTGCACCAGCCGCTTGGCCTCCTGCACAAAAGGCTGAGGAAAAAGCAATAGTAGTAAGAAAAGGACTTGGGGGCTACGCCCAACACAAAGGAGTAAAAACAAAATTCGCACACGAAGATACTCGGGGCTCCCCCCGTGACATAAAGGAACTTACATGATCTGATGGTGACTCCGAAGGTCCGCCGCACAAATTCTCTGCGCCTCCTACAGGAGGATCCGAGCGGCGCCCGAAGTCGCCACCGTTTGAGGAGGAGGAGACGCAATCTTTTCGACTCCCCCATCATCTCCCGCGCACCATCACTGGAGGAATCATGGGAAGAATGCCTGCGTACAAATCAATCAGTACAAGCGCAAAAATCATGAAGGAAAAAGGACAATAGTACAACAAGAAAACTTACGAGCCAAGCGAGCTTAGGTCGAAGACAGGAGGAGTCCTTCGGACTCTCTTCTCCTCTTTCTTCTCTTCCTTCTTCTCCTCCTTTTTCTCTTCCTTCTTCCGCTTCGCTGGCGTGTGCGGGGCTACAGCCCGGGGAGAGGACGAACCTCCATGATCATCACTATGACGCTCAAGGCCCAGAGGGTTCCTGGGAGTCGGAGTTGAAGCATCCGAAGACTCGCTGGAGCTCCGTGCTCGCTTGCGCGTATGATCCTCACTCGACTCGTCGGCATCCTCCGCCGGGGATCGCGCCGACGGCAGCTCGGACACGGACTCAACCACTTCATTATCCGGGGCAGCCGGAAATAATTCGGGCAATGGAGGTACCATGCCCGACACTTTGAAGCTCTGCAAAATCAGAAGGAACTTTGTTAGCAAACAAAGGAAATAAATGCACAGCCTACAAAAAGCACTACGTGCACAAATCTACACCTGCGGTACGGCCAACGTCGAAGAAAATGGAGGAGTTAGCGACTTCCCCGGGATTTCTTCTCCGGCCTTGAACTTCAGCAGCGCGCGAAGGGCCCTGTCAAGATCCCCCTCGGAGATTTTCTCACTCGAAACCCTCGTCGGATCGCGGCGCCCAGAATAAAGAAACATCGGGTGCGCCCTCGCTTGGAGAGGCTGCACCCGACGCTCAAGAAACGTCCGGATGATGTCCACGCCGTTCACCTCCTTCTCCGGAATCAGTTGGAGATCCTCCACCCGACGGTAAAGGGCCTCTATCTCCGCCACCTCACCATCCAAGATTTGGTTCTTCTAAGACCTTTTCTTCTCAATCATTTGGGAGGGGTCAAAAGGAACAAGACCAAAATCTTGCTTGGGCACTACGGAGTCGCGGATATAAAACCATCGCCTCCGCCAGTACTGGACAGATTCGGACATGGAAAAAGAAAAGAAGAGAATATTGGGGCTAAGGGAGATGATGCAACCCCCAATGGGATACACATCATCCGAACCAGACTGCCTCTTCACGGAATAGAGCTTCCGGAAGAGGCCAAAGTACGGCTCAATGCCAAGCCAGCACTCGCAAAAAGTGACAAAACACGCAATGTGGAGAAGAGAATTGGGAGACAGATGATGAAGCTGAATCCCATAAAAGAAGAGCAGTCCACGGAGGAAATTGTGGACTGGAAAAGAGAACCCAGCACAACGAATGCGAGAAACATAACCCGATACCCAGATGGGGGACGGGGGATTACCTCATTGCCAAGAAGTTTCACGGCCTCCCTATCTTGCGGGATCAGGCCCCGCTCGCGAAGCTTGCGGAGATCGCTCTCCCGCGTCTCTGACCGCTGCCAGCCACCGTCGGTGACACGGGTAGCGACGATTCCCTTCTTTCCTCCGGCTGCGCTGGTCCCAACCGCAGATGAAGATTTCTTTGGTTTCCCCATCACGCTGCGGCGGCGCCGGCGGTGAAAACGTAGAAAGAACGATGGAAATGTGGAAGGAAATCCCAGCGCGAAGCAAGAATCGCTCGAGCGCAAGGAGGCAGTGAACACAAGAACTGGTGCGGTGAAAACAAACCACGTTTTCCCTCAATGATTATAACAGCGAAGACGACGCACGGTAGCCGTTCATCCAGAAGACCTAACGCCAATGGCAGATCTGGACGTACACGTGTCAACATCACAACGAACCGTCGTTACCACGCCGTCCACTACGCGCGGAAATCAAGGAGACGTCGTAATTATCTCCACGCCGTGCGTGACCGGTCAATTCAAAGTCAGCAAGTGGGACCCACGCTTCGTCCAGTCAAGTCATCTCTGGCGTAGCAGACGCTTGAGGTCATCGATCGTCAGCACTGACGTCATCAAAAGCTATACTAGCACCAACTACAATTCTTCGGCTCCACAGCTAAGAGTACTCACCCGAATCTTCGATTCGACTAAATACTCGGGGGCTACTCCTATCGGGCGCTGGCGCGCACCCGGAAGATGAATAAAGACAAAGTATTTCTTCGAGTCCTACGTCGAGTCTATGACTCCACTACGGACTCGGGGGCTACTCCCATAGGGAGGATGAATTTAAGCATCTGAAAATTTTCGTGTCCTACGGACTTAACAACTGAACAATGCTTGATATAAAGTCTCTGCTCGAGTCTACGACTCGAACAGACACTCGGGGGCTACTCCCATAGGGAGCGCTGGTTGCGCACCCTATGAAATCTTCGACTGCGATCCTTCGGATCAGGATATAAAAAACTTTTTGGCAACTCTGCCCCAACAAAACGCTGAGTGAGCGACAATCTCCTTGGCCACCCGAAACACCTCCGCGGTGACAAATGTTCGGATGCTGCGTCTGTGACGCAAAGATAAGACCTACAGATATCATCTGGTGGCCTGGCAACGCACCCGATCGGCCTCGCTAGTATGAATCCGTGCCAAGTGCGATGAAAATCCCGACGGACGCGTTGGGTACATCAATTAAAATCACCGAATTCCACCTCTGTAAGTCCTCCGCCCGAGTCGAATTACGCCAAGATATGTTCCAGTCCGAGTTGAGGGACTCGAACTCAAGAAGATCGTGTTGTTTCGCCCTAAGACGCTTAATCGACCTGATCCGTCGGGTGAGTCAGGCACACGCATCAACAATCTCTACACACATATACTATTAATACATAGTTGCACCCGAAGGATGGAAGAGTCCTCAGCCGAATCTACGATTCGACTGATCACTCGGGGGCTACTGACATGGTTATACCCTACGGGTACGTGACTTCAGCATACCTGGTCCAGCCCAAGGAAGGCCCACAGCAGACATACGCTGGCCCATGAAGATTTTCGGGTGGCCCAGGCCCATGACGCCTTCGGATCCTTGGAGAGCAAGACTAGCATAGATAGGAAATTCAAAGGGGTAAAACCCTAAAACCTGTAACCGACTAGGACTATGCCCGGGACCTGCCTAAGTCTATATAAAGGCCAGAAGGGCACGTCCTAGATCTCTCGACTCATACTTTCGCACACACCTCCACGCCAGATCGAATCTGCGCACCCTGTAACCTTCGATTCCGCCGTAATCAAGAGCAGACAAGCAGGAGTAGGGTTTTCCCTCCAGGGGCCTGAACCTGGGTAAATCTCGTGTCTCCTGGTTGCTTGTCTGTTAACCGTGCCACGATCTCCAGCATCCCCATCTTCTCCAAAACCCAAGTCCATAACAATGGGCATTGACGAGATTAAACCTCGTCAGGCGGATGGTGGTAGGTGGGAACGAAGGAAAGAGAGGGTGGTAGACGTTGTAGGGTGGGCTAGAGGCGGATATGCCGGACACCCTGCCCGACCTATGTGTCCGCACATCCTACCCCCACCCACCCACCACCGGGTCCAAAAGTGTCTCACATGTTAACACAATGCATGCATGCTTACGTGTCCAAAAGTTCAATGTGCCAGAGGAACTCTATATGATTCTGAACTACTTATAAAATTTCCAAACAAAGGATTATTAAGGAATGAACTCTAAAAAAACATATGGATTTCTTTCCACTCTACAATTCCCGTTGAATCTACACATTATATGAACCTAGGATGTTTCTCTCCCAGGGGCGGAGACAGGGGTGCGGCTGCTAGCCCCCCCCCCCCCCCCTCCCCCCCAATGATTGGCCCCCCTTAACTATTTTTAGTAGACAATAGTAGTAATAAACTAGCAGTATAGTATACAGTTGCTAATAGCCGGAGTTAATCACTTGATTGCCTATTACTGATAAATAATTAGTCTATTGCACACGGAAGTAACAAGCCCAAATACCCAATAGCCCATGTACAAGTATAGATCACACCTAGATGCAGTTTCAGTTGTTCCCACGATGTCCATGATCCACTGATCGAGGCTGCAGCGTGCCAACTGCCACCTTTCTCTTGTCTAGCTGCTGCAAGAGACGTGGTGCACTTGACATTGCCGCTGCCCACCTTGCAGTTTAGCCGGTCGCTGTCAAATTCCACCTCTCCACCAACCATCGATATACCAACTATCCTTTTGTGTTCTTGCTAAATTGTTTATGCATTGTTTTTCGACCCCGGCTTCGCCGATCTACGGCTATAGTCAAAATTTCTCGGAAGACAGGACCTTCGGATGCATTCTCAAACATCAGTGATCAGCAAATGGCGATGTTGTCTGGTGCGTCTGCCGCCACCGACTAGCCGATCTTCTTCAACATAGCTCTACTGCGGAGGGGATGAGTATGACCTAGATTTGATGTTCTCTAGTTATGTATTCCGGTAACATTGAACACTACTTTCTACACAATATAATAGTAATTAATTAATCCTATTTGATCATGTCCGTGCACGTATTGCTACCTATTAATCCCAATTTGAGTGCTCGTTACATCAATGATGATTTGACATACAAAAATGTGTAAATGCTAGCTAAATCCAACATTTTAGTTAAAAACGAATAATTTTATTAGTCTATTTTATACTTTTCATATGATATCTTTCATGGCAAGTTTTGTTACATATGACACAATAATTTGATTACAAACCTCGTCGACAAGTCGAACATATGAATTTGTTCACCATTATTAGGTATGATATGCACCCTTCCAATTGTTTCCTTTATAGGGAAACATGTCCGAGATACTTATTACATAGTTTGGGGAGACGTTTTTTTGCTCCATTTTTTTTGCTCGTCCCCCTATACCTAAATCATGGCTCCACCCCTGTTCTCTCCTTGGTACAACAAAACATGGTATATCCATGATCCGTGTGTATTCAATCCCTGTAGATTTACATATGTCATGAAATCATTTTCTTGTGTTTTTTACATTTCTCTATATTTAAACCTCGCCAACCAAAGGATGCTTGCAAGACAACATCCTAAATTATTGTCATGTATTTCTTCCACTATCCTTCAGTTGTTTGAGGCTTGGATCAGCGGCGACATGGCAATGGAAAGTATGAACAAGGAGTTGGCTGTGGATAGAGGTTTCAGGGGTACTAACAAGAGTCATCGACAACTAGGGTTCCAACACGGCACCTGATCCACCACGCTTTATAGTCAAAATAAATTAGGCTAGTTGTAATATTTTAAGCAAATTAGTCTAGTTTAAACTAGTTTTGTAGTTTCGCGAGCTTATGCGGGTGCCCGCTTGCCACCCTATCGACAACTAAGTTTAAAGGGTTCACCAGGGACGATGTGCCATAGCGTGTTAGCACCAGCGCTCACCTGCGGGTTGACGAGCATGAGCCAACTGGACATCGTAGTGGCTAGACGGGGAATGATGACGGTGGCGGGAGAGCTGGAATAGTCAATCGGGAATCATGAAAGAATAATGTTAAGTAACCACCACAATGGTGAACCACAGCAAAGTGAAATAGTGCTAAAGGTTTCAATTTTTTTCATAACATTCTTCCGAAATATTGTTTGTTGATATTTACGCGTTAGAAAAAACCATTTGACTGTGCTCTAGGAGGAACCCAAGAAGACATCCTTTTACACGACTTCCATGATCAGGCCGGCCGGGAACATTCATCGGTGCACATGTTGGTCTCACGATGCATGATGGCATTGTCTACACCATCCCTGGATCCATCATTTGCATGTCCAAAAGAGCCGGCCAGGGCACTCCACATTTGTTCATTGTGCGTGCGTGCGCTCTACATATATCTTCTAATTACCGAGTGCTTCATGCATATACTTAATCGAAACTACTCATTATGCCTAAAATACTAGGACCACCCATACCATGCATGCTTTCTTATGATTCGGCAGCCGAAATTAATCACATGGAGTAGCAAGTTGTTAATTGAAGTACTCAATGGAGTATGGTCGATGATTAACAGAGGTAAGTGGGCAATGCAAACTTATGGTGACATGTGTGCACCATGTGCACTGATAAATCAAATTCAGTCAAATGGCTTAGGATAACATGATAACTAACAATTTGAACAATTAGAAAAGCACTCATGGTTGCATATAAAGTAATGTCCAATTCAATGAATTTTTATTGTATTTGATCAAATTCTATGAAATTATGACAGTTTTGTGAAATAGGCCCTTTGGTATATTCTGACTACGTGCTAAAAAAGCTAGGAAATAGGCCCTTTGGTATATTCTGACTACGTGCTAAAAAAGCTAGGAAAGTGGATGGAGGAAGCGCTTCAGTGTTCCTTGGGCGATGAGTGAAAAAAGGAGGGCCCTCATGTTTGAAATATTCCTTGGACGAAATAATAAATGTGTTGTCATTTTTATTTTCATTGTCATGATTGAGTTAATATATTTTCATTGTCACGAGGAGATACTTTTGCGACTAATCAACTAGCTACACGAATCGACTAACGGCAACCTGGACATCATCACCAACTTTTGCTACATGGCATGTGTTGAGGGTATAATCTCATGGTTTGCAACTCCATGGTGATCTTTGAATCGCGTAGGTAAAATTCTGATTCATCTACCATGTCCACCAGCAGCTTAATCTATAATATATAACACACCACCTATTTCTAAATTAATAGAACACGTTAAATCTTTCTCTATGTCAATTCAATACAAAACAAACAGACAACAATATCTAAAGTTACTAAAGAGAAGATTGGTTTGAACATTAATTACTCATTACTAGATACAATTTAGTTCATCTTTGTGGTGTTTATGCCCACAATATCTGGTCTCTTTTCTGCACCACCCATTCCATCCAATCTGGAAATCTCGCAATTCTATCTCTCACCTCACGAGCTATCTACATGGGCTATTATCATTTTTGTGCATACTTATTCAAAGAGACCATTACCCAACTTTGATGTATCATAATGATCACTGTATAGCTCTATATATTATTTATGGCACAGCAATGATTTAATACTAATTTTTTTACTTATATATTACATTTTATGTTGTCGCTCAATTTTGTACATAGTGTTTTATCTTTTAAACATTTTTAAAACAAGCTTAGTTGCTATTGTTTATAATTTTTAACAATTCCAACCACAAACACATTATTGTGTTGATAATATCAAATGAAATTCAAATTTATACCGTTACAAATATGGAAGTCCTGATGGAGACTTCTTATCTAGAACCTTATATTTTATTCAAAAATTTAAGATCGAACATTTTCATATGCTGGATTTAGTCCAAAATTAAAGTAAGCAAAATATAAAAAATAATTATTAAATCACATGTTCTTACAAAATATTTTGAACACTTAGGTGTACCATTATAGAGGTATACGATTCTAGCAAATATCCTAGTAGATGTTTACAAAGCATGATAACAAATATAAAGATATAATATATCCTAGTAAATGTTTACAGGGCCAGGCCATTTTTCCACCAGTGTACTGATCATGAAAGAAAGACACAATCTATCAGACTATCAGAAGTACTACTCCATGTCAAGAATAATCGATCTACTCCATGGGGACAACATGTGCAGATGTTCGTCTACCACTACTACAGATCAGGAAAGAACTGCTACTCCATCTCCATGCATGTCAAGAATCGCTCTCCGGCCGCTGGACGTATGTCATCGATCTAGCATCGCCGCTGGAGCACGGTCTCTGAAAGTTGGTCGACCCGGCCGGCCGGCCGGCCGTTCCTCTCTAGTGTATGCCGCTGCAGCAGCAGCGGCTTTCCACGTATGATCGACGAACGGCATGCAGCTAGCAAGCCGCGCGCTCGATTGGGCATGGGCCTTCCAAAAGGGAAAGCGATGGACCATGCATGCGCAATCGAGGCGACCGTGAGAGTGATCATCTACCGTACGTACGTTTGGGCCACAGTGAAGACTCCGGCCGGATCTTGCTCTCCTCCTCCATGTGTCTTCACCGTATAACCCTTGCCTTGTCGCAAACTACTGTTGCTGACACACGTGGTACTTGGTTCAACTCCACATGTGGTATTTTCGATATCGTGGAGGTAACAGACGATGCACACTCATCTCTTGCTGAATACGGATTTTCTAAGGGTGGGGATTACCTGATTCTACACTATCATTATGATGCCTTTGCAATGTTACTTGGTTCAACTCCACGTGTGACCTCTTCTCGTATGTATGTGGGACTTTGTATCTTCTTGTCTAGATTCTAGACCGTCTTTTTTAGAATGCAGTTTTCTTATTAATATATGTCAAGTCAAGAGTAATAAATGACCGAGGTCAACTTTGGTTGGTTAATCCCATCAATTCTTCTATGGTTAGCAAGTACTCCCTCCGTTTTCAAATATAAGATATTTTCGATTTGTAAATAAAATATATCTAGATTTTTTTAATGTGTAGATTCACTCTAAACCTAGGCGAATCTACATACTAAAATTAGTTTAGATACATTTGCTTTACAAAGCTAAAACATTTTATATTTTAAAACGAAGGAAGTACGAGGTTCTAGTGATGATCATCCATGTATTTTGTGGCAAGTGAAATCCAATCCACAAAATAATTTGATCCATGGACTTTTTATCCTTGCGGCCGCTAGCTGTAGGTAATGTATGTGTGTGCAATGCCGTTGCAGGAGTTAATTGGATAAAACTACCACAATTCAGGTTGTCGGGACGGCTCAGTACCGTTTTCGGTAATTCTTGCACGTTAGTACCAACACTCCGACGTGAAAACGCTGATCGTGCTAATTCGTGGTTGAACACGTTTCTGACGATGCTGGCCCACATTCGGCGCTGACGTGGACAAACGGCCGTTTCCCCACCGTTTAGGACTGGAGTCGTTGACCGGCACAAGCCCTGCGCCAGCTCCGTCCGCGGCGCGGCCGCATGTGGTGCTACTTGCCAGCCCCGACGCCGGCCACCTCATACCGCTGGGGAGCTCGCTCGGCGGCTCATAGAGCACCACGGCTTCGCAGCCACGCTCATCACCCTCAACAGCCTCTCTGACTCGCAAGCCCTACCCAGCAGCCTCCCCGCCTCCGTCGCCACCGCCGCGCTCACCGGTGTTCAGATCGACGAACTCCCCGCTGACGCCTTCCCGCCACCGTCCTCGTGGAGACCATCCGGCGCTTCCTCCCCAGCCTCCGCACCCTACTCCTCTCCATCAGCTCCATCACCCCTATCGCTGCACTGGTGCTGGACTTCCTCTGCTTCACGGTGCTCCCCCTCGCCGCCGAGCTCGGCGTCCCGGCCTACATCTTCTCGGCGTCGGGCGGACCTGTCGGAGGGGTACTGTTCTAGTAAGGCGTCGGTTTATGCGCGGTTGCTCGAGGTGGGCCGGCCATACCGCCTCGCCGACGGCTTCTTGGCGAACACCTCCACGAGACGAGATGGAACCAGGCACCGTGGAAGTGTTCAAGCATGTGGCGGACCGAGGCGCGTTCCCGCTGGTGTTCCCCGTGAAAACTCCGACGACGAGGCTTCAGCAGGCCCGGTGCCCTTGCTGGAGTGGCTGGATCGCCAGCCGACGAAGTCAGTGGTGTCCGTGGAGCAGACGACTGAGCTCGCCGCCGGGCTAGAGGCGAGCGGCCACATGTTTCTTTGGGCGGTGCGGATGCCAAGCCTGGACGTCGTCTCTCACTCCTTTAGGGCCGGTGGTGACGGTGATGACCCACTGGCATGGCTTCCCGAGGGCTTCGTGCAGAGGACCGAGGGCAGGGGCCTCGCAGTGGTGGGCTGGGCGCCTCAGGTGTGCGTGCTTTCCCACCCGGCGACGACGGCCTTCGTGTCGCATTGTGGGTGGAACTCGACTCTGGAGAGCGCGGTGGCCGGCGTGCCGATGGTGGCGTGGCCGCTGCACACGGAGCAGAGATGAATGCGCTTCTGCTCGAAGAGAGTCTCGGGGTGTCGATGCGACCGCGCGCGGGGGAGGACGGTGGTATGGTGGCACGCGAGGAGGTCGCGGCCGACGACAAAGGATCTCATGGAGGGGGAGAATGGGCGCGCCCTGCGGCGCCGCGCTGAGAAACTGCAGCAAGCGGCGGCGAGCGCGTTGTCGCCAGAACGGTCCGACCACACCTGCTCGTGTCCTAAACGGCGGGGGAAACGGCCGTTTGGCCACATCAGCACCGAATATGGGCCAGGCTTATTAGAAACGTGTTTAACCTGGAATTTGCGTGATTAGATTGTGGGCGTCCCAATGTTGGTACTGACGTGCAAGAATTACCGAAAACGGTACCGTCCCGACAGCCTGAATTGTGATAGTTTTATCCAATTAACTTCCGCTGCAGTGAACGTACGCGCGCAGGCCGTTTGTCTCCATTGGAGTACATCCATCCATGTGCCACTCCGGTCCTTCTTCTGTACCTGTAGGATATACTGCGCTCTAGTACCGGACCATCGCCCGACACGTACGTACCTAACCTACTTCTTGTTGGGGTTTCTAGTAGCAATATGGCCTTCTAGCTGGCCCAAATGTTCACACGCCATATGCATGTAACATGTCCAATTAAATGCGGTGGGATAGAAAATATGGGAAATTCTACAACACATGATCGTGTGTGTTTTTTCAGACTACAAAATTACAGTCACCTTTTTTGAAGTTTCAGTCACTTTTTCCTTTCTTGTTTTTTTTTTGGTTTTATACTCTTTGTTGTAGTTGCATTTTTTTTTGCGTGATTGCACTTTCACCTTTTTTTGTTTATGACAGGGTAAAAGAATTTCACAACCTTTGAAATTTCTAGTCATCTCTAGTCTAGACACTCCAAAGCAAACACCATTCAAATATATGCTCTATCAGACCCATCTTACAAAAAAATATCTACATCCCTTTACACGACTTGCAAAATAAGTCGTCCGGAGATATCGAGGAGTGAACATATGGGTCTCGCGATGCATTAATGCACTCTACATATCATCCCTACATCCATCATTTGCATGCTCAAATGAGAAGGCCAGGGCACTCCACATTTATTCATTGTTCGTGCATGCGTGCAACGAGAACATAAATTTTGTCAAACTCGATCAAAATTTATGAAATTTGACATTTTTGTTGAACACTTGCTCTGGTGTATATTGGGTGACGTGCAGATATGTTATAAGCAGGCAAAAAAGGCTGGCGGCTAGGAGGAAGAAAGACTTCGACACACTAGTATGCCTCACCTGCTATGGGTTGTGGAAGCTGCGGAACGCCTACTGCTTTAACACCACCCGTCTGCAACACTCGGCAGCGAGGCTTGCAGATATGATCGTGGAGGAGTATGATCTTCTTCACTGTGTTAGAGATCGCGAGAGAGAGGGAGCCCTAACGATAGCGCGAGAGTAGGCTTTAGTTCTCTGTCTGAGTCTCTGATTCCCTGTGGCTGTACGAGGGATCAGCTCTTGTACATAATATTCTGTCTTCTATAAAATTAAGGTACGCATTCGGTACTCTCGAAAAAAAAAGCAGGCAAAAAATTATTTTTATTGTGCTCGGTTTATAATAAATAGCTGATTAGTACTCTACAAGCTCAGTCTCTACAATTACTTCCACGCGACTCGTTACTCCATACTCATGTCAGGTCCCGGGGCCGTGTTGCATACAAAGTATGCAGCTAGTGTGTCCTAGCATTTCGAGGAGCAGTCAGATTCGGTTCAAGTTTTCAGATTTGGACAGATTTAGCAAAAAATACATGATGAGAGGAAGCTCTCGCATGCGTAGAGTGACACATGGATCCTAGCTGGCTAGGCTGTTCGTGCCATTGCAGTGGCCCAGACGACTATGATCAAAGTGAGCTATGATCTGTAGTACCATGCTAGCTGGAGTACGTACTAGCAACTTTGCAAGCAGCAAGCGTGCCCACCATCTACCTAGCTATATGCACACCAGTGGCAGTGAGTGGATCCGTCGATCTGATCATTCGCCAGCGCCACCTGCACGCGGGCGCACAGATCGCCAAATGTAGCTAGCTATATTGCCCACCAGAAAGAAAGCGTGCGGCGCGCTAATGCATACGCATGCGTCACGTACACCTCGATCCACCACAAGCGCAGTGTGTGATCGATCCAGCGAAGAAGGAGATGATGAGGTAGAAATAGAAAGGTAAGCAAGCAGAGTGTCGAGGCAGATATATATATATATATATATATATATATATATATATATATCGCAATGATATGGCATGCAACGTACGTACCCTCTCGTCTTTAATTTGTTTGCGATATATATATATATATATATATATATATATATATATATATATATATCGCAATGATATGGCATGCAACGTACGTACCCTCTCGTCTTTAATTTGTTTGTGATCTTGTTGGAAGTGGGCCGTGTCGATCGATCGGCCTGATCTCTTCCAAAAGGGAAAGGAAAGCGATACGCCATGCATGCGAAACATGCATGGGACGACGACGACCCTCAAACCGATCCATAGTTTGGGCTAGGCTCAAGAGTTCGGACCGTTTGGATCTTGGTCTCCTCCTCCGTCCCTTCACCGCACGGCCCTGCCACGCCAAAAGTAAATATTTCCTTGCTCTTGTGTCTCACCCTCCTCCCTCGATCCCTCTGTCTCTATAGTCTCTCGCCGCCGACCGGGCCTCTCCCGGTGCCTCTCCGCCGGATTAGCCGGCTGGAGCAGGACTGAAGATGGTGTCGGAGTAGTTAGGTTGCAGGTAGTGGGCCTCGTGCCCGGTTGTGGACCGGTCGGATCTTGGCAACCAGATCCCGGCTTTAGGTTTCGTCCTCGCAGTGTTGGCACTCCTCTGTTCGGAGTTCGGTGCAGCGGAGGTTGGCACACCATGACAAATAAAGTGGTCACGTCCTACCTCCTCCTCCCTGCTGTCTATGCGTCTCACCTTCTCACTCCGCCCGGTAGTGGTTGCGAGGGGTTTGAGAGGGTGGATGACTAGCGGAGGGATTTTGGAGGCAGCGGGCGTGACTCCACTCTTGCAGGTGTGCGCGTTGCATAGTGGTCGTTCTGTTCGTAGATTTAGCCCTTCCTCCCTATTACGTCCGGCCGTGGTGGCAAGGGGATTGGGATTGAGGGTTAGTGGCGGGCGAGCGGACCTTCTCCTGGCCGGCCGTGGAGGCGAGGAAGGAAAGGACATGGTGCTTGAAGATTCTAGTATTGATCAAATGGCGTGTCTGCTGCAGCGAGCGAATTCAGTGGTCCGATAGTGGCGGGATGCCGCTGGGCCACTGCCCTTTCTAGTCGAATGTCGACCTGGGAATCCAACCTCCTTAGGAGGCCCGTCTCTCGAAGCCCTGCGTCGAAGCTCGACAACTTGTTTTCGCCAAGTGGTTCGTCTCCAGAGAGGGTGAGATGGCCAGAGGCAGAGCTTCATCACCGACTTTGAGAGTGTCACTAGCAAGAAACCTCCACAATCTCGGCGTGTTTATCGCTTTGAGGTCGCCAACCATTGGTGGCAGAGGTGCCCAACCCAAAGAACCTGATTACTTTTCTTTTTCTTGTGTTGGGGGGCTTTTGTACGAAAATAGGCTTTATCTTCAATGTTTAGGTTTCTTAGTGCGATAGTTGAAAAATGGCTTCTTCGTAATCTTGTACCTGCCACGTATCAGTCAATGCAGCTCTAGATCCTTCGGGACTGTTCCTCGTTTAAAAAAAAATCTTTCCTTGTTCTTCTAGACGAAAGCCCACTACACTACAGGAAAACTCGAAGGCGCCGAGGGCCAGAGGCTACACCGATTGCTAAAAGTCGGGACCGTTGGCCTAGGCCACGAGCCGGGCATCCTACGAAACTAGCCGTCGGCGTAGGGCTTTCATAGCTACACCGACGGCAATGCCCTTGGCATAGCTATTTTCCATTTTACCATATTAATCTTAGAAAAATTATAACTAAATCATTCGATCTAATTCACAAAATAAATATAATATATCAAAATTTACATAAACATAAAATCTATCTATCTACGCTCAAATATTACACATTTGTACATAAATATTAACTAAAACATAAAAACATTACATATAGTTTGAATTGGGCATAAGAAATTTAAAAACGATCTAAACAATGTAAAACTTTCGCGTGGTGTCATATTATGTGATATAGTTGCAATAGAAAATATCAAACTTGGAATATCGTAAATATCACAAAAAAACTTTCTCAAAATGAGCTATCATGTTCAAAGTTTCATACCAAATGATAAATGTTATGGCTAGAATCGCGGCATAGTTTATAATAATGTGCCTATATTCGAGCTTCAGTAAAATTCAGGCGCAGACGAACACATAGTTCTCTGAAAAGTGCTCCCAATGGTGCTGCATCATAAACCGTGGATGTGACCCCCTTTTGCAAGACTTGGCACTCAGTGACGAAAAGTGGTCGTCCAACACCCATCTGCTCAATCAGCATAGCCTGGAGGAGAGCTTCAGCTTCTGTGGCAAAGGCCTCGCCTGCATTTGCGATATGGCTCCCGAGCCGGCGAATATAAGAGTGCATTCATGATCCCGAGCAAGGCATCCCCATCCTCCCTTTTCTGTATTTGCATGGAAAGCACCGTCTAGATTAATCTTGATCCATTCCTTAGGTGGAGGGTTCCATTTCACAAATCGTTGCTTCTTTTCGGTAGGCGTTTTCTTCAAAAATTCCGACCATTCTGATGTATGCCTACAGACTTTGAACGTGAGCTCGTTTGGAGTCGGTCTCTGTTCCCCATGTTTTGCCTTATTCCTCTCAGTCCACAAACACCAAAGAAGTGCCACCAATTTCATTTTTTCCTCATATGCAAATTTGATCCTTAGGAAATCAAGACTAGATGTGCAATTTAGTAGCTGAGTACGTACATCTTCTGATATGACAGATCTCCACACTTTTTTTCAGTTCGGTGCATCTGATGAAAGGTGGCCTCCATCTTCAAAGAGAGTGTGACACTGTAAATTTGTGATAATAATAATAATTGATAATTGTACAATGAGAGAATACAATGGTTTATATAGGAGAGAAGGTGCAGCGCACCGGCCTAAACCCTAACTTGATATGCAAGTAAATATAATCTAACATCCCCCCGCAGTCTCAACCGTGGGCTCGACAACGTTGAGACTGAAACGAATCTCTATAAATGGTGTAGTAGCAAGTCATTTGGTAAAAATATCTACAAACTGGGTCGTAGAAGGCACATGAAGAACACGCACTTCTCCCAAAGCGACCTTCTCTCGAACAAAATGGATGTCAATCTCGATATGCTTTGTCCGCCGATGCTGAACTGGGTTTCCAGACATGTAAACAGCTGAAATGTTATCACAATATACCACTGTGGCCTGACCAATAGGTCGATGTAACTCAACAAGTAACTGACGTAACCAAACTGTTTAAGCAACTGCGTGAGCAACAGCACAGTACTCAGCCTCTGCGGACAAGCGAGAAACCGTAAGCTGACGCTTCGAAGACCAAGAAATTAAATTATTGCCAAGAAAAACACAGTATCCTTAAGTGGATCGACGAGTGTCTGGACAACCAGCCTAGTCTGCATCGGAATATGCTGTCAATGATGTGGATGATGAGTGGTTGATATGCAAACTATGATCTAATGTACCTTTGAGATATCTAAGTATGCGTTTGACATGGTTAAAATGCGGGACTCTTGGATCATTCATGTAAAGACAAGCTTGCTGGACAGCATATGATATTTCTGGACGTGTAATTGTGAGATACTGAAGGGCTCCAGTTAAGCTACGGTATAGAGTCGGATCAGGAAAAATATCACCATCCGAGGAAAATTTAGAAGAAGTATCTACAGGTGTACGGGATGGTTGACAATCTAACATTCCAGCCCTAGTTAGAAGATCAACAGAGTACTGACGTTGAGAGAGAAAAAGACCAGAAGAATCACGAGTGACAGCTATACCTAAGAAGTGATGAAGGGAACCTAGATCAGTCATAGAGAATTCAGTTTGTAGGAGAGAAATAATATGAGTGAGAAAAGTTGTGGAGGAGGCAGTGAGAACTATATCATCAACATAAAGTAGGAGATATGCAACCTGGGTGTTAGAGCGGTAAACAAAAAGAGAGTAGTCAGAACGAGAGGGAGTGAATCATATAGTTTGAATAAAGGTAGAAAAACGTTGAAACCAGGCTCGAGGTGCTTGTTTGAGGCCATAGAGAGATTTTTGGAGAAGACAAACGTGATCAGAAAAAGAAGAATCTTCGAAACCGGAAGGTTGTTGAGAATAGACGACTTCGTTTAAGGAACCATGGAGGAAAGCATTTTTTACATCGAGTTGATGAATGGGCCAGGAAGAGGAAACAACAAGACTAAGAATGGTTCGGCTGGTGCTAGGTTTAACTACTAGAGAGAAAGTTTCGTCGTAATCGACACCGTGTTGTTGAGAGAACCCACGACAAACCCAACGCGCTTTATACCGAGAGAGAGTGCCATCAGAATGAAATTTTTAACGGAACACCCACTTTTCAGAAATAACATTTGCATTAGGAGGTCGGGGAACAAGTTGCCATGTGTTATTGGATTGGAGTGCTTGAAACTCATCGCGCATGGCAGCGGACCAGTTCGGATCAAGAAGAGCAGATTTGTATGTTTTGGGGAGAGGTGAGAGAGTTGTAGAAGCATGAAGATTGAGGCGTGTTTGAGGAAGTCGAAAACCAGACTTGGCACGTGTGCGCATGGAATGGTCGCTGTTAGGTGCGATAATGGGAACGGCATGTGAAGGAGGAGCTGCTGCATCCGGCGCAGCGGAGGAGGAGGACGCAACAGCATGAGGGGCAGAGGATGAGGTGGATGGTTTGGCAGCCGCGACGGCGGCCATGGCGGCGCGCCACTCGAAGAACCCGGAGGGGGCGGCGGCAGGGTGGGAGGCGTGGGAGCCATGCCCTAGAATCTAACCTTAATCTGATACCATGTAAATTTGTGATAATAATAATAATTGATAATTGTACAATGAGAAAATACAATGGTTTATATAGGAGAGAAGGTGCAGCGCACCGGCCTAAACCCTAACTTGATGTGCAGCGCATGGAAAGGGCATCTCGTGTCCAGATCAATCCTCTTCGGTTCAATATTCATACGTGTAGGTAGACTGCCATGACTTAATCTCCAGAGTCCGTTCCATGGCGGCAACACTTAGTTTAAAGTGCTAGCCATCAATCGGCAGATCGATTCCAAACCATGCCGATCATGGTCGCCTTTGTCTCTCTAGTGTACTATTTAATGCAGGATGAGCACCTAGTGACAGAAGTTCAAAGAATATGGCCAGCCCGTCATGTGAGTTTATATGGAATAATAAAATCTCTGCAGGTCAGCAGGTCGTATATGCCTTGTCCTGCTAATCAAATTTTTAGACCAAACATGACCCGTATTGATGCTTATGAATTGATCTGACATCTTGCTTTGCTCCTTTTACATTTTGACGAGTCGATTGCATCGGAACCTGGAACATGGACGTGCCGCAGCGCTGGCCTTGATCTGGTTATTTTAGATAGCAGCCGATGCACGCATCTGACAAAGAGCAATTGACATCCCTTCAAAGATATTTGAACGGAGCCGGCCTGTTTGCTGCTTGGATCAGTATCGTTGACTCGACCGCAACAAAAACTCTGGTCGTCGATGGAGTTCCGCGCCGACGCATATTGATCAACCAGATGCAATCTGGCCGCCGTTGACGATGAGGATCTTGTCTAGTTGAGGACGCGTGGGGATCCGAAGTAGATCTATTTTCCAGGAACAGGCGAATCGTAGATTGTTGATGATGGAGTCGTCGCGATCGTAACATCAGCAACCCCGATTTCTACAGACGGCGCCAATTGACGAGAGTTCGACTTGTCAATGTCCGTTGTTATGGACATGGACATTGAAGATCGCGTAACGGCTAACTGATTCGCAATACGGGGGCATCAGATTTATTCAGGTTCAGTCTCTCGGAGAGAAAATCCTACTCCTGCTTGTCTGTTCTTGATTGATGATGAGACCAAAAGTTACAAGGGTGCGCAGATGAGATATGACGTGAGGTGTGTGCTAGAGTTGTGGAGGTGGAGATCTATTGTCGAGGTGGAGATCGTAGATCTGTCTATTGGGGGTTTATGACGTGCCCTTCTCGTTGGACCCTCCTAGCCTTTATATATGAGAGAAGCTAGGTCACATGTACCAATACGAGTAGGTTATAAGTTGTATCCAAATTCTAGTCTTAAACTTTCCTTATCTTGCACGCTTGGAGTCCGTGTCCATATGGGCTTCGTATCAGCCGAACCATCTTGGACGTCATGGACTCTGGCAGGTTGCCAAGTAGGCCTTCCGTTGAGCCGTACCAGGTAGGCTGAATGTAGGTACCCGTAGGGCATACCCATGTCATCTTATATACATTATGATGTTGTATAGACTGTGCGAATAATTTTGGTACTAATATATTGTATTTATCAAAAACAATTAAATATACTCATCGTTATCTCTGAAATAATCCAAACAGCCCGTCATTCTAGCGGTCTCTCATCTTTATTCTTGTTTGAAGCAGGCCGTATCGGCCTTAAAAAGGAAAGCAACCATGGGCAACTTGGATCAACGACGATCAAAGTGATCAGGGCCGCCCCATGGGGTGGGGCAGAGGGGGCGCTCGCCCAGGGCCCCCAAGAAGTAGGCCCAGCGTAAGACTTTTTTTTTATGTGTATCCATATTAGTACACTTCTATTACTAAGGTCGAATATAGAATAAATCTAGAAAATATATACAACCCAACATGCAGTCTATCAAGTCTCTACTCTGACTCCTCTTATCCTAAAAAATATACACCAATATTTTTAAATAACGTCTTTCGATGCCATGTTGTCTCTTTCCTTCCAGAACACCTGCACATATTTAGGAAAGCAAGAGACAAATTGTAGCATGGAAAGAAATCGTGGCTTCATAGAGTTATGGTATTGCGCCACTAGTCTCCACTAATGAATACTTACAACCTTGGAAGAGCACATGAGTGCATGTCTGATGTGCTTTTCTAAGGTTGTGAGTATTCCTTGCTAGAGACTAATGGAGAAATAACATAACTTTATCATGCCATAAGCATCTCTCCTCCGATTTCTAATTGTTCTAATTATGCCCCATCATATGTTTGAGAGGCCATATATTTACCTTATTATTAATTTGGTGTCAACTACGTCTATATCGCCGTACTCGTTTTTTCGCATGCATATAAATCAGTTACTCCGCGTTTCGTGATTAAGTCTAGAGGTACATATTTATATAGATGTGTACATATTGAGAAACTGGTAGAAATAATTATCATGGTATATAGTTTGCTCGATCAATAGAATAAGTAGTTTTGAATTTCTTCATCAAGATTGGAAAGACCATGAATGTATCAAATGTATTAATTATTCAATTGCTATTGCATCACAGTAATGTAGCTGTAATATTTCTCTAGCTAATACTAATAATTTTTAAATATTTTTCATGAACAAGTGGTGGAGGCTGAAAAACATTGTTGAGGATTATGCTTAAACTTCGAATAATTTGTAAAATTTTAGCGTAAATATTAGGCAAAAACTACATTTTAAGGATTTTTCTTGTGTCGGAGGGGGGCAATGGCCCTATTGACCCTAGGAAACTTTGGCACTGTGAACAAATAAATCTTGGTGTCTTATCGCCCTAGGACCTCCAAAATGAGTGGAGTGGCCTGAAAGTGATCCACAATTTGGGCTATACTCAATACTTTAGACCGCTGGATCTTGATCTCATTAGTATCTTCACGACACCTTGTCTTGTTCTATAATCTTTCCTTAATCTTCCAAATGAAAAGACCATTGCCCACGAAACATGCTTTGGCAGTTCAAGTGCAATATATAAATAAAATATGGTCGAGCAACAATGCTATAACATAATAATATGCAACCAAAAGTAAAAGTACGGATACAACTCTCAAAGGAATAAGAAGATCATCGACTAGGCGGCAATGCAAGGTGACGTGCCACAACCAGAAGAACATCGATCATGTTGTCTAGGCGCCCTCTGTCATGCCGCTCCTACATAGCAGATGCTAGTGCTGCAGAAATGAAGTAAATATGAACACGCAGTGAAAAACATGTGGTGTAGGAAGACCCTCTAAATAACTATTTTATTGTGAATATTTTAGAACATCCAAGCCATTGCTTTGAAGAAAAACAAGAATATGCATGATAGTCTCACTCTCTCATTTTCACACAGCATGTTCCACCGTTCTCCCATGTAGAGTAGCATAGTGTATCCAACATCGCAAGCAGCCCCTTATGCTTTTCCTATGTTCATGAATGCTTATTCAAATAGATTGTTACTCATATTTTGTAGATGATGTTGTTCATGGTCGTGCTCTATTTCTTCTCAATGACACAACTCTTATTTATACTAATCTCTTTTATCTGTTCATAGCTCATGCCCTCGACCAACTTTCAATATTGTTTTAAGTAGTTAGTATTCATAAAATAAAGCTTAGTTTTTATTTTTGTTGTAGTATTTAACAATGCTAACCATGAAAACATTATTATGTTCATAATATCAAAGTATCTGTACAATTCAAATGAATGTCATTCCAAATATAATAGTCTTGGTAGAGGGTTTTTAGCTATGTATCATGTTTTTTCTTCTGAAACATAAGATTGGAACATTTTCTTGAACTAGATTTAGTATAAAAGTAAGAAAATATAAACAAATATGTGCTAAAGTGACATTCATTTTTATAATATTTGGAACACTTAGGTTTATCATGATAGAGTATAGTATAATATGAAGTGTCTAATAAATATCCTAATATATGTGTAAAGTATGATTGTCACACTTAGTGTACCTAATAAAAAGTTCTGGAGTGTGTGAGGTATCACGAGTTCGCATCTCGCTCTCGGCTAGTCGACATCCAACACATTGTATCTTATGGTTAAACCTTTATTCTCTATCCTTGATGGTTCATGATTGATCACACACATGATTCTTAGTCCTCGATGAGATGAAATAGAAGGTTTAGTATTTGCAATTTAGTAGTCAATCTAATTTCGTAAAATAGTTTTTATTACTGGTTTGATAAATACGACCAACCTATCTAGAAAAATGGATTGGCTTTTAATGTTTGGGGACTTACCTCATGGGCCCATCAGGTCTTAAGACATGCGACTAGGCAGGGATTCTTCAACCCAAGGACTTGGGCGCTCCGGCATGGGGCCAACAACCGAGCATAGCGGAGCTACATGCAAGTCGGGGGGAGGGGGAGGCGACCCTAGTTGTGGACCAAATTTTTAAGGACTTCCTTGGAAGGGGCTTACATCAAAATTATTTAGTTCTTTGCCCCTCCCTCCACCCCCCCCACCCCCACACACACAACATTTGTTTCATGCTCCACCACAGGTAGCCGACCATCTTGCAGTACAAACCATGCTAAGATAATACCAAGGATCAAAAGGGATACGATTGTGCCAACCCAAATTGGCTCCACAATATCTCATGAGGGTTTTCATTAGGGCCATAGAACAGGCTCGACACTTGTAACCCACCATTTATATAAGGGGTCGGTACCCTCCCGTACCCTCCCGCGTCACTCCCGCGAGCGAACGGGGGGACCCTAGCCCCGCCTCCCCTCCCTCCTCCTACCACCCCTCCCTCCTCCTCACCGCTGCTGGGCCGTGCCGGCGGCAAATCCGCTCGGCGTCGGTGGCGGCAGGGCCCCTCTTCTCCTCCTGGTTCGCCAGATCTAGGCGCGGGGCAACATCGACATCCGGCGGTGGCGCGCGTGCGCGGGGCGCGGCGGCGTTCGGCTTGGTGGCTATGCTCGGTGCGGTGGCGACACCATGCTATGGCGAGGAGGGCTGCATGGAGTGGTGGTTTCATGCTCGGGGCCGTTGGCTGCTGGACCGGGGCGGCGAGGGCCGTGGGCGGCTTTGGCCGGGATCGGGGGTAGCGGCGGACATGGTGCTGCAGGATGGAGGCGAAGGCGGCGCCCTTAGCAGCGGTGCTAATCCTACGTGCTCATCGGCACCGATGGTCGGCCTGCTCGATCCGTTCTCCGGAAACCAGACGGCAGTGTGGGGATCGTTGTGTCGGATCTAATAAAGGAGGTGATCCTTTGGTTTCTTTCGCATGAAGATGAAGATCTGCTTGATGTCTGCCCTCGTTGATCTGGACTGGAAAGGCGGGTTCCGGAAGGCTCCGCCGGCGAACTCCCATGGGCGTATAATGCCTAGAGATTGCTAGATCTGAAGGTATTCGGTCGTGTGCACCTTGTTTTTCTGGCCGTTTGGTTTCAGTGGGAGCGTTGCGAAGCTCCGTTGTTTGTTTCCACCAAGTGCCATTCTTAGAGCCATGGTGAAGTCAGATGCGGAGAATGTCAGGAAAGCGGAAATATGAGGGTAGTGATGGTGATTTTGTAGAGTTCGTAGCATGGAAAACAAAAAAATTCTACCGCATGAACACACAATCAAGATCTAATCTATGATGAAGCCAAGATCTATCTACTAGATTGTAGCAACGAGTTGATAGAATACTAACCCTCGAAGATCCAAAGCGGTTAACGAGAGCAGATTCTCGTGGGTGATGTAGTCGTACACTTGCCGATCTCAAGATCGCGTAGACGATCCTTCCATGCGTTCGGCAGCGCTCCATGATCGGTCACATGTTCGGTACTTGATGAAGACCTTCCTCTCACTTGTTCCAGCAGGCAGTGGAGGTTGTAGTACTCTCCTCGCGATTCCGGCAGCACGACGGTGTGGTGTCGGAAGTAGAGGGGAGATCTCGCAGGGCTTCGCCTTAAGCCGGAGCGAGTATGGTGGAGTATGAGAGAGGCCTTGTTGATCTAGGGTTTAGAGGGCACCAAGGGGAGGGCTTGGCCGGCGGCTAGGGTTTGGGGAAACCCTAACTCGCCGAGTTAGAGGAGGCCCTAGGCGGCAGCTTGGAGGTGGTCGGCGACTTGGAGGCTAGGGTTTTCAGGTGTGTGGGAGAGGGGCAGCCCCGCCCCTCCTTTTGTAGGTGGGAGGGTGCGGCTTGGGAGGAGGGAGTCCTCCTCCAACTCCTCCTCCTTGGCCGGCGGGTGGAGGGAGGAGACTTCCTCCCCAAGTAGGTTTCCTACTCTCCCTCCACCATGCAAACTTGCCGTTTGACTTTTTCAAATTGGCGTTTGACTTTCAAACTAGGATTTGATTTCTCCCTTTATTTTGCCCAGCCAAGTGACCTAGTACATGATGCAACCATTCCACATTGTCATGACACATTCATGTACCCTTCCCCTCCGGAGTGCCGGACCTTTCAGACCCTTCTAGAACATTCCCGGTGAAAACACCGGAATCATTCCCCAACTCTGAAACGGGACTTTCCTTATATGAATCTTATTCTTCGGACCATTCCAGATCTCCTCGTGATATCCCGGATTCCATCCGAGACTCCGAACAACATTCGGTCTCTTACTAATCATTCCATAACTACTCAACAACATCGAATCCTTAAGTGTGTCTCCCTACGGTTCATGAATTATGCGGACATGATCGAGACACTTCTCCGATCAATAACCAATAGAGGAATCTGGAAATTCATATGGCTCCCACATATTTCTACGATTACTTTGCGATCGAATGAACCACTTACATACGATACCAATTTCCCTTTGTATCACGATAGTTTACTTATCCGAGGTTTTGATCGTCGATATCTCTGCATACCTAGTTCAACCTCGTTACCGATAAGTACTCTTTTCTCGTTCCCGTGATATGTGATCCCTTGTGAGCCAGTCACATGCTTGCAAGCTAATTGGATGACATTCCACCGAGAGGGCCCAGAGTATATCTATCCGTCATATGGATGGACAAATCCCACTCTTGATCCATGTGCCTCAACCCATACTTTCCGAACCCTCAATGCCACCTTTATAGACACCCAGTTACGGTGTGGTGTTTGATGTCATCAAAGCATCCTTCTGGTGATTGTGATTAACGTGATCTCATGGTCGAAGGAATTAGGTTACTATGTATCAGAAATATTATAGCAAATGAACTATATTAAATGACTTGATCTTTATGCTACGCTTATCTATAGGAGTATGTCCATCATATCATTCTCCTAATGATATGACCCTGTTGTTAATAACATCTCTATGTTCATGATCAGGAAACCATGATCATATATTAACCAACAAGCTAGTTTAACAAGAGGCTTTACTAGGGACTCTTTTATGTTTACAAATCACACAAGTATTAATGTTTTCGGTTAATACAATTATAGCATGGTATGTAAACATTTATCACAAGTATGAAGATATGATAATAACCACTTTATTATTGCCTCTTGGGCATATCTCCAACAGTCTCCCACTTGCACTAGAGTCAATAATATAGTTTCAAACCTTTGTGTATTCAACACCTATGGCTTTCTGGTGTCGTATGTACACGATTGCTAGTGGTCAACTGATCTCCGGATCTGACACTTCCACGTCTATGTGTAACTGCATGTCTTTGCGTCTCTACGCATCACTCATTCTCTAATGAGATGGCTTTGTACAAATTTGGTCCTTTGGTATGACCTTTAGTTCTTTGGGGTTAAAACATGTTGATAATATTGTCGTACAATATATCTTCATAGTATTATCCCTGCTGTGAACTACACCTAGTTTGATAACAAACTACTTGACACAAATGCCCTCTTTTGCTGCTATAATAGCAGTTATATACTTAGCCTTTTGTTGTAGTATCTGTCACAATGTCTTAACTTTGGAACTCATCCAAATCCATTATGGAACTTAATTTCCATCACATTGTGCCACCCTTAGTTTAGATTGAGATAAACTTAATTTGTACTTCGTGACAAAACTAGTATCAATGTAATACTTTTACAATGAACTAACCATCTATTTATCACTTCTACAAAATAATATATTCTTACTTCTTTTAAAAGATCATAAGAATATCTTTACTATCGTCCAATAATCATCTTATGAATTATTCTGGTATATGCTCATAACATTTAGAGCATAGGACATATCTGGATTTGTACACATCACAGCATGATTGATAAAATACTCTTTGTGATTGTATCTATCAAGTATCAAAAATACTTAAATCTTTATTCAATCCTTCCTGTGCAACAAGAACCTTTCTTGTAGTTTCTATATTGAACTCATTCAATATCTCATCTATGTACTTCTGGCACAACCATATTGGTGTCACAATTTATCCATATAGACATTGATGCCAATGCCTAAGCCTTTCATCGAGATGAAATTCTTATCTTGTGTTAATGAAAAGATACATCATTTCCAATCAACAATATGTCTTCCACATAATGTATTAGAAACATGTCTTAGCGCTCCCACTTAATTTATTGCAAATGCAAGCATCTTCATCATCTCCGATGAAATTAAACTCTTTTAATAGTTTCATCATAGTAAACATTCCAACTCCGCGATGCTTACTTCAACCATTCAAGTTTGCATATGCTTTTAGCATCCTTTGAATTAACAAAACCCTTTGGACCGTGTCATGCACACGTCTTAGGTAACCATTATATTAGAAGAACTTGTTTTGTTTATTCAACTATCACATAACAAAATTATATGTAGTGGTTGCTACATTAATCCGTCTAGACTAAATATCGCTTAATGAAAGATCAGATCTTGTCATAGTCAACTCTTTGAACATTGTCGTGAACTCTTTCCCGACATGTCGATAATTTCATAGATGTGAAACATCCATGTCTATTTCTTTATAGATCCAAATACGACTGTAAGGTCTTGTACCTTTTCAGAGGGTCTTTCAAGCTCAAAGATTGATTTCTTGTATATGGAACTATCACGGATTTTATGACTTCAAGCCATTTGACAGAGTCAGGGCCCATCATCACTTCTTTGCATGTAGTCGAATCATTATTGTCAAATAATGATTTAACTCTCAAATCTTGGTATTTGATTGTTTACCTGACCTACTTGTTTCAATAGGAACTTAGACCTCTGTGACCACAACCTTTGAGGCACGTGATCCATGAGCATTGTTGCTGCCTCCGGAACACTTTTCTGGCACTGCGCAACTTTGATCATATATAGCTAAGGTTCTTTTAACCTTGTCAAAGTTCTATTTTCCTCCCACTTAACTTTTCACGGAAAATTGCTTCTCAAAGAAACTTGACGTTTTAAGCGACAAACACTTTTGTCTTCGGTGTTATGGAGGAATACTCAACTATTATTCAAAATAACATACAAAGATATGTTCATCCGATTTTGGTTGCAAACATCTTTCTTATGCATAGCATACCAATTTTTAAGAAAGGACAACTTGGGTTTTATCCCAAACCATAACTTTATATGGTGTCAATTCAACGGATTATGATGGAGCTCTTTTTAGTGGAAAAACGGTAGTCTCTAAAGCTTTTAATCTTTAAAATGTAATGGCAGTTTTATGAATTACACCTTTGATCTTACCATGTCAAACAAGGTTTTAATTACATATCTCGAACGCTCCATACTCTTATGGTGTTTCGGGAAATGCAAATCCACGGAACGATTCCTTAAATCTTAGGTATTATGCTAAACTTGTAACTCAAATATCTTCCTTTATGATCTTATCATAAACTATTTATATTCTTGTTACAATGATTTTGCACATCATCTTGAAAGTCTTTGAACTTTTTCAAATGTTTCATACTTCATCCTTATTAAGTAAATATTCATATATTCACTCAAATTTTTGGAGAAAGCATATGAAGTTGAAAGCCATCGCTCTTGACTACACATAATGAACTTCATACAACAATATGTACAAGTTCCAATAAGCTAGTCATTCATTCCCTTTTGGTCTATGAACAAAGTTTTAATTTATCTCTAGGAAAGTTTCACAAGTGTCATTTGATCAAAATATCAAAAGACTCCAAAATTCCATCCACATGGAGTTTCTTCATGTTTTCTTCCAATATAATTTAAACGGCGATGTCACTTCCTAAGTGATCTTTCAATCAATTGTCTTTCGACATTTTTAGCACTAGTTTTATGGATGTGATTTCTCCAATGAGATTTGTAAATCATCCATCTTTTATGGATTACGGAAATTATTTGAACAACCCTTTTGTTCTCATAATACCTGATAAAACAAATCTTAAAGACAAGCTTTGATGTTTAACGAGCAACACAATAACACTTTATTTGTTCTCAATGAACATCATCACATATTCTTTTGCTAGTTACTTAGGCCATTGTAGTTCATGAATTCTGTTGTTTCGTATGACGATTCATACCAACAAATTCAGTATCCAATACTCAAGAACTATATTGTTTAACATGCAAAGAATACAACCATAACATGTATATCCTCTATATACCTAAGCTGAAGAATTCTAGTCTTTTCTTTTCTGCCATATATTTATGAGATTCTCTTTCAGTATTTCCTTTTTCTGTTTGAAAGAATCTATCAACATCAATAGTGGAGTCATACATATGACACATAGTCCAAAGCGTGTATAGTTAAATACCAATGTCTTTGGACTTGCACTTTGAAGTAGATTACCATCATCAAATGTTTGGTGTTCTTTCAAATTCATTTCTTTAGTAATCTCTTGGTGTAGTAAACATTTTACCTACATCAAATATTTACCCTTATCATGGAATTATCCATGATCAAGCTATTTTCATCTTATGACGGTGAATCACGAGTATAATGTTGCTCTCCAAAACCTTTTGGAGGATTAGGACAACTAGTGTCTCCAACCTTTTGCAAATTCTCATCAAATATGAGAACATGACTTTTGACATATTATACTCTATCATGTTGCAACCAAAACTTCATTTCAGATATCACAATATCTTCCACACATCATGGTTTCTGAAACAACTCTTTCAGATCCTAGATAACCTTGATATTAAGACAATCCTTTGAATATCAAGAATCATGGAGACAAACATGATACTCATACACTAACACTTGGAATTGTCACTCTTGATTTAATACCAATTATTAAACTTCATGGAGTAACCGGAACTTGCTGAAAGTTTGCAATAGGAATTTTAAACTTTAGATTAACACTTCAAAACAATACGATACCAGTTCGTAAAGTAACTAACCAGAATTCTATAGTTCTATCATCTCAATTATAACTAAGCGCAAGGTGGTAACGGATGCCAATGACTACAACAACTATGCAAATTCACTTTAATTTAATTTATGATAAATAGTGTTCAACTTTTAATCATATTGTTGTTGAACTCCCACTCAAAACAATATCCCTCACATTGTTTTAGTGATCACACGAACCAAATCCACCACATCAAAACCGATCATCACGAGAGTTGATGTAGCTTCAATGGCGAACAATCAACATGTTCATCATATCTACTATATGACTCATGCTTTACCTTTCGGTGATCCGTGTTCCGAGACCATGTCTGTACATGCTAGGCTCGTCAAGATCAAATCTTAGCTTCCGCATGAGCAAATCTATCTTGCTCACGTTGTATACACTCGCAGAATCTAATACACCCGATCATCACGTGGTGCTTCAAAACAACGAGCTTTAGCAACGGTGCTTACTAAGAATGAACACTTTAAAACTTGAAATTGTGTGCTTGAGGGATCATCTTATAATGCTATTGTCGTTAACTAAGCAATACAAGATGCATAAAAGGATTAACATCATATGCAATTCATAATATGTGATATGATATGGCCTTTCTTCTTGTGCTTCCAATCTCCATCTTCAAGCACGAACATGATCTCCATCATCACCGGTGTGGCGTCAAGGTCAATGGCGTTGCTTCATGGTTGTCATCCACTAGCATCAACTATTACAACTTCTTTGAATAGACATGCAGGTCTTAACGGAATTTTAAAAGACAACCATATGGCTCCTGTCGGTTGCCAACTTACAATAAGGAACATTGCATACATCATATATAATCACAATCATGGCCATATCACATCACAGCACACCCCTGCAAAACAAAGTTAGACGCCTCTAATTTTCTTTGCATGTTTTACGTGGTTTGGGGCTTTCAATAAGTGTCGTTCTAACTTACGAACAAGAACCACAACATTGATACTAGTATTGTCAATCACCCGTTGTAAATTGAATCTTAACTATGTTGGGAGAAACAGGCACCCGCAAAGCCACTTATGCAATACAAGTTGCATGTCAAGCGTGGAGCAAGTCTCATGAACGATGTCATGTAAGGTTAGCCCGGGCCGCTTCATCCCACCATCCCACAAGATGCAAAGTACACAAGAAGCAATCGACAACAAAAGCATCAAAGCCCACAATGACCATTGTGTTCTACTCGTGCAACAGATCTACATATAGACACGGCTCTGATACCACTGTAGGGGTTCGTAGCATGGAAAACAAAAAAATTCTACCGCATGAACACACAATCAAGATCTAATCTATGATCAAGCCAAGATCTATCTACTAGATTGTAGCAACGAGTCGATAGAATACTAACCCTCGAAGATCCAAAGCGGTTAACGAGAGCAGATTCTCGTGGGTGATGTAGTCGTACACTTTCCGATCTCAAGATCGCGTAGACGATCCTTCCAGCGTTGCGTTCCGGTAGCGCTCCCGCAGTCGGTCACACGTTCGGTACTCGATGAAGACCTTCCTCTCCCTTGTTCCAGCATGCAGTGGAGGTTGTAGTACTCTCCTCGCGATTCCGGTAGCACGACGGCGTGGTGTCGGAAGTAGAGGGGAGATCAAGCAGGGCTTCGCCTTTAAGCCGGAGCGAGTATGGTGGAGTATGAGATAGGCCTTGGTGATCTAGGGTTTAGAGGGAACCAAGGGGAGGGCTTGGCCGGCGGCTAGGGTTTGGGGAAACCCTAACTCGCCGAGTTAGAGGAGGCCCTAGGCGGCGGCTTGGAGGTGGCCGGCGACTTGGAGGCTAGGGTTTTCAGGTGTGTGGGAGAGGGGCAGCCCTGCCCCTCCTTTTATAGGTGGGAGGGTGCGGCTTGGGAGGAGGGAGTCCTCCTCCAACTCCTCCTCCTTGGCCGGTGGGTGGAGGGAGGAGACTTCCTCCCCAAGTAGGTTTCCTACTCTCCCTGCACCAAGCAAACTTGTCGTTTGACTTTTTCAAATTGGCGTTTGACTTTCAAACTAGGATTTGATTTCTCCCTTTATTTTGCCCAGCCAAGTGACCTAGTACATGATGCAACCATTCCACATTGTCATGACACATTCATGTACCCTTCCCCTCCGGAGTGCCGGACCTTTCGGACCCTTCTAAAACATTCCCGGTGAAAACACCGGAATCATTCCCCAACTCCGAAACAGGACTTTCCTTATATGAATCTTATTCTCCGGACCATTTCGGATCTCCTCGTGATATCCCGGATTCCATCCGAGACTCCAAACAACATTCGGTCTCTTACTCATCATTCCATAACTACTCAACAACATCGAATCCTTAAGTGTGTCTCCCTACGGTTCGTGAATTATGCGGACATGATCGAGACACTTCTCTGATCAATAATCCAATCCAATAGAGGAATCTGTAAATTCATATGGCTCCCACATATTTCTACGATTACTTTGCGATCGAATGAACCACTTACATACGATACCAATTTCCCTTTGTCTCACGATAGTTTACTTATCCGAGGTTTTGATCGTCGGTATCTCTGCATACCTAGTTCAACCTCGTTACCGATAAGTACTCTTTTCTCGTTCCCGTGATATGTGATCTCTTGTGAGACAGTCACATGCTTGCAAGCTAATTGGATGACATTCCACCGAGAGGTCCCAGAGTATATCTATCCGTCATATGGATGGACAAATCCCACTCTTGATCCATGTGCCTCAACCCATACTTTCCGAACACTCAATGCCACCTTTATAGCCACCCAGTTACGGTGTGGTGTTTGATGTCATCAAAACATCCTTCAGGTGATGGTGATTAACATGATCTCATGGTCGAAGGAATTAGGTTACTATGTATCAGAAAGCTTATAGCAAATGAACTATATTAAATGACTTGATCTTTATGTTGCCCTTATCTATAGGAGTATGTCCATCATATCATTCTCCTAATGATATGACCATGTTGTGAATAACATCTCTATGTTTATGATCAGGAAACCATGATCATATATTAACCAACAAGCTAGTTTAACAAGAGGCTTTACTAGGGACTTTTTTATGTTTACAAATCACACAAGTATTAATGTTTCCGGTTAATACAATTATAGCATGGTATGTAAACATGTATCATAAGTATGAAGATATGATAATAACCACTTTACTATTGCCTCTTGGGCATATCTCCAACAGATTTTAGTTCTTGTGGCGACGGAGATCTGGCTGCGTGATATGGGACTCGTTGCAGCGACTATTGGTACGGGAAGACAACACAGGGGAGTTCCCAGTCTTACCTTGCAGGGTGAAAATCCAAGGTCTGGCCTTAACTGGTTGTGCCTAGCAATGACCTTGTTGAAGCATTGTTTTGTGAGCGAGGACTTTCTCTAGGATGAAAACCTATGACCTTGATCGGGCAACGACGGTGCTTGGGCACTTTTCCTTTTTGAAGACGTTGTTATTGGAGTGGAGGACTACTGGTGTTGTTCTGATGATGTCAGTGTCGTTGCTTTGAGGATTAGTTCTTCGTAGCAGGACTTTTCTTTTTTTTTAATTCTTTTTTTCTAGGTTGTGTTGTGTGCATCCGTAGGGCCGCTAGCGCATGTGTTGTTGCAGAGGCTGGGTGTAATTGGTATCCATGTGATATTAATATATACTCTTTTTCAGAAAAAATTATATAAGGGTTCCAGGGGCCAGCGGAGTAAGGACATACGTCACAGATCCATACGTCCACCCATATGAGATCACATCTCACACATTCACCATAGACGAGCTTGACACTTTAGGAAATCCAAGCATCAGTCAGCAGGAAATAAAGAAAAAACTGGATGTCACTCAAAATGACCGTCTCAGGATAGTATTTCCACAAGCCACACAAATCTATGGCAATTAAGGATGGCGTTGTGTTTTGGGGAGGGAAATAAAGAAAGTACAATATGTCAAATGTTATAAATAAACACTTAAATTGCATATTGTAGTAATTTTGCTACCAAATATGTAGTTCTCATAAAAAGTCATTCTAGAATTTCTTAATGCAATCTATATAAATTTTACTTATTATGACACGGACTATGTGTAGAATCACGTCGTCAGGTTGATCGTGCGCATGATAGTTCTATTCTCGACTATTTTAGCTTTTGGCCTCTCCAGGTTGCCGTTTGAAAGCCGTGATGGGTTGCATTATTAGATGGAGAAAACACTACTATTTTAAGCGATGAAGAGGACTCTACCTTTTTTTGAGACAACTAGAAGACTCCACCTAGTCATCATATCCTATCAGCGAGCATGAAAATGACTCGATCGCGTTTAGTATTGCATTTCTTAAAAACAGGTGTCTAATTTGGTATGGACGTTCTTTTTTTAAGATCAACCGGTCCCATGGATCTTAATCCATTCATGGCTGAGTAAAGGACAGAAGCCCACGGTAACAAAAGGAGAGAAAAACCCAAGCTAATGAAAGAAAAAAAGCCCAACATAACAAAAGGAACGATAATCCTAAACCTATGGATGGTTTTGCTCACGGAAACTTCTACGGACTGACATGTAGTGAATTGATTGGCTGAGTTTTGACCCCCTTCTTGAAAAACAGGCCAAGTTGTCTGTAAGAAATTTCCGTACCAATTTTTTGTAAGTGTAGCATTACTCCAAAAGGAAATAGGTCCAGATTCCAGTCCAGTAGAAGCAGCGTAACGCTTCAGGATCGTCTTCATGAAGCATACGTGAAAACTGAAAAGAACTCCGATTTGCAACAGCTCTAATGGCGCCCTAGATGTAGACGGCTTGGCTAGTTGGGACTTGAGCCCACCTGCCTTCGAGGGCCCAGGGTGGCCGCCCCTCCTGACCCCCCCTCAGGGCTGGCCCTGTATAAACGACTTCATTCGTCCTTCGTCGGTGCTAGACACACCATCAGATTTTTTTTATTTTTTAGAAATGGGCGCATTTATTAATAAATCTATTTAATGCTTACAGCCTGCCCCTGCATAACCAAGATACACATAGCCACACGAATGACAGAACTAATGTAAAAAGTAGACAAGCGTTACAAAAAAGCACAAACTAAATAAATGTCTAGAATCTAAGATAGATCATTTCTCAGATCACGCGGTCATCCATGTCGGGAGAAAATATCCCTCGCCATGTCCTCCAATTGCGTACATCCCACCATAAGTAAGTCGCGAAACTCCATATATTGGAGAATATTTCATGATCGTAGGATAGTCGTGGCTCGATAGATAACCTGCAGAGGAGAAGACATAATGTTATTAAAAATCTTGTCATTTTTACAAAGCCATAGCGACCATATAATGGCAAGCGCTTTCACCCTAAACAAAGTTATGTACTTATCAACAATTCCATGCAACCAATTACCAAAAACATTGGTTACAGAACGTGGCGGAGATAAACCAGAAGCTATTTGGATGAATGACCATATAGAGCGAGCAAATTTGCAATGGAAGAACAAATGGCGAATTGTCTCATCTTGATGACAAAAAACACATTATTTACTTTCAAGCCAATTCCTTTTTGCAAGATTATCTTTGTTAGAATTACCCTTTCCGTAGATACCATGCAAATATCTTTGTCTTAAGAGGTATTTTCATTTTCCAAATTTTACTATTATCATAGACCGGGATATCAGGTTGGACCAAGGCTTTATATAGCGAGCCAACAGAAAATTTAGCACTTTCTAGTAATTTCCATTTGAACACGCCATTAGTACGATGTTTTAGTATTATGTGATTTTTGTACATACAAACGGTCATATTTAAATTCCAAACCTCACAGGCATATAAATGCATCCATCCTCTACATGCATGATTTATTTCATACATTTTAAAATTGGGAAAATATATACAGTTCTTTGCCCTCTAAAAAATAGTGTACTTTGGGATTCAGATGTAGGCGAAAGGCTCTGTGAGCTCTACTTATGTCTGTAGACCAGTGGGGTCTACGTGTAAGCGTGGGTGAGCCAGCCAGTGTGAACGCTTGTGACCCGTGTTCAGCTGCTCCTGGCCCTCGAATCCTGCTACCCAATTCATTATAGTACGATGATCCTGATCTGATCTTCCCACCCTAGCTAGGGGCGGGACATGCGCAACAGCTCTCATTTGCAGCATAGGTACGATGGGAGTGTGGACGAGGCCGAGGCTGTTGTTACCAGCGCTGGTCGTGGCGGCAATGTCGAGCCCCGCCCCCGCGGCGGAGAGCCGCACCGTGACGCCGGGATGCGTGGGAAGCTGCGGCGACATCGACATCCCCCTACCCCTTCGGCATCAGCAGCGGCTGCTTCCGCAAGGGCTTCGAGATATCCTGCGTCAACGACACCGTGCCGG
This sequence comes from Avena insularis, assembly GCA_023614405.1. Classification (NCBI taxonomy): domain Eukaryota; kingdom Viridiplantae; phylum Streptophyta; class Magnoliopsida; order Poales; family Poaceae; genus Avena; species Avena insularis. The sequence goes on from JAJUPC010000323.1 coordinate 248,906, forward strand.
TCATGGCCATGCGGGTGCTCAACCTGTCCCTGTTGCCGCGCCCGGAGGCGCTGCCGGTGGCATGGCAGTGCTACAACTCCACCGGCGGCATCACCGGCTACTTCCGGGGCGAGGTGAGAACATGAACCCGGACGGCGTCTACCGCATCTCCAACACCCTCAACCAGCTCGTCATCCTCGGCTGCAACACCTTCGCCCAGACCAAGAGCGGCGTGCGCGGCCGCGCTACCCCTACCAGTACTACACCGGGTGCGTGGCCTACGCCAACGACACCGGCCGGCGACCCACAAGACGGCCAGTGCTCCCTCTCCGGCGTCGGCTGCTGCCGCGTCGACATCCCGCGCGCCGGGGCTCACCGATCGACAACCTAATCGTCTTCGAGTCCACCGGTTCCTGGTCGCACGCCGACGATCGACCAGGAGTTCTGCCCATGCGACTATGCCTTCATCGTCGACGTACAGGGGATACTACGTACACCGTACCTTCCGGGCGGACGACCTGATTCACATGGACGTCAACCGGACCAGCATGCCGCTCTCGATCGCTCGACTGGGCCATCCGCGACCGCGACAACGGCTCCCTCACATGCGCCGCCGCAGCAACGCATGCAGCCGGGCTACGCCTGACTCAGTGGCCACACTCAGTGCTTAAACTCCACCAACGGAATAGCTTTTTCCCCCAAAAAAATTCATTTTCTGAAACTTAATACTCTCTCGAGTCTCGATCGGTCTAGAATTAGATGTTGCAGATCTATCCAGATTCGCATGTATCTAGAATAGTAGTTTTATCATTCATACATGTGAATCTGGATTCTGGACAACCTCCGACGACATCTAATTCAAAGCAAATGAAGGGGTGCAAGCAGATCGATCTTGGATGCTAACATCTAAAATACAAGGACAAAAAGTATGAATAATGATAAAAAAAATGGAACCGGAAATATTTTAGAGAATTATTGATTAGCGGGAAAAAAAAAGCTATGAAGAACTAGAAATAAAAAAATAGATTTCCCAGAAATATATCGATTATTAGGGCTAACCTTTTAAACTCCTTATTAATCTCTGGTTTTCAGTTAGTTCATGTACCAATTTTGCTAATCATGTGCCGTTTGCGGTTTTCTTTTCTAAAATATTATTATAACAAGTACAGTATTATATTATGTTGAGTACCGAGTAGTACTATTTATATAAATTGTAATTTTTGTGAAGGAACCCTGATGAATGTTTTTTTTTTTAACTTGCGTGGCGCAGACATAGATGAATGTGCACGTCCAGAAGAGTATCCTTGCTTCGGTGTATGCAAGGACACCCAAGGATCTTACCAATGCATGTGTCGTTCAGGTTATTGGAGCAATGACCCGTTTACTGAAGCATGTACTCCTAAATTCCCATTGGCAGGATGGATTTTCATACTGTAGGTAACATCACAGAAGTTAATCCATTTCAATACATCCGCTTTGTTAATTACAGTACAGTATGTGTTTCGCTAGAAGGACCTAATCAAGATTGCACAGTACAAAGTAAATGCTCATTATATATGTTGTCGCAACAGAAACAACACTAGATAATGGGGTGTCGATTGCGGAAGCTTCAAAAGGGAGCAGAGCTACATACAGCCCTTTATTTTTAAGAATTAGAAAGACATGTACTAAAGTATCAAAAAATCTGAACAAAATCCTGGATGTAACCAATGATACATACGATAAATGTGAAAAACCTCATTATAAACAACTTTGCGTTTTAAGCTACACACAAATGATAAAAGTGGATCTGAGTGTAGTGAATAGTGCATATTTCAAACCTATAAACTCTGTTATAATTTTACATTTTGTGTAGCCTAGTATATACAAAAATTCACACTAAGATTTTGCACACTTGTAGGATACATCACTGACTACATCTAACCTATTTTTTCAAAAATTTCAGAAACTTGTAAATATAGTTTTTGAATTTTTGACATTAAAGGGCTACAAATGTAGGCAGAGCTACACATAGCCCTTTATTTTTAAAAATCGAAAATTCTTATTTACATGTTTTGTTTTTTGGAAATAGTTTAAATTTCAGTGATGTATCCAACAAAAATGAAAAATCTAAATATTTATTTATTATTCTAGGCAATACAAAAATGAAAATAATAATAATATATATATATATAGTTTTGAAATGTGCACTATTAACTATACCGAGATCCGTTATTATATAATTTTGTATAACCTTAAATACAAAGTATTTCATATTGAGACTTTGCATGTTTGTAGTATACATCATTGGCTACATCTAGGATTTTTTTGAAATTTCAAAATATGCTTTTTGATTTTTTTTTTAATAATGAGCTATGTGTAGCTCGGCCTCCATTTGCGATTGCCAATGATTGAGGTAGAACAATAGTGGGACGTGCACACTCAAAAAAGTGAGACGTGTCAACTTTTTTCAATTGATTCAGTCACCTCGTGTCTTGCGACTTAATCCTATTTTATGAGCAGCAACTGAAGACTCAGGTGATTTTAGACTTCCTTCTCGCTTCTCGCCTCAAAATACTCCAATACATCACCATCAAACCTCTTCTTTCAACCAATAGAGGAATGGGAACATACCCATGGAAGAAACGAGTTTATATAGGCCAGGCCATGTTGACAAAAGTTCCACTGAAAGAGATAGAAGGTTGAGTGTTTTTGCTAGAATGAAAAGATGATCCATGGCAGAGAGAGTGTATATATGATTTATGGTAGAATATATATGTTAACTTTTACAACAACAACAACTACATTTAGGATGTTGTGGAATGTGGACCCCCCGCATCCACATGCACATGGATAAATTATATCGTAAAAATATGTAGTCTATATTTTGTATTTTTTTATAGTACAATGTATTTTAACTATTTTCCAATTATTATTTGTTCCATTCATTAACATAGAGCTACCTAGGTGAGTCTGTAGGTTATTTGTAGGAACAAGGGGAAGTATTGTTGTAGTCCTCATCCAAATATTGAAAGTTTGATGCGTCGATAAACAGATGACTTCCCAACTAGGAGACACTGCCTTATCATGTCTGATCTAATATTTTGCTTACAGATTAATAACTGGAAAACTTGTAGTAATACTTTGTTTCTTCGTCAATATATGTAGGTGTAATAGGTGCTATTCTTCTCGTGGCATTACTATCATTCCCTATCATTATCCGCAATGATAGGTGAAAGACAAAAGAGCTTTACATAAAGGATGGCGGTCTTACATTAGAGAAGGCTGATCTTATAAAGCTTTTCAAAAAGGAGGAGCTCAAGCCAATTTTAAAGGATAGTAATTTAATTGGAAAAGGTGGTTTTGGTGAAGTTTACAAGGGCTCGCGTGACGGTGCATTTGTTGCGGTAAAGAAACCAATTGGTAATAATGTGCTAGAGAATAAACAGTTTGCGAATGAAGTCATCATCCAGTCCAGAGTAATCCACAAGAACATCGTTAAGCTAATTGGTTGCTGCCTTGAGTTGGATACCCCCATGCTAGTGTACGAGTTCCTGTCCAAAGGAAGCATGGATAATAACATTCTTCATGGGGTCGACAAGGAGCCTCTCAACTTGAACGTGCGTCTTAAGTATTGCTGCAGAATCAGCACAGGGTCTAGCTTATATGCATTCCCAAGCCCATACTCTCATCCTGCACGGTGATGTTAAACCGGCAAATATACTGTTGGATGATAACTTCGCGCCCAAGATCTCGGACTTTGGCATATCAAGGCTGATTGCAAGAGACAAGCAGCACGCCGTATCAGTCATTGGTGACATGACTTATATGGATATCCAGTGTACCTACAAACAGGCAGGCTGACCGAAAAAAGTGATGTTTACAGTTTTGGAGTTGTGATCCTAGAGCTCATTAGCAGGAAGAAGGCCACTCATTCGGACAATAACAGCTTGGTGAAAAGTTTTATTGATGATCACAAAAACGAAAAGAAATCAACTGAGCTATTTGACACGAAAATTGCAGTAGAAGGAGATCTGGACCTTCTTGACAGTCTGGCACGGATTGTTGTGGAATGTCTTAACCTTGACATGGATCAAAGACCGACAATGACCGAAGTTTCGGAGCGTCTTCAGACACTGAATCGTCCCCGCAGGGTTGTAAGGCAATTATGAGAAAAGTGGATTTGAGTCTCGACAGCTTGTATGCCACGATGTGCCAACCTTTACTTACGAGTAAAGTCCATTACAAACCTTGAACTTGTAGTGATTAGCTAAATTGAACCCCAAACTTTTAATCCCGGAAGTCAGCACTCTAAACTCCTGAATCCCGGCCAATCTCAACCCTAGGTGTGTTTGGTGCACCGGAAAAGCAATAATCCTGACCGGGATGCAGCCTACTGTCACTAACAGCAGGGCCCACATGTCATATTCGTCGTCTTCCCAAATCCCACTAAACGAATTGATCCCATTCTAGATGGTGGACTGATTAAACGAATTGATCCCATTCTAGATGGTGGACTGATATTTGCTAGGTCCATCTCTCCATTGGCGCGTTGTTTGACGCCGGATATCGTAGGGCGCCAGTGCTTTGTCCTCATCAAGAGGACTAGAGGAGCACATCATCAGCTCGCACGCTGTAGATCTCACTTCGCCGGTTAGTGTAAAAGGTGTTCAAATACGTTCTATGTACCAGCAGAACATAAGATCAGAACTCAGATTTGGTAAACAGATTAGTGGCACACTTAGGCTACTCACGATCTCACCATGTAGTATCTTGAACTCGTTATCTCTGAATAATCTTTGACAACCAATGGCTGCAAATCTAACTCGGTGTGTCTCGCGCAGCTTTGCAATTCTCAGGCTACTAAATTGCATGAGCTTCTGCGCCGCATTGTGCTGCATATTAAGAAATTCAATCGCTCGTGACCGGACCCGTGACCACCTTGTGCCGGCGTGGTTCAACTGCCTCAGCTCCTGCAGGTGCCACCCGTGCTGGTGGCAGACGGCCAGACACATCAGGGGTAGCGCTGCGGGAGGGACTGCACCGGCAGGAGGCGGCGCTGATGGAGGTCAGCCGCGGCCATGGGGAAGAGCAGGGAGCGGCAGACCACGCTGGCTTGGGTTTCAGTGGGTTTGGATGCGGAGTCTTTTGCTTCCGCCATGGTCAGGGCAGCGGCAAGGGTGAGGGAAGGCGAGGAGAGGCGGCGCACAGCAGGCCCAGCGGCGACGCAGGTAGGAGACAGACAAGTCGTTGCTGGAAAGAGGAACTGGGGTTGAAGATAAAACTGACTGGTGGGCCAGCTTGGTCAGTGAGAGAGTAGCAAATTATTTTATTTAGGGATTATTATTTTTGTCAACAGTAATTGTTGAAGGTCTTGGATAGACTGGGAATGATAAGTTTGGTGTGCCAATTTCCGGGATTGAAAGTTTGAGATTTAATTTAGCTAACCTCTACAAGTTTAAGGTTGAAAATGGACTTTACTCCTTACTTATCTGCCAGTACCCTTAGTTCGAACAAAATATGTATGAGAACTTTTGTACCAGTGACTAATTGTCTTTCTTGCTTGGCCTAGTGTGCCAAACTGTATTGTAATTTTGCTGCTGTCAGAAGCAACGGGTTGGTTTTAAGCATATTTGTACGAGTATTCCATCTGTTTGACATTATATGGTGCATGAAACAATTAATTAATATGTTTTGGTGAAGCATATTGGTATGCCATGATGTGCCAACCTTTACTATATTTGCTGCTATGAGAAGTAGGGGAGGTCACCCTTAGTTCCATCAAAATACGTGTACTAGAACATCTGTAGTGATTAAGCGTCCTTCTTATGTTTCCTAGTGCGGCAAGCTTATTGTAACTTTACCCTTATGGGTAGCAGGGGAGGTCACCCTTTGTTCTGAGGCATATTTGTATGAGTATTCCATCTGTTTGATGTTACCTAATGCATGAATCTGGGATGGCTCGAGTATTCGGCAGGGATCTCTGACCATTTATAGAGGCATCTTCTCATGTGGCAACTTCTCGATATTCGATAGTACTATGTTACAATACAATTGGTGTAGTGTCTAGATGCGTATCCAGTAGAGGGAAAGACCTATATATATATATATATATATATGCATCAAAAGTCTTTTTTGTTTATCAAGAATTTTTTTCTGTCATTTTTTAGGAAACAAAAGCTTTATGAGGCTTGAAAATTTGGGAATACAATGTGTGTTGGTTGGCTGTAAGAGCCATGGAAACAAACCTAACTAGTAGGACACCCACTTGCCAATAAGAGCTGCAAGAGTCGGCCCAGGCCTTTGTCCAAATTAACAGTGAAGGATCAAAAGGCTTAATCTCTAATCATATTGTCAACTGGTTGGCACTTATCCCTCAAAAAATTTCTAGTTGGCACTGCCAGACATGATATCAGCAGCAGCCGCTGCTCCTCGGGTGGCCAGTATATCTCCGGAGACAGCACTGGCCAGTGGCCACCAAGGTGAAGGCCGACTTGGGTGCCAGAGGTTGCTGGCATCTCATTTCTTCCGTGCAGTGACTCTGTTCTTGGTTCAAGCCAGACAGGGTCAATAAAATACATCTACCAGATAAAAATAACAACTGCCAGCGCTGTGTTTTACCAAGTTACCGACTGAAAGAAGAAGATTAAAAAAATGCATCAAAAGTAACCGACGGTACATGCAGATGGAACTATCTATATCTACCAAGGTTAACCAACAAGAAACATACTACTATAACTAACCTACAGGTAAACGATGCCTCTGGTGTTTATGCTAGTTCTGTACATCAAGCACCAAACCTCTTGGGTTTCGGTGATACCACAGACAGTGACGTTTGATTTAAGGCGACTTCCTTGAGGTTGTCTCCTCGACTCGACTACATGCGGTGCTATGTCGACAAGCTGCTGTTTCTGGAGGTGCTCCCTCCCCTGCCAGTGCCAGGTGCTCTTCAGTCTTCATACTAGATTGGCTGCTGCCGTGGGTGGTACCTGCAACAGTCATCGACAACATGTGCTTAGCGAGCATAATCGGACTGTTGTCGGCTGGTCACGTACTCATGGTCTAGAGGTTCCTCGCTTATGCAGAACAGGCTTTTATAATGCAGCTAAAAGATGAACTTATACGGTACATGCACGACATGAAGCACTGGCACAAGAAGTCGAGTACCTTGTGTTGTAGCCTCACTACGGTAGAAACCAGCAGCTTGTCACCGACGATCTGTCTCAGTCGTTTCACCAAGTCAGTCCTGCTCATTTTTTTCTTCTGTTTCAGCATCAAGAGGCGCACACACCACAGTTAGCATTAAGATTGGCACACTTAATGGAACCGAGTATCTCAAACAGAAAAGCGGAGAATAGAAATAACAACCTTGAACTCCTCGTAGTATCCGTGGAGTATGTCCATGTCAGAACGAGGCACTTTCGTGGAGATGGCAGCGAAAAGCATCGAGAAGGGCATCCAGGGTGAGCTAGGGTGGCGAGGACTTGGAGCACGCCCAAACTTAGGTGCTTTCTGTTCATCAGCTGAAGATGCCAAGGTTTGGAAACTATCGTCCTGATCACAACAAACAAAAAACAATGTGACAAACTGGAAGTTTCCAAAGAAATTGTTCAGATCAAAATTAAAGTGCTAACTGCTAAGCTCATCCATCGGTTACCAACTATTCAACTATCAGCCAGTTTTCTAAATTTATCACATTGAGACGACACAAGGAAGGTGGACAAACATAACTTCAGTCCATTTCGTCATTTCCCAAACAGAGCATGGTCAAAACAAAAGACAGAACGAAACAGGTCTTTCCTAAAATATTGAGTACATAAAGACCCCATATTTTCATGAATAAACGAATGACATCAGTCCATTGCAAGCTTGGAAGCAAATTAGTATGACAATGCTCTGCAAGCACGTGAAAATACACTAAGATCGAATTTAAAAACCAGGCATCATTATTACTACTTCAGAATCTAAGGGTAATCTGTTTAGACAAAAAGAAGGCCAGCGGCGAGAAGGTCGGAACACAACAACTTATTTGAATACCAGTACAGGCTATAGATAAACAAGCAAGTTCCGTAAAGTAGGTACACTACCGCACGTATCAAATCACACCTAGTAATACATATTTGAATTCCGGTGCAGGATATAGCTAAAGCGAGCAAAAAACAAGAAAGGAGGAATGACACTCCACGTGATATATACAATTATGTTATAAAAACAAACATGCAGCATTTGACATGTGTTGGGTATTAACATGTTGCACTTCTTCATTCAAGACATAATGCATACCAAAGCTGACATACGATTGTATCTAGTTAAACCAAAATAAGCATACCTTGATTACGCTGTTTGGTGAACCAGAATTCCCTATCTCAGAAATGTTGGATGCAGTATCTTCTCTAACCAAGTGTTCTGCAGTAATATCAAATAAATTCTCTCGCGTAAGCAACCAAAAGGTAAAAATTGAAAGAGAGATAAAATCAAGAACCACAAGAGTGGATGTAGTAGTACCATCATTCATAGAAGGTGCTTTGATAATAACAGCATATTCAGCATAGATGTGTCGATGCACATTAGCATCCCAAATGACGTAGTGCTTTGGCTTTTGGAGATCATCCACGCCACTATCAAATATTCCATTTGTTGGCTGGAATTGCTTTGATCCAGGAAGTACAACCTCAACATTCCCCATTATAACACGACACAGCATCATCCTCATGATTCCATTTTTGTCAACATCTGAGTAGCTGGCACTGTGGATAAAACTTCAAGTAAGACCACAAGAAACTACTGAATATTCAAAGCAAGAGCAATCCAGCAGCAAAGGTAAGCATGTATATATACAAATAATTATTCTATTTGTTGAAGTAAAAGAGGCAGATGTATGGCCTAATGTTGAGATTAGCATAGAAGCAAATAAATGTGTCGAAACAGAATAAATATTTACCAGGTATTGGCACAGTTCGCTGGAGCAAGATGTATCCCAGCACCATACATTGGGCCCAGCAGAGATTTGGTAGTTTTCAGAACACCACGCATCATCATATCCTCCATAGCATCCTTGGAACAAGGCAACCATGCATAACGCACATTTGCGTTCCCACGCCGTATTTTGGTGACTTCAAGTTCCTTCTGGAAAAGATTGAAGCGAGCCTGCCCTTGCTGATCTACCAGTGGGGTTCTATAGATGCCAATAATATCTTTTTCACTAAAAGGTTGGCCTAATCCTTCAAGTAATAATCTCCGCACAGCTGAATCAATGCGTGGACCACTGTGCTGCTTACTTGTAGCAGCGTGTATGGCTCCACTAGCAGCTTCATTATGCACCTTCTTCACATGAGGAAGTACTTCAGCAACATAATCTGAACTCGAGCTTTCAGCTGCAGCTGTTAATATCCCAGCACACTCATGAGCTTCAGGTTTACTAGTGGGATCACTTCTCCCATGCTGAGCAGGTTTAGATGTTATCAGTCCAGCACATAGATCTGGAAAGAAGCGGCCACCATGATCATCAATCCATGCTATTGGCTTGTTTGTTGCTGTCGCAGAATCTAGGCAAATCATGTGCATGAAGTCCAACAGGAATTGCTGGTTCTGGTATACAACATTAGTAATTGGCCTCTTCGACTGGAAGTCCCTCTGTACCAGATTCACAACGTGCTCTGGAAAATCCCTCCATATACCCTGTTGGTAATAGAGCACGCGCACGGGCAACCCACTTGTCTTGAAGTTCTGATACCACTCCAGAATATGATCAGCACAGGAGGCCATTTTAGACTTCTTGCATACAACCTCATTGTCAAGCATAACAAGGTTTTGCCTTGGAACATGCTGAGAGACCTCAATAGCATCATCAGTACCAGCACTCTTCAGGGAAAAATCATGCTTCCTCTTGCGATCAGTAGCTTTCAGAACATGTTCATCCAGTGCCATTATATTCTTCCTTTCCATATTTTACACAACGCTCAACTAAACCAAGTATAGACTCTCTTTACAGATCAAAACCACTAAGTAAAAAAGAAGAGTATAACTTAACCTAGCTAATGAAACCTAGACTGTGTATGCACAAAAGTAACTCCAAAAGTAGCCATGTTATTCACAAGGGTACATGAAATGGACCTGGGACATAAGCAAAAAGAAAAAGAATAAAGATATAGTACATAGAGGGAGCATGGGTGGTAGAAGAATATAGAGTACTGCGTGACAGATCATTTATGTAGTTCTATCACGACATGGCATGCACAACTAAACCATGAAACTGAGATATGAACGAAAAATGAGAGAGAAATCTAACCCCAATACTATTACCAGTGCAGCAATGTTCTATATGCCAACAATAGTTCATGAAAAATTATAAAAATTATTGAAATGACTATAATTATGTTCTATTTCCCTGAAAATATGCATCATAGTTCAGTATTCGCTGCATTAACCTGTCCTGAAATATTCAAATTCAACTATTTTGTTCATAGAAGTGACTTATTGGACATGGATTATTAAAACATGTTCTAGACGCTCACAGGTGCTAAAGTGTAGCATAGAAAAGAAGGTGCTCTTGTTAGTAATATTTTCACACGGAAGAGAAACAAAAAGGTTATTTTCCATGGGCATATGACCTCTTATGTAAAAGACTAAAAAGGTAGGTATTGGCATATTTTGCTATCTGGAGTATGAAATCTTAGGTAGTCCACGGAGATTTATTTATCTTCAACAATACTATGTGTAATATTGCAATTATTAAAAACTATGCCTTTATGATACTTTATTCCCACCTATGGCAGATTTGTGCTTCACATCATTGCTCCAACCACTATGCTACTGGTGTGGCAACATAAGGGCTCAGCAGCAAACAATGATGCAGAGAGAAGCCAACAGTGTTGCTCCTGCTGCTGCAGCAAATATTAGCATCGTGTCCGGGTTGTAAATCGCCATCTCGATTCCTCCCCATGAACATTACCAAATACAGTAAGACCAAGGCCATGGTATAATCCCATGGCATTGAAGTGGATGACGGCATCCCAGTAGTCCTGAGAATGGATGGACAATGATAGCTTGTGCAGAGAGCTTGTTATGCCTACTACGTAAGCAGTGTTAGTCAGTAACACTCAGCACAGCAAACTTCTAGTATTTGCTTGCTATACAATCCTAATATTTGCTCGATTTCAAATCATTTCTGTATTGTGCTATTATGGGATAGCATCCATCATACAGGGATGTTCCCAGACTATGTAAGTATCTAGCACTAGTTACGGGCATATATTAACTTAATGTGCACATGCTTTACAAATAAAAGCAAGTAGCACAGACATGGTCAAGGGCGAAACGGTGAACACTGAGCACAGAGATGACAGCCTAATACAGCAACACTCCGCCGCCGCCGACCAAAAAAATGTTTAGCAAGCACGCAGCTTAGTCTAGCGTCTAGCCAGCGGAAAACGTTCTATCCAGGCAACCATAATCAATTACTTTCACAATGATTATTGGCGCTAACAGAAAGTTACAGGATACTCAATATCTGATCCTTGTGCACTGCTGTTATGCCATGCTAGTACTCCCGCTGAACGACAATTCTGAACTTTCGACCAGCTTCTAGCCATTTCTACGCCGTCGCATAACGACATCATACAGGGTGTCCTCAACTCACAGAGCACGCAAGCTGATGCCTATAAAGAAACTCTTAGCACAGGAATGAATGACTACCCAATACGTACTACTTAGCACTGACCACATCAGTGAGCAGTTAAACTCTACAGAGTCCGGAATCAGCAGCAAGAGCGCCCTCCTGCTCCCGCGGTCCTACTTAATTTACACAAGAGACTAATTGTCCGCGGCAGCAGCAGCAGTACAGGCTGCAGCACATGGCCGGCGCCGGCGGTGCTGCTCCCTGAAGTGTGGAGCTACACAGGGCACGGCAGGACAGCAACAGATCAATCCGAATCACGGAACGAGGTAAAACCACATCAGAGAGTTCAGAGAGCGGGACTTGTTGGGGAGAGTGCGTTACCTTTGGCGGCTCATCGCCGGCTGTGTTGGGGTAGAAGCAGATGTTCAGAAATGGATTGGGACGCTCAGGCTCAGTCAGCTCCTGGGATTCAGATCAGACATAGGGGGTTTGGGTTGGGTTGGGTGGTAGGGGTGGGGGTGCAGGCAGGGGGCTTAGAGCCCTTTTAAGGCGCCGCCGCCACCACCGCTTGCGACGGCCGCGGCATGTCGTTCCTTTACTGTGGGTTGGTCGCCGGGTGGGGGGAATCCGGTGGCTCTGGGTTTTCCGGTGGGCGAGGAGGGAGGGAGACTGCGGGCTGGAGCCTGCCTGGAGGGGGGCGGCGTTACCTTACCTGGTGCGATGCCCGGGTACGTGTAGCGGTGTGCCGACCTGTGGATCGTGGGGATCGGGCCGTCTGTGGGCGGGATCGGACGGCGGGGAGTGGGGGGAGGCGGGTGCGCGAGGGAATTATGAGGTGTAGGACCCGATTTTTATTTCTGGGAATAATATGTGGGACCCGGACGGTTAGTGGTTTCTTGCGAAGGAGGGCGTGGACCTAGCGCCGCTCACGCCTGACGTGGCAGGCACGTCGCTTGCTCGTCCTCATCAGTATCACAACGGGTCTTTCTTTACGTCGCCTTCCGTTTCTCACGGCGTCCGCATGTGCATATAGCTACACCATCATCTTTGTCTTGAACCAGGGGATAAGCTACACCATTGAATACACTCCTACCTACCGCCTCCGTTCTAAATTATATGTAGTCTTTTTCTAAAATGTAATTATATGCTTTTTTCATTCATATTAATTGATTTTGATTTGTCAAAAGTTGGATGAACATATATACTAAATAGTTTCTAGATTCATTCAAATCTAGACAAATTTAAGTCAACTAATATGGACCGGAGGGAGTATATGGTTTTTAGTGGCTAAGTTCGGCAAAATAAGTAAACTTATATACTAAGGCGTCTTGTTTAGGAAAAAGTCAAAACGTCTAGTAGTATTTAAGAACAAAGCGAGGATATAGTAGACCGAAATAATGGAGCTTCACGATTGAAAAAGAAAAAGAATAATCCATGTTCATGGGTCATCCACGATATCGAACTTAGGTTCTATCTTGGATAGAAGGGGTGCGCCACTCATCACATATCTCGAATAGCCCCTCAAAGATTTGTTACTACGTCATCCATGGCATATTGTTAGCACCAATTTTGGGCCAATAAATAATACTTCCTCCGTCCTTAAATAAGATGCCTCAAGTTTATCAAAATTTAAATGAATCTAGACACTATTTAGCATATAGATTCATCCAAAATTTTCTAAAGCTAAGACATCTATTCTTGGACGGAGGGAGTACATTGGTTTGAATGGGAGAAAGTAAGTCGCATATGGACGCATTTTGGCTATTTTGAGGATCTAGCTCAAAATCGCTGGTTGAAGGCGGAGAGTAACAGGTACAGAAAGAAGAAGATCCACAAGACTATTCAGAAGTCGGTCCAAATAGTAGGCAAACATAGCATTACCAGGCCAATTAACAGAATAATCTGGTGACAAAAGCATATTCATCCCAAAAGAGATCGTGACTTAGCCAAAAAGAAGTTCAAACGCCAACACAGAAGGAAAGTGATTCTATTAAGAAATTACTCGGATGCTTACAAAGCCATCGTTACTTACCTAGTTTAGAGTAATTTCCTAGTAAAGAATATGTATTGTACTCTGTGTAATAGTCTCCTAGACTTGTATCGAAAGACCAGCCGCCCGCATAAGTTGTGAGGGGTGTCGGCCGATTGATTTAAGCACACAATCGGCAACATCAATGCAATTTACTTTTTCGCCTACTTTTACATGCTCACCCCTTGTCCCTGCTTCCTTTTCTTTGGTGTCTTCGTGTTTCGAAGGATTGACAATTGAGTTATGACGGTCAGGCCAACTAATTCAGCCAATAGCGTCGGAATCTCAGACAGGGTTGGCATAAAAAGCGCCAGCTTACTGTCTTGCGTTGTAGAATCGGCCACCTGGAAAGGCATCGAGATGCATCACCCTTGCTCTTCCGGATAACCCGAGTAAAACTTTATACGTTATTCGGTCAAATGCATTGGCGACTCAACAATTCGACTAAGTGCTTTCGTCATTGCAAGTGTGCGACCCTTTTAAAGCGCAATACATATAGTACGGGCTATGAGCTAAAAAAAATCAGTTACGGCGTATTGATATTCTACCAATGCAAATGTTTTCATGATCATCTTAGACATTGGGATCCCCGCTGAGAAAGAAGATACCCCGCTCTTGCTCTTCACTTTTCTCATCTACAAACTTACTATTCGTTGTTTATTATTTTTTTAATAGGAAAAATATGACCAACAAATCGCTTTTTGACCCTTTGATAAGTAGCCACAATGCCTGAATGGCCTCCTATGGGAGAGTTGTGAAGTGAATCAATTATTTGGTGTTTAAGAACAGCATCTGATCCCACATATATTCTTTCTATCTCAAAAAAAAATCATTAACAAAGTCTAAAAAATAGAAGGATGATCATCATTAGTTGATACAGTGGAAACATCGTTAAGCGATTGGAGGACACTTACAAACGCATATAACTTTGGGAGTTCTAGAGGGTGTCTAACAAAGTACACAATAGGAAGAGTTCCTACTCTCTAACTTAGCGTTTCACTATATTCCCTAGAAAATAATAATTATCAAAATAAAATAAATTGCTCGTCGGACTCTTCATGAACTTAGTGGAACAAATACAAGTGCTTGTAGAATAATTGACGATGACTACTAAAAAATAAACAAAGGAAACTAAATGCCTATGGAAAACTTACGAGACGTAGTGGAATAAAAATTTACATTCAGTGGAACAAAACTTAATTATTGGAAAATAAAAATAATTTTCCTCGTCTAAATAGGTTCAACCCAGTCCCTGTGTCCTCTCCCTTGTTCTCGCTTTTTAGTTCCCATCATGCCGCCACCGGCAGCAGCTAGTCCTCGTGCCTATCCTTCTTGCCCGCCCACCGGTAACCGGTCTCCCGCCTCCATCTCATCTCGGCTTCGAGCTCTACCAAGTAACAAGCCGGTGACAAAGAACTCTTCCGCGAGCTCGCCATAGACCATTTGCTCATTCAGGAGTTCGCCATCGGCCCAAATGCTACGATGTCTTCGCTGCTGCGAAACATGCTGCCCGCTAGCCATGGCTACAGCCGAGTGTGTAGTGAATTGTATACACAGTGTGATCTGCCATTTTTTGAAAAAAAAACTCATTTTTGGCATTTAAAAAATGGAAAGTTACCGTTTTGCGCCCAAAAAAAAAATGAAAACTCTCTTTGACATGTTTGCCTTTCCAAAATGCACACATGTGCATAATATGGACTCATGTGGATAATTTTAGGCACACCTATAATGAACCGTCCAATGAAATCATAGAAAACATAGCTTTTGTTGATTGTTACATTCGGGCAAACTTTGACCAGATTATTGCTTATAACAAGTTAGCAAAAGCAGAAACATCTTCGAATCATCCGTTAGAAAACACTTGGCAAAGCCAACACACTGTTACGATCGACACCACCACCTGCGGTAGGGGTGGCCACGTGTGCATACAATTTGTCAAGTATATATTTGGAGTTTATCATGTATTGCATCTTTGCCAAATGTATTTTTATAAGTTTGGCGTGTATCAATATTTTGTCTGAGTGTCCCACATCATGAAGCTAAAAAGCACTCAGCAAACAAGCGAAATTTAGTTTTCCGGTAGTGTGAGTGCAACGCCAACAAAAATGAATCCGCAATAGTGTGCAGGTCAGAGCCAAAAGCATCCGGTGCCAAAGCAAGGTCGATGCCAGGCTCATTATGGTGCCAAAGGTAGGTTTGGCGCTGAACACATTATTGAGCCATTTTCTACGAAATTCGTTAGCGCTGACCTGCATAAGTTTACTCCATTCTCGCCGTAGACCTGCACACACCATAGCCTGTGCAGGTTTGGCCTTGCGCAATTTTTTTCACCGTAGACCTGGAGACACCATAGCCTGGAGACACCTACAGCCTGACTCACGCGTGCAGCCTGAAGCGCCGCGACGCCGCCGCTCGCTGCTGCTGCGCACCTGCCTTCGCTGCTCCCCAATCCCCACCCCTCGCTCTCGCCGCCTCCAGCCACCGCCCACCAGGCGCGCCGCCGTCCGCCGTCGTGCTCCTCTCTAACTCGTCCGGCCCCAATCCTTCCCCGCCCAACTAGACGGGCAGCGCCTGCCGTGCCGACGTGCACGTACGGTCTGCAAGCTACCACCTCTCCTGAAAGTTCCCATCGGCTGGAGCGCCTCGTCTGCAGCCCCCACCGGCTTCCTCGATTCTCGTCGTCGGCACTTCGGCAGGGCACACGAGCAGGGTATCTGCATTTATCTGCTTTTTTGTTTTGCCAAAAATGAGGATGCCCAAATTAACAATTTCTCATCTGTAGTGTTCTATTCTATATCAATCATGTATCTGCATTTATCTGCTTTTGTTTTGCCAAAAATGATATCCACATGTTTAGAGTATGGGGGTTATATCTGAAGAAGCTCCCTGAACTGCCTATTATCTTCTTTTGGGTTTCTGATGTATGTTGAGCTGAAAACCAAATTTTGCAAAGCAAAGGCGTCGATCTCGCTTTTTTTTTTTTTGTTAATTTTCTTGTTCAAGCTCTCTTGTGTTGTATGTACAACCAATGCCACATTATCTACCTCAACGACAACATTAGTTCAGGTATTCTTAAGTTGCTGATCTGTGCCATATGAAATGCAATGAATCGATGATCCGAAGCTTATATAGAAAAATAGGTGTACGAACTATGCAGTTAGAGTTGTACAAAAATCCCTCCACTTCATCTGGTGATGTTTTTAGAAGTTTCCCATCTTCTTTTCACAAGTTTTTATATTTTGCTTGCTTTTACATCATATTTTCTTCACTGAAGATGTTGTACTTACAACAATCAAGCTGGTTTTTACTCAAGTGGCAGCCTAGAAGTAGGTTTTCTCTGTCCTGAATTTGCTGATCTCTTTCAACTAACGGTTATCTCTTTAAAGACTGAATCAAGTCATACATCGAAGGGCATATGCAGTCCTGCAAGGTGATCACTCAGATGTCACCACTTGGCTTTTTAAGTTGATTTTTCAGTGACACCAGGCACCAGCAATATATGAAACTCTATGTTAGATCCTAAAAGAACTACCAGTCAGAATATTCTAAAACTAGAAAAATATGGAAGTAAAAGGGGTTCAAGTATGTTTGTACAATGGGGTGTTGAAATTTCCATATCCTCGCCGAACCCTGTTTGTACTACGTACTACCACAATGTGTTCATCAGTGTTTTTTTTCTCAGGTGTTGTATGGCCTTACTTGCTGCATGTCAGTTATGGGTGCTGAATTTCTTCTTGGGGATTAGCGTAATCTGCTGAAATATTTGGTCTAGTATTTTTATTGGATGAAAATTCTGCATGTCCGGATTCTCAGCTTGTCACTACCCCAAACTGGCAATTCTGACGGCTAACTTCATTTGTGACAGTCCTGAGTCGTCTTTCAGGAAAGTAGCAATGTTCGCGGCGAGGATGGCGTGCTGACATGAATAATTGTTACAGTCCTGACGCCTCAATAAATACCCGTAAGGAACAGGGTACGCCATCAGGAACACAGGTCTCGTTCCTGACAATCAAGAGATGATCGGGAAGACCCTTGTGTTCCTTGTACCTGCAGCGCTGGAGTTAATTTATGACGTGTATTTCCCACTGAGCAGTGTGATTGGAGTTGTACGACAACCTATAAGCTCTTTATGGGCCTATGCACATGTACACCAAATTATCCCTTTTCATTACTGTTTATCTTGTCAAATTATGAATTGGTTTTCTGTTACAGTCTATGAATCATCTCAGATTTGGAATTGTCAGACATTTTAATTCAATATGCTCTATTCATCATAGGTTCAGTTCACTGGATGGTGAACCAAAGATACCTGGAACACACGAGGAAACTATTAACTCCATTCAGTATAACCGTGTTATTTGGGCAAAGGTTAGAGGATTATCAAAATACTCTCTATCTTTGGTGTTCTATTGAAATCAGTTCATGTTGCTATAGATGGTTGAATGTATACACTTCTTTAGTTCTTTATCTTTACACTCAATCGTGTATTCCCAAGTGGCGACTGTTTACATGCTTGTTTATGGCTACTACAGGACTATTCTGTAAAGTAATTTGCTAATGTGCTGTAAAAAAGCAACTTGCTACGCATAAAGCTGCCGATTGAACACCATGCGGTAGAACTTAAATTTGATCTCAGTATAACTCGAATAACCAGTTCTCGGAATGTGTAATTTTCTATTTAGCTGGCTCTAAAATTATTTTACCTGAAACTTTCATAAATCTGCATTTTAGCTAGAATATCAATTCAAACATTTTTTTGAGGAAGCAACAGGGGCGATCGCCCACCTGAACTCATATTTTGAGGCACCAGGTTGTGTCCACTAGCAGCCTATGTTGGGGGCGGTGTACTGCTCCAAAATCTTTACATCGGGGTGTGGGGGAAGAGAAATGCCCTATTCAAAGAAATTGTTGACCTGAACATGAAAGTGATCTTTGACTGAATGCAGATAATGTTGATATGCATGGCTGAATGGTTGTTTTGGATATTTGGAGGACAGAAGTGGGGGAAAAGTGCCATTCAGTGTATATCATTGTCACAGGTGACAGGACGCCGCCGGAATTGATATAAGCTGGTACATATTCAACTTCAATAAAATGTCCTTGAATACATAATTATTCATGCTCACTTGTTACGTACTATATTTTGGCCTTCTGTATGTGCAGTTACATTCCTCTTCTCTTTCTAAGCTGGACGCATGCATTTCTGTATTCTTTGGGTTCTCATATTAGCTTATACTTTATAAAATTTAAACTGAGCTTATACAGTTTGACTTAATCATTGGTAATCAAGAGTTGTTTTTCTCAATGATTAAAAAATTCCATGTTTGTTGACGAACAACTGTTAGATTTGTTAACTTAATCATATGCCAAAGAAACAAAAGAGGATCCATATGACGGATCACATATTTCAAGTTTTTCTTTTCATTTCCCGGAGTTGTGCACCATCAGAAATTTTAGTACTCCCTCCGTCCTAAAATAGATGTCTCAAATTTGTTAAAATTTAAATGAATCTAGACACTATTTAGTATATAGATTCATCCAAAATTTGAAAAATCCAAGACATCTATTCTTGGACGGAGGGAGTACATCCTTTTGAGGTAGGTGTTGAATTCTATATTATTCAAATGAGCGTTGAAGGTGCCAAAACATAATAGGATTTTCACATCTCTTGCTGCAATGCCGATTATTGTTCACCATAATAGATCATATATGTGGCACAATTAATTACCTTACCTTTTCTCATCTGGCATTTGGGAGAAATAAATTTTCTCTTGTAGAAACAATCAGGTTTATCCTTGCCAAAAGAAAAGAAGAGAAACAATCAGATCTATCATATGCTTCCAGATCACACCAGCGACTGTGAAAATGATGCTGGCGGTGGAGGCTGGCGAACTTCCACACTTCCTTCCAGCATCTGAACGATGCTCTTCATTGCAGGCCGTGTCACAGGCATATTCTGAGTGCACCAGATAGCGATCCTCAGCATGCGTTCCAGCTCGATTTGGTTGACATCTTCACCGGCTGCCACTTCCATTACGTCACCGGATACCACATACTCATAGGCCCACTCAGAAATGTTACAGTCCTCGCCGGCCAGCTTCAGCTGCATGTTCTTCTTACAGCTAATCATCTCAAGAAGCATGATGCCATAGCTGTACACATCCACCTTCACAGTGATTGCCATGTTCTTGCTCCACTCTGGTGCGAGATAGCCCCGTGTGCCTCGGATGCCAGTGAAAGTCTGTGTCTGGTTCCCTATTAGCAGCTTCGCGAGGCCAAAGTCTGCGATATTTGCCATCCCTGAGCTGTCAATGAGTATGTTCTCGGGCTTGATATCACAGTGGATTATAGGCCCCTCTATCTCTTCATGCAGGTACTGTAATCCCCTTGCAACATCCATCGCAATTGCAAGCCTGTTGCCCCAACTAGGGGGTGCATCCGACTTGAAAAGGATATCTGCAAGGGAGCCATTTGGCATATACTCGTAAACAAGTAGGCGGTGCATGCCTTCGTTGCAGAAACCAAGCAAGCACACAAGGTTCCGGTGGTGTGTTCGAGCAATTGCACGCACTTCCCGGTGGAACTCTCGCTCCCTATTTTCTGCCATCCTCTCAAGCCTCTTCACTGCAATGTCCTTGTTGTTGCTGGTCAAGACACCTTTGAACACGGTACCATATGCACCCCTTCCTAGCTCTTGAGCAAAGTTATTTGTGGACAACTCTAAATCATGGAAAGAGTAGGATTGAATAATGCCAATACTCTCATCAAGTTCAAAGTCTTGCTGTTGCGGAGGCCTCGTGTACCTCAAGGCCTGCCTATCCTTGCAGAGTAATGCGGACGCAGAGAAGACAACAACTGAGAGGATGACCAATGCAGAACCTGATATCAACATGGCAAGTGAACTAGCACGTGAAGCCTTTCTGCTAACACCTTTGGTATCTCCTGTGTAAACCTTCACAAATAGTGTGGTGTTGCTACCAGGAACCATCTTGCCATATCTCATAGGAAGCATCTGCTTTGAGCAGTACGAGTCAAACATTGCAATCTCACAGGCACAGTCAGACTGGCAAAGTGCTTTGCAAGCTTCGATGCTTGTTGTTGGCGGTGGAACATTGTAAGAATTATCTGACCAACTAGTGTTCTTCACCTCAACCATCGTGGATATCATTGTGATGTCATCATTCTTATCTGCGCAACCACCAATCTGCTCTACCCTCCAGCAACCTTGATTAGCACTTGAAAATTCAAAACCAGGGAGACAAGAGCAGCTAGTTTCCCCATTAGCAGTGACTTGGCAGTAGCTATTCGGACCACAAACACCTTTCACAAGGCAGCGATCGCTGCTGGGCTGCAGCCATTTGACCTCTGTTCTGGGCGCTGTCCCATTACTAAAGAACAAAAGGGAGTAAAGTCGCAAAATACCGTCAGCGCCCAATGTCAGACGGAATAAGCTCTCGGAAGCATTAGAAGAAGAAGACTGGTTAGCCTGGAACAACACATCCGTAAATGAGGAATTCTTGTCGAACAACCATAAGGTGCCATTGGGATCCAATGAGAGCGTGAGAAGATACCCGCTGCCGTATGTGCCAGTATTCCAGTATGAGCTATCCGGGTCTATCGCGCCCACAGGATACATCACAAGGTTCCCATCTTCCTGATTGATAAGGCGATACTTTCCTGTGGCATGGTTAGTGTCAGATACACTTGAGAAGATCTGGCTACCAGGAGGCAGGTTCTGCTCTGGTAATAAGGTGTCCGAGGGAGAACTAAAGGTAGACCATATGACCTGTTTCTTCGTGTCAAACAAGACGAAGTTACCAGTGTCCAACATGGCAGCAGAGGCGGCCGGAGTAGAGGTGGCAGATATGGACTTCCCTTGGCTACCCGCGTTTGCTGGAATCCATTGAAGTGAACCGCCATAGGTTAACACAACTGAACCACCAGAAACGGGGGGATCATCTCTGTTGGCAGTCCACACGACGGATCTAGATGTGCCTATCACAAGCCACACCCCAATGGAGAACCCTTCACCATCAGGGTAGAAGCCAAAGGCAAAGCGTCCAGAGGGGGAGACCCAACTTTGGGTGCCAGCTGCCTCGATTCTGGAACCTGGAGGAATGTCTGTCTCGATGGCTATGGCAGGATTAGCTTGGTTGATGAATAGAATCGCCAGCAGAGAGAGGATATATGGGGACGGCATGGTTCTTGGGCGCAAGAGAATTTTTCCAATGTTCTCTGGCCTCTGCAAAATGAATTGCTTAGGAGATGAGGATTCAGGTTTAGAGATCATGACAGAGACTGGCACAATTTAGTCGATAGATGATCAAAGCCACTTTTTGAAAGAGTCCACTCTTTGAAAAGGACATAGAGCAAAGACACGGTCCTAGTACTGGTACGTCTTGCAACAGGAGCTTCTCTGTAGCAGCCAATTGGTACAATCAAATCCATCATTCTTGTCTTTTTTTCTTATGACTTTGACAACGCAACCAGATTTTTTGAGAGGTGCGTCCAGCTGTACCAACCTTCTAGACAAACTGATCTATATACTCTTTACGTCTACTTAGTCATAGTCAGGAGCCCAGGATATACTATATTAGCTAAAGTGAGCAGTAATTGGAAGGTCAGCAGCAGCCATAGCTTCGCTCAAAACTTTCCTTTCATTTTTCTTGGAGAGTATGAATGATTCTATGTAAATTAATCTGAATTATTCCAGGTGGCCCATTTTTTGTGAATCCCGAGTATACCACTATTCTATCACAAATTCACAATATATATACATCAAACTGAAGTTGGTGCACGTTGCCCTTTTGCCTTCAAATGCATCACATCCAAAAATTTACTATCTAAGCGAAGCTAGTGTGCATCTATTATTGTTTGCCTAAAATGCACTGTTTGTATTATTTACACGGTTCCTGTGTAAATTAATCTGAATTATTCGATATCAAATTACAGCTCCAGCTGGGTAAGCAAATATGAGGCAGAGACAGCATGTTCCATCCAGAAGCTAGTGAAAGCAACCGCTCACTCTCTAGACAACTTTTTTGGTAGGAGGACATAATAAGTGGGTAGAGGAATTAAACCTCCCCACCGAATCTAACTTCCAAGATATTTCCTTGACCTGTACTTTTTATCAAAGGCCACAAGATGGGGCTCACTTGTCAACCTCCAGAAATGAGGCCTCTTCCCGACCTTTGCTACATGCGTCTCATTTATTACGGTCCATCTGCACAAAGAGGGTTAACGCTGCGATGGCGATTCTGATTGCCGCCCATCCCAACCATCCCATGTTGGTACTTTGAGATGAACATGATGCTGCTATCCAGGTACCAATTCTTCCTTCAAAGAGACAATTATTGTTGGTTCGAGCATGTAGCATGCTAAGAGTTCTCTTGACATGTCTTGCCTTCAGATATAGTGCAACATGGAGTGGGGTGGCAAAATGCAAGACCAAGACAACTGGGAGAAGACACAGAAGTGGAGTTGTTGTTGCATCCAACTCGATAATAGTGGGTAGCGTTCTTGTGTCCTTGAGCTGAAGTGCTACTAGAGTACTGGCTACCATTATTTGTGTTTTGTATGTCGATCATCGCTGCTTACTTGAAAACACGTTTATGCAATATTTTTTAATGAAGTATATGAACATCACTGCTTGTTCTTTTGTCTTTGGATTTTGCTCAAGATTTATATTTCATACCACTTATCTGGTACATTTCCTTTTTTTTTAAAGGAGTCATCTTGTTCATATATCAGAAACATGTAATGAATTCCTGGTGTTCCGTTACTTCTTTTTATGAAATATATGTTACCGAAGTAGAAATTTGGAGAGCTTCTCTTCCACTATCTAAAAAGTGAATTATTCACCCTTTTTGCATGCTGAGGTTCCTTCTTTTTTAATGAACAGAGGTCTTTATTGCTTAGAAATAATAGAGTTACAATCCTTTAGGGAGCTGATCAGAAATACAGGGTGGTGCATCATGATTCCTGAATTACCATAGCTGCTCACTTTTCAGAACCTGAACCAAAATTTTCAAGAAAAAAACCCTGAACAAAACTTGCCATGCCTATAGAAGTGATCCGACCTCACGAGAATAACAATCCAATAGAAGAGATACTAGCATGAGAACGACTTCGTCATGCCTTCCACCTACCGGTGGCATTCTACTTTGATAACCAACTCAGGTGCAGGGCCTGAATGAAGGTGGTGGCCATATTTTTCTTTTCAATCGACGAAGGCTCCGGCCTGTAGTTAGGGGTTGACCTAGTGCTTCCTTGGGACGCTGTGTCCGTGAAGGAGACGGTCAGCATCACTTCAACCGGTGGCATTAGACTAGTCATAATGGGGAGTATTGCATAGTAGTATCATGCATATGATACTAGTATGTGATACCATCTTCACAATGCATAGTATCATATAGTAGTATCATAGTCTTGGTATATTTATTGTTTTATAGAATCTCAATGTAAAATTATGGACAAGATTTGTTTGAGATTATTTTTTCTAGTTTTATGTGCTATGATACCGTATCTACCTATGATATCAACACAATCTTTTTCATCATTAATTGCTATGACATATAAGCTTTTTGCATACACGTGATGCATGATACCACATATGATACCCCTATTATTGAGGCTAGTCTTAGGGAGCAGGTTGTCTTGCCGATTTATAGATCCGGCGAGATCACGACCTAGCAAAATTAATCACGATCACTTCAGCTGTGACTGGGTGGGCGCCATCACAAGCAAACATTTTAATACTCCTAGTACTTATTTTTCTCTCTCATGGCTGTGACTGTGGGTGGCATCACGATCACTTTAGCTAGCTGCAGATGGAGTCTGCTGCAGACCAGGCGGAGGTGTTGCGTGTACAAAAGTGTACCCAGACGTGTAATATATTATTATTATTATTTTTTGAACCCAGGAGCGTAATCTTGTGGAGCACTAAGTTGAACCGAACAATGAAGAAAGAAACAAGATGCATGGTACTTGCGTACGTCTAGCAAATCCAAAACGAATCCAGCGATGTGTTTGGACGTAGGTGAATATCTCTGTATCGTTCCAATTTCATCGGATGTCCCCGAAGGGACGACGTAGGTGAATATCTGAGCAAGCTTTGTAACCTGTACTCGCGTCTACAGCGGCACGATGTACGCCACAACAAGGTGAGATGAAGGCGAGTTTTTCTCATCTCAGAAAAAGAAAAAAAGCTAGGCGCTAGTGCAGTGCACCGGTACGATCTTGACGGTGGAAATCTCGGGATTGGTTTTTCTTGTGCTGGACAGGTTACGGCGGGGGCATTTTGGCCCACCAGGAAAAATAACTAACAGAACGATGTGATGGAACCAACGGTGATGTCATATAAGGCAAAAAAAATAAAAAAAAATTAGAACAAGTGTCATATAAGGATGAAAATCTTTTTGGGTGTCAAATAGAGACTTATATTTTCAAGTAGTGTCGAATAAGAAATTTTCTCGAAAAACAAACGAAATTGAAAGTGCGTGGCTTTGCTCTTGGTCTGGTGGAGCAATAACTGGAAGCAGCCAAGACCTGGCGCTGAATGGTGTTGTGTTTAGAGATCAAATTCCAAACTAGTACGTAGTAGTTTGAATTTTTCTTCTTTTCTTATTTCATATAATATTGGCCACGGGCGTGTAGTAAAGTGGAGGATGCCTTGGCGACCCAGGGCTCGATCGAGCTTAGGACGAAGGCCCCCAGCCATATGGCCGGGCTGTGTTCCTAGTTTCGCGAGTGTTTTGGTAGCCAGTGATAATGCTGCGCTTACCCGTTAATGTGAATTATTATGTATCCATATCAAGAAACAAAGTAAAAAAAGCACATTTGCACGCTTATATTTATGTTAGCAGGGAAATTGTGACGGTCGCCAAACGGAATGCTTGTTTGCATGCTTACTGAACTACAGGGAGCAGCAGAGAGCTGGCGCCAGAGGCCATCCAAATCCACATACCTGTTGGAATCCCTTCTAGCTCAGGGCATCCATTACATGTTTCTCATATATGAACTAGAAGAATGAAATGAAATATAAATCTTCAGCAAATTCCAAAAGACAGAAATACAAGCCACTACAGGAAAAAATTTCTACGCCAACGGCCGGCTGTCGTCGGCACAACGCCAAATTGCCGTCGGCACAGAGGCCGTCCGCGTAGCCCCCTCGGCGTACGTCCTCGTCGGCACAGCTCCGTGGCCGTCGGCACAGCACCTCCCCTCGACACAGCGTCTTCCAGCGGGCCCCGCATGTCAGTCAACGGCCACCGTCGGCACAGGAATGGAGCTACGCCGACGGCCAGGCCGTCGGCATAGCCTAAATTATTATTTTTTTTATTTTTTTAAAATCTTTCAATTATTTGACTCTTTAATCTCCCGCTTTAATCATTTTAACACTATTTATAGTTAATAATTGATTAAATTGCAGTCTTAGTCAAAGTTTTCGTTCGGTCACCCATCCTAGCACTACTCCAGCTCTAGCACGCTTAACTTCCTCGTTTCTTCATAATCTCTACCCGCAAAGCAATTTACTCATTGTTGTCAATACTAGGATATCATTCCTATTAACTCTTGTATCACCATGTCATATGGTTGTATTTTTTGAAATTACAAGCAATTATTTAAGTAAACAACAATGAATAACTAAAAATATTATTGAATTCAAATAAAAATATAATAATTTTATTTTATTTTGTATTTTTTATTTAATATGGAATAATTAATGTCTTTAAATCTGTAAATCGGAATTCGGCAAATAATATGTCTAAATTGATTAGAAAAATGAGAGGAATCCAAATATGATATCAATATCAACTTATCACAAACTATGTCGTGATTCTTATCATAATTTCATTTGCCCGTTTAAAACGGCACGCATAAAGATTCTTAGCTTGGGACTAAGACTCGCTAAACTTGAAGTGGATCTATGATGAAACAACATATTTTAAACCTAAAAATGATTTTTGTAAAAAATCATGAGCATCCGATCATGTACCTGTAGTTCATATCTGACCCACTTCCTACCGATTCGGCAGGAATTTGTCTTTTTCACCAGGGATAGACGGAAATATTTGAGATCCCCCTGTTATGACATTATCCATGTAAGGTGGTCTAGTATTTTTGAAAAATGTGACGGTAGCATTTTGAATTAGCCATTTGGTGGTTGCTTCACAAAACCGCCCGTTTTTTGCACTCGGTAAATGGAAAACGGCTTTTTGGTGCGACGAAAAGGAAAACTTCCTCCTGAAACATTGTTCGCCATCCCATGATGCATACTTATGCACAATATGGACACATTATCACAAACTATGCCTTCATTCTAGCCATAACATTGGTCATTTGACCCAAAAGCCAAAAAACCTCGAACGAGATAGGTTATTTCGTGAAGGTTTTTTTGAGACATAATCAATATACCAAGTTTGATATTTTTCCTTCTAACTATGTCACATAATATGACATCACGCGAAGGTGTCATGTTGTTTGGATCGTTTTTGAATTTATAATGCCCGTTTTAAACCATCGTTATACTTTGTCGAAAGGTGGGCATGAAGATTCTTAGCTCGGGGCTGAGACTCGCTAAACTTGAAGTGGATCTATGATGAAACAACATATTTTGAACCTAAAAATGATTTTTGTAAAAAATCATGAGCATCCGATCATGTACCTGTAGTTCATATCTGACCCACTTCCTACCGATTCGGCAGGAATTTGTCTTTTTCACCAGGGATAGATGGAAATATTTGAGATCCCCCTGTTATGACATTATCCATGTAAGATGGTCTAGTATTTTTGAAAAATGTGACGGTAGCATTTTGAATTAGCCATTTGGTGGTTGCTTCACAAAACCGCCCGTTTTTTTGCACTCGGTAAATGGTAAACGGCTTTTTGGTGCGACGAAAAGGAAAACTTTCTCCTGAAACATTGTTCGCCATCCCATGATGCATACTTATGCACAATATGGACACATTATCACAAACTATGCCTTCATTCTAGCCATAACATTGGTCATTTGACCCAAAAGCCAAGAAACCTCGAACGAGATAGGTCATTTCGTGAAGGTTTTTTTGAGACATAATCAATATACCAAGTTTGATATTTTTACTTCTAACTATGTCACATAATATGACACCATGCGAAGGTTTCATGTTGTTTGGATCGTTTTTGAATTTATAATGCCCGTCTTAAACTATCGCTATACTTTGTCGAAGGGTGGGCATGAAGATTCTTAGCTCGGGGCTGAGACTCGCTAAACTTGAAGTGGATCTATGATGAAACAACATATTTTGAACCTAAAAATAATTTTTTAAAAAAATCATGAGCATCCGATCATATACCTGTAGTTCATATCTGACCCACTTCCTACCGATTCAGCAGGAATTTGCCTTTTTCACCAGGGATAGACGGAAATATTTAAGATCCCCTGTTATGATATTATCCATGTAAGGTGGTCTAGTATTTTTGAAAAATGTGACGGTAGCATTTTGAATTAGCCATTTGGTGGTTGCTTCACAAAACCGTCCGTTTTTTGCACTCGGTAAATGGAAAACGGCTTTTTGGTGCGACGAAAAGGAAAACTTCCTCCTGAAACATTGTTCGCCATCCCATGATGCATACTTATGCACAATATGGACACATTATCACAAACTATGCCTTCATTCTAGCCATAACATTGGTCATTTGACCCAAAAGCTAAGAAACCTCGAACGAGATGGGTCATTTCGTGAATGTTTTTTTTGAGACATAATCAATATACCAAGTTTGATATTTTTCCTTCTAACTATGTCACATAATATGACACCACGCGAAGGTTTCATGTTGTTTGGATCGTTTTTGAATTTATAATGCCCGTCTTAAACTATATATAATGTTTTATATTTTACTTAATTTTTGTTTATAAATGTGTAATATTTGAGTGTAGATAGATAGATTTTTTTTCCTGCAAATTTTGATATATTATTTGTATTTTTCTGAATTAGAATGATTTAGTTATGATTTTTCAAAAAATAATGAAAAAGGAAAAAAAATCTGGAGGCCTATGCCGACGGCCTGGCCGTCGGCACAGACCAAACAAAAAAATTTAAAGAGCTGTGCCGACGGCCAGGCCGTCGGCACAGCTTGGCTGCCTAACGCCGTTTCCGTCATCGTGTTTGAACTGGGGCTACGCCGAGGGCTATATCTACGCCGAGAGCCACCGTCGGCACAGACCTCGCTACTACGCGGACGACCACACTACGCCGAGGGCTACCCTCGGCGTAGTCATCTACGCCGACGGCCGTATCTACGTCGACGGCCGGGCTGGTCGGCTGGCCAAGGAAGGCAGCTACGCCGACGGCCCCGACCTTGGGCCGTCGGCGTAGACGGCCGGCCGTCGGCGTCTTGGTTCTTTTCTGTAGTGAGCAGCGACGTTCTTGAACTTAATTACAAAAACATTACATGAACGTGTTCTCAAGCCAACGGCGATGAGCGACATACAAAACACAAACGATGATTGCCAGTAGCACTTTATGTTCAACAACAAAAACAGCGCGACCCGTGAATTTCGCTTTGGATAGATGCAAATGAGTGTAGCATTCGTCTTGGTCTTGTGTTTTGCCACCCCTCACTGCATGTAGCACTATATCTGAAGGCAAAGCATAGAAAAAAAAAGCAATGTCAGCACGCTGCATGCTGCATCCAGGGCACGTATCATTAACTAACAATTGTTTCTTTGAAGGAAGAATTAGTACCTGAATCACAACATCATATTCTTCAGAAAGTAATCCCTGATATCTGCGGAATCATATTATTTTTCCTACCATTTCAACTTGGGATTGTTGGGATGCGCCGCAATCAGAACCTCCATAGCAGCCTTAATCTGATATGCGGATGGATCGACATGACCGACATGTATATAGCGCAGATTGGGAATTCTTCCTAGGATCTCCACATCTTCCATACTCATACTTGACAAATCGATCCTCAGTTTCTGGAGGTTGACAAGTGTGCCCACCCATCTCGGGACCTTTGAGATTGGCCCGTCAATGTAAAATTCCTGGAGGGTACAGTCGGCAGGGAGGTTTAATTCATGAACCAAACTACTTGGTTTGTAGAACATACAAATTTGTAGAAAACGAAGGTTCGCTTTCACTAGCTTGCGGATTGAACATGCCAGCTCTCTATCTTCTTCCTCGCATTCATAACCGTGCACTCGCAGCTTCCTCAGGTTTGTCAGATCACCAAGTCGCCGATAAAAATCAGTTGACTGGACTTCCATATCAATAGATCCCAACACTTCCAGTGCCTCGATTCTTTCAATTTCATCCGGAATGTCACAGGTGCCGATAACAAAATGGACTAATCGTCCATCTAAAGAAATAGTTGCCGGAAATGAAACAGTCACGACATCTGACCAACAATCTATGTCAACTGTCTCTAAGTGATGTAGCTTTCCTATTTCTTCTGGAACCTTTGTAATGGTTTCTGCATCGAGCCTCAAGCACTTCAGGTGGAGCAAATTGCCTATACCTGCGAGATGCTGATCTTCTATATGCAGGCACTCTTCAAAGCACAAAACACGCAAGTGTTTAAACTCCAGCAGAGATGGAATTTTCACATCACGACCGTTAAAAATATGAAGTGACCGGGCAGCTGATAAAATTAGTCCCGCTGGTATTTCGCTATCATTTTGTAAAGACAATCGACGGACCTTGTTTTGCATGTCAGGATTTATACCAGGTACACCAATTATGGTAACAAAGTTCTCTTCAGTAGACTTGGATACAATGAAATCAAGAACCGCGTCGTGAACTCGACAACCTGGCACCTCATCAAATATTTGACCATCATATTGGGTGTACCCTTTAAAAGCAGGTTGGATCAAACACCTATTTATTAGCTCATTAAAACATATCTCTCCAGCTTCATATAAGGTGTACCCATGTTTTTTCTCAATGAATCCCTCAGCAATCCATCTCCTTATCAACATCTCCTTATTAATAAAATAGTCTTCTGGAAATATACTCAGGTATAATAGACATGTTTTGAGATGATGCGGAAGATCGAAGTAGCTGAGTGATATTATCTTCATCATGCCTTCAATATTAGAATTTCTTTCCAGTCCACGGCCAATCGAACTTTCAACTTTATGCCATTGGTCCTTTGTTTTTTCCTTGTTAGCCAATAAACCAGATATAGCAATGATTGCCAAAGGTAAACCATCACACTTTTCTAATATCTGACTTGAAATTTCTTCAAGGTGTGGTGGGCATTTCTCAGAGTTGAATAGCCTTTTGTGAAACAATTGCCTTGAGTTCACCATACTAAGAGGATGCATGTTATATATATGGCCCCCAAATGATGAACAACATGATTGAGCAACATTATTCACACGAGTAGTGGTGATTATTCTACAGTCATAAGCATTCATGGGGAATGCAAACTTAATAACATTCCATGTTTCCACATTCCATATATCATCAACTACAATAAAATATCTGCAGAGATAAAAGTAAAAATGTTGGTAATTAGTAGTATCATAATATAATTTAGAAAACTGGTAGAACTATGCAAATAATCTGACTATCCCTTCCATTCCAAGTAAGTGTTAATCTAGTTTTTGTTGTTAGTAAAAACCACCTCAACTTTGAACAAGTTTATACAAAAATTTACGAACATTATGGCAATGCTACAATAGCGTGTCAAAATAGTTCCTATAACTCTTTTGATAGGTGCATACTTTGTTTATTTAAACCTTAACGTATTTATCTCCTTTTTGTTAATCTAAATACTTCATTATATGCCACTGATCAAAGTTAAAATATCGACAAAAATAAACAAAATATTTGTATATAATACCTTTTGTCTGTTAGAAAATTGGATATTTGAGTGATAAGTTGTGGTATCTCTTCAATGCTTGAATAAACTTCACCGGTCACCTGACTAAGAATAGCCCTCAATACTTTCATCATGTCTGGATTTCGTGACACAGACACGAAGGCATGGCAAGAAAATTGGTCTTTGAGCTCTTTTTGTACTTGGGAAGCAAGAGTAGTCTTGCCTAGTCCTCCAAATCCGACAATAGAGATCATCTTGGGTTGTTGTTGTTATTGTTGTTGTTGTTGTTGTTGTCTTGATTCATATCTGGTCTCTTGAGCAAACAATCTAATAACTTCATTCTTTGGTCCATCAATACCGACAAGAGTTGATACATCCTCAAATATAGCAAGAGCTCTAGGGTCAACAATTACATTGTTTACCCTGGAGATGGCCTCACTAGTCGTGTACCTCTTGTGCCTCTCGTTTGCCTCAATGACTTGCTTCTTCAAATCTTCAATCGCCTTGGCAATCTGGCGACGATCCTTGGTCCTATCTAGTAAATTCTTGATCTTCTTCATAAATCCAC
The DNA here is from genome assembly GCA_023614405.1 of Avena insularis. NCBI lineage: Eukaryota > Viridiplantae > Streptophyta > Magnoliopsida > Poales > Poaceae > Avena > Avena insularis. The sequence goes on from JAJUPC010000323.1 coordinate 280,892, forward strand.
CTGGCTTGGCAGATTTGCTGTCACTGTTATCCATGAAGTCGTCGAGGTTGTCCTCTATGTCATAGGAAAACTCCCGCACCTCCTTCATCCAGACCTTATCTTGTACATCAAGATCCTCCTCTTCCATGGACTTCTTGAGGAGAAAAGCTTCCATGGCCGTGAGCTCACGAGTGAGGAAACCTATCTCATTGCGCACCTGACGGAAACGCTTGAACTCGTCGCCGAGCAAAGTGGCTAGCTTTCTCAGCACTGGCTTCAATGCTCCCGCCGCCACGCTCACTAGAGCAGCTACCATGGCGACCCCTTTGCGGTAGCTCGGAGTTTGCTCTGGTAGTTTTGTGTGGACGATGGATGTGGAAGTATTGCTGGCTGAATGATGGGTCTCCACTATGGCCTTATTACTACCGACTAAACACATGATTCCCTTTCATTTTATTTAAATATAAACCAGTACTGACTCTACTCGCATGTGCATATCCCACATGCTTAACCATAGAGATGCGTGTTAAAACGTCTGTCAAAAGTAATCATACGGACAGAAACTGTAAAACGTCTGTCAACTTTGTAAACACCTCCATACACAGATCGTGATGCTCCACACGCTGCAGAGACCACCATGGTGAATGAGCATTAATTTAAAAAAATTAAAAAAGGAGCATTGCAAAAAGCCGTTTCACTGTAGTACACTTACACCCATGACGAGCACTTGGACACAACTGACTACTCATGGACACGACACAGACTCAACATGCCGACTTACATGAAACACCTCGTTGACTCTCTACCTCCCTAGTTGACGATCTTGATGAGACTCCCGACACTGTACCTCGGCACCACCACTCCTATCAACGATCGTTTACCTCTAGTGCCTTGCCGACGACAGTTTGTACGCCATCTTTCTCCTTGTCGATCGGCCAAACGACCATCACCTACCCCGAGGCACTAGTACGGGTCATCTCCCTCTGGGCGGTGCTGGTCCAAGGGTGAGCTCGTCTCGTGATCATTCTTCGTGGTCTTCTTCCATTAGGACGGCATCATTTTTTTGGCTCGCTGTGGCAATGGCAGGGGTGTGGGAGGCAATGGCCGCGCCTAAGGCCTGACCTAATATGACCCTGGCTACTATCTGCCACCCGTGCCAATCCCTACCAAAATTTTCAATGGCTAACCTGATCAAAGTTATTGTGGGCGACCGCCAAGGGAGCGAGGGGGCCTACCCTCTTTGCTCCTTGGAATGGCGCGCGTGAAGTGGAGACGGCTTATGGCGGTGCGACGGAGTGTGTGCTCTTGCCGCTGATGATCAAGGGAATGCATCTTGAAATAGGCTTTTGTCCCGTTATATTAACGTAGAAATCACCATAGATACAAGAGTTCAAATCTAGGAAAACGCTAGGACAACAACCCAAACATGCCCAAAAGGAGAAGTAATGAAGGTAACAATGAATCAACTAAACAAAGAGACCCGAGACCGATGCGTCCTCTGACTTTATCCCACCATGCTCCAAGCAGTCTGAAGCATCCAGTACCAAGAAACACCTTCAAGAGGGAAGCACCATCAACACATCGTTGCTGCCTGGACCAACACACTCAGGGTGAAGTGGAATGAGATACCCGTGTCGTCCTCCAGGAAGGAATGGAGCAACTCAAAGGCAGCACCGTGACGGAGTCGGACATGCCAACAAGGATTTCTCCTGACCCCCTCCCACAAAAAACCATAGGTGCAACGAAACACCACCACCAACCTCGCCATCCACCATAATGTGCCACCACAACCCCGCAGACACCATCACCATCTCTTCGTGATCCCTGGTACACGGCTTCCGAGACAGAGGAAATCGACATCTCCATACGAGGGATAATAGAATCGAAAACACACAGGAGGGAACAACCTCCACCATCGAGAGGCGGTAGTCGACTGCCCAGAGCATCCGGGGAACAAACTCCACTACCGATTGGGAGCATGACTGATCTAAGGTTAGCTTCTGAGCATGCGAGCGCATGCCTGATATTTTCTCGACAAAGGGAATTATATTAATATCGCAGAGATACCAATTACACCCAGCCTCTGTAAGAACGCAATGTCCTAAAGGCATTACAGTTACACACAACTTGAAAAAAATAAGAAAAAATAAAAGTCTCGTTGCAATGATCTATTCCTTGTAGCAGCGACACAAACACCACCAAGACAACACCCAAAGTACAAATTCTACAAAAGCGATGTCTCTAAGAAGGAAATAATGCACAAATTGTTGGAATTATGTCCTAGAGGCAATAATAAAGATGTTATTGTTATAATTATTGTTCATGATGAAGTTAATATTCCATGCTAGAATTGTATTAAGCGGAAACTTTGATACTTGTGTGGTTTATGAACAACACCGTGTCCCTAGTACGCCTCTATGGACTAGCTCATTGATTAATGATGGTTAAGGTTTCCTAACCATAGACATGAGTTGTCGATTAATAATGAGATCATGTCATTAGGAGAATGATATGATGGACATACCCAAATCAAGCAGAGCAATTAGATCGTGTCATCGTGTTCATCTTTGCGAAGCTTATTCCTATGTCAAATATTGTATTCCTTAGACCATGAGATAATACAACTCCCTAGTATCGGAAGAAAGCTTTGAGGTCATCAAACGTCATCCTATGTGAGGATGATCATAAAGGTGTCTCTCAGGTGATCGGAAGGTACTTGTTGGGTTATATGTATCGAGATGGGATTTGTCCCTCCTAAGTCGGAGAGATATACTTCGGGCCCACTCGGTAATTGATATCAACACCGCTTGCAAGCACGTGGTTAAGGAGTTGATCACAAAGTGATATCGGATTACGAAACGAGTAAAGTACTTGCTGTGAACGAGATTGAACTAGGTATGCCGATACCGACGATCGAATCTCAGGCAAGTAAAATATCGCGTGACGAAGGGAATATATATATGGGATTAATTGAATCCTGGCATCATGGTTCATCCGATATGATCATCGATGAATATGTGGGAGTCAATATGGGTTTCTAGATCCTGCTGTTGATTATTGATAGAACATCATGTCTGCATATTCTCGAACCCGTAGGGTCCCACCCTTAACGTGTCTCGACGCTAGGATAGAATGGATAAATGGTTTATGAGTTTTTTGTTCGGATTCTCGGATGAGATCCAGGACATCACGAGAGGTTGCGGAATGGTCCGGAGAATAAGATTCATATAAAGGAAAGCAGTTTTTGGATTTCGGAATCATTTCGGAATGTTCGGTATTGTACCGGAAGGTTTTAGAAGCTTCCGGAGTGGGACCAACGTGGCCCCACTTGTCGGAGGGGTGCGTGGGCCTACGAGGGAGTGCCTTGGCCGCATTGGGCCAGGGGCACAAGGCCCCATAGGCCCAGCCGGCCAAAACCCTAGGGGAAACCCTAGGAAACCTTCTAGAAGGGGGGAAGACTTGCCCCCCACTCCACCCTTGGGGTCGCCGCCCTAGGGCTTGGAGGAGGGCAGGGGGCGCACCCTCCCCTCACCCCAAACCCTAGCCGCCAGCTGCTGCCCTACCTCTCTCTCTCCTGACTGCGTGTAGGCGAAGCCCTGCTGTAGAAATTCTCCACCATAGCACCACGCCGTCGTGTTGTAGATCCAATCTATCTCTCCACCCCACTTGCTGGATCGAGGAAGGAGGAGACGTCGCAGCATCGTACGTGTGCATCTCTTGGAGGCGCCGCCACTTGCGGCGTTGGATCGGATCGGATCGCGAGGAGGAGAAGGCTAGTTCGACTACATCACCCACGTTCTGTTGAACGTTTCCGCTGTGCGATTTCTTCAAGGGTATGAAGATATCATCTATCCCTCTCGTTGATTGCATCTCCTAGATTAGATCTTGGCTTTCCGTTCGCATCCGTAGATTTTTTTTGATTTACTATGCTGCGAAACACTTCAGTGGTATCAGAGCTAGATCTATGCGTAGATGTGTTTCACGAGTAGAACGCAACATGCTTGTTGCGGGCGTTGATGTTTTATGTTGCAAGCCTCTTGTTGTGTACTTCTTATGACGCGGGATAGTGAGATCTAAGCGGTCCAGGCCAACTTTACGCGACCTCGTTCGCGAGACCGGCTCCGCACTTGACGTGTGGCTTGTTCCATACATGCGGCTGGTGGATGCCAGTTTCTTTCACTATAGTTGTCATGGGATTTACACCGGATGTTGGCAACCATAATATCACCGTTGTGGCTTTCCGTAGGTAAGAATTGTTCTTAGCTTGTTACTCCCATAAGCCACGTAAAACATGCAACAATAAAGTAGAGGCGTCTAACTTGTTCTTGCAGGGAGTGTTTTGTGATATGGTATGGCCCAAGATGTGATGTGTATGTTGTATGCAATGATCATGTTTTGTAATATTTCATGACTTGCATGTCGATGAGTACACAACCAGCAGGAGCCATATGGTTGTCTTTATAATTATGTATGACCTATGTGTCAACTTCTTATACGCCATGTAATAGCTTCACCTTATCGCTAAGTAGTTAGCAATAGTTTTAGTTGCTATTCGTGGTGGAGGCAATCATGGTGGAGTGATGGAGCTCATGCGGGCGCGCACAAGATGGAGATCATTGCGCGAAGATTGGCTATACCATGTCACATAAAATTATATGCATGTGATGTTTATCCTTTTATGTATCTTACTATGCTTAGATCACGGCGGTAGCATTATAAGATGATTCCTCACTTAAAGATCAAGATAAAATTGTGTTCTCCCCATGTATGCACCGTTGTGAAAGTTCGTCGTGTTCAAGCACCTCGTGATGATCGGGTGCTATAAACTCTACATTCACATACAACGGGTGCAAGCCAGTTTTGCACACGTGGAAATACTTGGGTTTGACTTAACGAGCCTAGCATGTACAGACATGGCCTCGGAACACATGAACCGAAAGGTTAAGCATGAGTCATATGAATGATATGATCGACACTTTGTTGTCCACCATTGAAACCACATCTCTTCTCGTAAAGATCGGATTAGGTATGGTGAATTTGGATCGTGTTCACTAAACAACTTGAGGGATGTTGAATTTAGTGGGAGTTCATCTAGTAATTTGATTAAGTTGAACTAGTTATCATGAACATAGTCTAAATTGTACTTGCAAATTTGGTAGATCAAATGGCTAAGTCCAACTTCAACTTCAACGTTTTTGCTGAGAAAGAAAAGCTTAAGAATAATGGGTCTAACTTCACCAACTGGTTCCGCAATCTGAGAATCATTCTCGCTGGCGGACAAAAGGACTATGTCCTTGAGAAAGCGCTAGGTGACGCCCCTGCTATAGATGCGCCGGCTGATGAAAAAGTTGTTTATCAATTGCGCAAAGATGATTATGGAGTGATTAAGAGTACCATGTTGTTTGCTATGGAATCGGACCTTCAAAATCGTTTTGAGGAGTTCGCCGGGCCCTTTGAGATACTTGAGGAACTGAAAACCATGTTTCAGACTCAGGCCCGTTCTGAGAGATATGAGATCTCTGAGAAGTTCTTTAACTGCAAGATGGAGGAAGGGAGTTCCGTTAGTGAGCACGCCATTAAGATGTCAGGCTACACTCAACGTCTTGAGCAACTGGACTGCAAGATTCCAGAAGAGCTCAAGATTGACAGAGTTCTGCAATCACTCCCTCCTAGCTACAAAGGTTTTATAGTTACTCACAATCAGATTGGTTCCACTGATACGATCACTGAGCTCTTCGCTAAGCTGAAAGCTGCGGAGGTGGATATCAAGAAAGATAATCATGTGTTGATGGTCAACAAGACCCCTAGCTTCAAGAAAGGTAAGGGTGCAAAGAAGCCCTTCAAGAAAGGCAGCGGCAAGCGCGTTGCCCCTGCTGAGAAGAAGCTCAAGTCTGGACCTAAGCCGGATACTGAGTGCTTCTATTGCAAGGACAAGGGTCACTGGAAGCGCAACTGTCCGAAGTACTTAGCAGACAAGAAGGCTGGCACCATTAAAGGTATATTTGATATACATGTTATTGATGTTTACCTTACTAGTGCTCGTTGTAGTGCCTGGGTATTTGATGCTGGTTCAGTTGCTAATATTTGTAACTCGAAACAGGAGCTACGGAATATACGGCGGCTAGCAAGGGATGAGGTGACGATGCGCGTTGGCAACGGATCAAGAGTTGATGTGATGGCCGTCGGCACGCTCTCCTTAGTTTTACCTTCGGGATTAGTTTTAAACCTTAATAAGTGTTATTATGTGCCTGCGTTGAGCATGAACATTATATCTGGATCGTGTTTATTGCAAGACGGTTATTCATTTAAATCGGAGAATAATGGTTGTTCTATTTATATGAGTAACATCTTTTATGGTCATGCACCTGCTATGAATGGTTTATTTCTTCTGAATCTCGAAAGCAATGAAACACACATCCATAACATTGAGGCTAAGAGATGCAAAGTAGATAGTGATAATTCGACTTATTTGTGGCACTGCCGTCTAGGTCATATTGGTGTAAAACGCATGAAGAAACTCCATTCTGATGGACTTTTGGAGTCTCTTGATTTTGAATCATTTGACACGTGCGAGCCGTGCCTCATGGGCAAGATGATCAAAACCCCGTTCTCCAGAATAATGGAGCGAGCAACGGACTTGTTGGAAATCATACATACCGATGTATGCGGACCAATGAGTGTTTCGACGCGCGGTGGATATCGCTATTTTCTCACTTTTACTGATGACTTAAGTAGATATGGGTATATCTATTTAATGAAACATAAATCTAAAACGTTTGAAAAGTTCAAAGAATTTCAGAACAAAGTGGAAAACCATCGTAACAGGAAAATTAAATTTCTACCATCCGATCGTGGAGGTGAATATTTGAGTTATGATTTTCTCACGCATCTTAAAGCAAGCGGAATCGTTTCACAACTCACGCCACCCGGAACACCACAGCGCAATGGTGTGTCTGAACACCGGAATCGAACTCTATTAGATATGGTGCGATCGATGATGTCTCTTACAGATTTGCCGTTATCATTTTGGGGTTATGCATTAGAAACCGTTGCATTCACTTTAAATAGGGCACCATCTAAATCCGTTGAGACGACACCGTATGAACTGTGGTTTGGTGCTAAATCTAAGTTGTTGTTTCTTAAAGTTTGGGGATGCGAAGCTTACGTCAAGAAGTTGATGTCGGACAAGCTCGAACCCAAAGCGGAGAAATGCGTCTTCATAGGATACCCTAAGGAAACGATTGGGTATACCTTCTACCACAGATCCGAGGGAAAAGTGTTTGTTGCAAAGAACGGATCCTTTCTTGAGAAGGAGTTTCTCTCGAAAGAAGTGAGTGGGAGGAAGGTAGAGCTATACGAGGTTGTTGAACCTTCTCTCGAGTTGGAGAGTAGCACAGCACCTGAAATTGTTCCAGTGCCGTCTGCATCAACAAGAGAGGAAGCTAATGACGAGGATCATGAAACTTCGAACGATTCTACTGCTGAACGTCGCAGGTCGACAAGGTCGCGTGCCCCTCCTGAGTGGTACGACAACCCTGTCTTAACTGTCTTGTTAGTAGACAACAGTGAACCTGCGAACTATGAGGAAGCAATGATGAGCCTAGACTCTGAGAAATGGCTAGAGGCCATGAAATCCGAATTGAGATCCATGAGCAAAAACCAAGTATGGACTTTGGTGGACCCTCCTAGCGACCGTAAGACCGTTGAGTGCAAATGGATTTTCAAGAAGAAAACGGACGCGGATGGTAATGTTACTGTCTATAAAGCTCGGCTTGTCGCAAAAGGTTCTCGACAAGTTTAAGGTATTGACTACGATGAGACTTTCTCCCCCGTAGCGATGTTTAAGTCCATTCGGATTTTATTAGCAATTGCTGCATTTCATGATTATGAAATATGGCAGATGGATGTCAAGACTGCGTTCCTCAATGGCAACATTGATAAAGAGTTGTATATGATGCAGTCCGAAGGTTTTGTCGATCCTAAGGATGCTGATAAGGTGTGCAAACTTCAGCGTTCCATGTATGGACTGAAGCAAGCATCTCGGAGTTGGAATCTTCGTTTTGATCAAGTGATCAAGAGCTTTGGATTTGTTCCAAATTGCTACGAAGCTTGTATCTACAAGAAAGTGAGTGGGAGCTCAGTGACATTTCTAGTACTATATGTGGATGACATACTGATTATTGGAAATGACATTGGTATGCTTAACGATGTGAAGAGTTATTTGAATAAATGTTTTTCAATGAAAGACCTAGGAGAAACTGCTTATATATTAGGCATCAAAATCTATAGAGATAGACAAAGACGCCTAATAGCTTTAAGCCAAAGTACATACCTAGACAAAGTTCTGAAAAGGTTCAGAATGTATAAGGCAAAGAAAGGTTCAGTGCCCATGTTCTCAGATAAGATATTGAGCAAGGCTCAGTGTCCAGCTACGGTAAATGATAGAGAAACCATGAGCAAAGTGCCTTATGCCTCGACCATAGGTTCTATCATATATGCCATGCTGTGTACTAAACCGGATGTGCCAATGCTCTTAGTTTGACGAGCAGATACCAAAATGATCCAGGAGTGGAACACTGGACAGTCGTAAAGAACATCCTAAAGTATTTAAATAGGACTAAAGAAATGTTCTTGGTCTATGGAGGTGATGAGCAGCTTGTCGTAAAAGGTTATGTTGACGCTATCTTCGACACTGACCCGAATGATTCTAAATCTCAGACAGGATACATTTATATTTTGAATGGAGGAGCTGTGAGCTGGAGAAGTTGCAAGCAAAGCGTGATCGCGAGATCTATAGTAGAATTGGAATACATGGTTGCTGCAGAAGCGTCAAGTGAAGGAGTTTGGGTCAGGAACTTCATCACTGAGCTTGGTGTGGTTCCAAGTTCCTTGGACCCACTGGAGATATTGTGCGACAACACTGGCGCCATAGCACTGGCTAAGGAACCAAGATATCATCCAAAGACCAAGCACATCAACCGCCGATTTCATATAATTCGAGATTATATAACAGATGGAGATCTGAAGATTAGCAAAGTACATACGGATCTGAATGTCGCAGATCCGTTGACTAAACCTCTTCCACGTGCAAAACATGATCAACACCTTAATGCCATGGGAGTTAGATTGTTGCCAGATGTAAACTAGATTATTGACTCTAGTGCAAGTGGGAGACTGTTGGAATTATGCCCTAGAGGCAATAATAAAGATGTTATTGTTATAATTCTTGTTCATGATAAAGTTTATATTCCATGATAGAATTGTATTAAGCGGAAACTTTGATACTTGTGTGGTTTATGAACAACACCGTGTCCCTAGTACGCCTCTATGGACTAGCTCATTGATTAATGATGGTTAAGGTTTCCTAACCATAGACATAAGTTGTTGATTATTAATGAGATCATGTCATTAGGAGAATTATATGATGGACAGACCCAAATCAAGCAGAGCAATTAGATCATGTCATCGTGTTCATCTTTGCGAAGCTTTTTCCTATGTCAAATATTGTATTCCTTAGACCATGAGATAATGCAACTCCCTAGTATCAGAAGAAAGCTTTGAGGTCATCAAACATCATCCTATGTGAGGGTGATCATAAAGGTGTCTCTCAACTGATCGGAAGGTACTTGCTGGGTTGTATGTATCGAGATGGGATTTGTCCCTCCTAAGTCGGAGAGATATACTTCGGGCCCACTCGGTAATCGATATCAACACCACTTGCAAGCACGTGGTTAAGGAGTTGATCACAAAGTGATATCGGATTATGGAACGAGTAAAGTACTTGCTGTGAACGAGATTGAACTAGGTATGTCGATACCGACGATCGAATCTCGGGCAAGTAAAATATCGCGTGACGAAGGGAATATATATATGGGATTAATTGAATCCTGGCATCGTGGTTCATCCGATATGATCATCGATGAATATGTAGGAGTCAATATGGGTTTCCAGATCCCGTTGTTGATTATTGATAGAAGATCATGTCTGCATATTCTCGAACCCGTAGGGTCACACACTTAACGTGTCTCGACGCTAGGATAGAATGAATAAATGGTTTATGAGTTTTTTGTTCGGAGTCTCGGATGAGATCCAGGACATCACGAGAGGTTCCGGAATGGTCCGGAGAATAAGATTCATATAAAGGAAAGTAGTTTTTGGATTTCGGAATTGTTTCGGAATGTTCGGTATTGTACCGGAAGGTTCTAGAAGCTTCCGGAGTGGGACCAACGTGGCCCCACTTGTCGGAGGGGTGCGTGGGCCTACGAGGGAGTGCCCTGGCCGCATTGGGCCAGGGGCACAAGGCCCAGCCGGCCAAAACCCTAGGGGAAACCCTAGGAAACCTTCTAGAAGGGGGGGAGACTTGCCCCCCACTCCACCCTTGGGGCCGCCGCCCTAGGGCTTGGAGGAGGGGGCAAGGGGGCCGGCCAGCCCCCTATATAAGGTGGGCAGGGGGCGCAACCTCCCCTCACCCCAAACCCTAGCCGCTAGTTGCTGCCCTACCTCTCTCTCTCTCTCTCTCTCTCTCTCTCTCTCCCGACTGCGTGTAGGCGAAGCCCTGCTGTAGAAATTCTCCACCATAGCACCACGCCATCGTGTTGTAGATCCAATCTATCTCTCCACCCCACTTTCTGGACCGAGGAAGGAGGAGACGTCACGGCACCGTACGTGTGCATCTCTCGGAGGCACCGTATGTGTGCATCCGATATGATCATCGCGTTGGATCGGATTGGATCGCGAGGAGGAGAAGGCTAGTTCGACTACATCACCCATGTTCTGTTGAACGTTTCCGCTGTGCGATTTCTTCAAGGGTATGAAGATCTCATCTATCCCTCTCGTTAATTGCATCTCCTAGATTAGATCTTGGCTTTCCGTTCGCATCCTAGAATTTTTTTGATTTACTATGCTGCAAAACCCTTCACAAATGAAGTCGTCATCCGATCATAGATCATATGTTTTCACCCCGGAGAAAGTCCGGCGCTCTCAAAACAATGCCATTGTCAGGCACAATAAATTAAGAACAAACCTTAGATTTTCATCCTGAAAGACAAGACTTTGTACTTCTCCTGTGCTGCGCCCCCACTTATTGATGTTGCTGCCACGAGTCACGAATCACCAAGAAAATTCCTCATCGCCTCAAAGACTCGAACTACCAGTCCTCATATCTCAACCTCCATGATATTCTCCGCCCCTTACTTCACCATGGATCACAAAATACATATTCCATGATGACAAAAGACAACGATGCTTAGCGTCACTCCCTCCTGAAACTGAACGGTCAGAAAAAAAGGATGCGCTCGACCGAATTCTATCTGATTCAGCAATCTCCATGCATGATGATAGGGATCTCTTCCTCACATCGAGCCACAGGTGCAAGACGGAGCAACGGCCATGATTTGTTTTACAGGAATCAACAGCGATCAAGGCTGATAGTTATTGGCGAACTGCACAGGAAAAAACTGAATGGTGTGTTGTTAAAAATTGATTTTGAGAAGGCCAATGATAAAGTCAAGTAGTATTTTCTCCAACAAACTCTTCGTATGAAAGTTTTTTCGCAAGAATGGCGAGCTCTCATACATAGCTTCGTCTCCGAAGGTAGTGTCGCCATTAAAGTCAATGACGATATTGGCACATATTTCCAGACACGAAAAGGTTTGAGACAAGGTGACCCTCTATCGTCCATGCTATTTAATATAGTGGCAGATATGTTGGCAATCTTGATAGAACGTGCTAAGTCCAATGGCCAGATTAAAGGTATAGTTCCCCATCTTATTGATGGAGGGTTATCTATTCTTCAGTATGTCGACGACACAATTATTTTTATGGAACATGATCTGGAGAAATCAAAGAATCTGAAACTTATATTATCAGCATTCAAGCAATTATCTAGGCTTAAAATAAACTTTCATAAAAGTGAATTGTTTTGCTTTGGAGAAGCACAAAATGAGGCACACTCTTATGATGAGCTTTTTGGCTATGAGCTCGGATAATTTCCAATCAACTATCTAGGAATTCCGATACACCATCGGAGACTCACAAACGCTGAATGAAAATTAGTCGAGGAGAGACTATAACAAAGGCTTAGTAGTTGGAAAGAAAAATTACTTTCTCTAGGCGGGAGACTGGTACTCATAAATTCAGTACTCACCAATATGGTACTGTATATGATTTCCTTTTTCTCGCTTCCTAGAGGAATCTTGAAAAAACAGGATTATTTCCGATCTAGATTCTTTTGGCAAGGAGATAGTGAGAAAAAGAAATATCGTTTGGCAAAATGGATTGTGGTTTGTCGGCCAAAGTACCAAGGTGGACTTGGTATTCATGACCTGGAGGTCAAAAATACTGCTCTACTAGGCAACTGGCTATTCAATCTACTTTCTAAAGATGGTATATGGCAACAACTCCTTCAGAGGAAATACGTTGGCTCGAAGGCGTTATCTCAAGTGCTATGAAAGCCAGGAGATTCACACTTTTTGGCTGGGATGATGAGCACGAAGAAACATTTCTTCAGATTTAGCATGTTTTCCATTAAGGATGGACCGGAGGTAAGGTTCTGGGAGGACAAGTGGCTAGGTAATTCTACTCTTCAAGAACAATACCCGGCTCTATACAATATTGTTCGACATAAGGGGGACACCATCGCATCCGTGCTGGCATCATATCCTCCTAATGTGTCGTTCAAACGAACATTATTTAGACCTAGACTTACATCGTGGAATGATCTAATTCAACGATTAACCACGGTGCACCTGCCTGATGGTCCTGATGTGTTCAAATGGAATTTACTTGAGAATGGAAATTTCTCAGTGGAGTCCATGTACATAGCCCTGATTCTGCCTTCTGTGCCAGTTGATAATAACAAAAAAATATGGTCCATGAGGATACCTTTGAATACAAAAATATTCGGATGGTATCTCCGTCAGGGTATAATATTAACAAAGGATAACCTTGTTAAAAGGAATTGACAAGGAAGTAAACAATGTGTTTTTTGTCCACAGGATGAGACAATTAAGCACCTCTTCTTCCAATGCAAATTCGCTAGTCTATATGGTCACCCATCCACATAGCTTCTGGACTAAGTCCTTCATGTAGCGTTGCAAATATATTTGGCAATTGGCTACACAAAATAGATTTTAAGTACAGAACTCAGTTTAGGGTGAGAGCGCTTGCCGTTATCTAGTCACTATGGCTATGTAGAAATGACAAGGTATTTAATAATAAAATGACTTCTCTTATGCAGGTTATCTACCGGTGCACGACTATGCTCCGTTCGTGGTCAACTCTACAGCGGGTGGAGTTTCGAGACCTATTTATGAAGGATTGTACACGCTTGGAGGATACGGCGAAGGATATTTTTTTCCGATATGGGTGGCAGCGTGATCTACGAATTGGCCCGCCTTAGTCTTCGTCTAGGCGTCTGGTCTTTCTCTTTGAGATCCTGTAATTCGTCGATATCGGTTTTTTGTTCTGAACTTGTGTTGGCTATGTGCATCCTAGTTATACAGAGGCCGGGTGTAATACTTGACTCTAAGTAATATATCAACCATTTCAAAAAAAAAATCTTGATTAGTATTACAAAAGTACTTCACCATTATATATTTTATTTCTTGTACATGCATCAATATTTCAATTAGACTGTGTTATTTTGTACTTTGTCTTTACATGATAGTTATTGGGGAAGCTAATTCTTGATTAGAATTTGTCAGTCCTCGTTATGATGGATTATGCAATTAAAAGATACATTTTCTTGAGTTCATTTCATGTCTTGTCGGAGAATCTGGCCACCTCAATTAGAGAGAGGTTACCACAACAATTCATCCACTCTTCATCCTTTGAACCAAACACCAAAATGGCTATCCCTAACCACATCTGAACTGACCTAACCAGACAGAAAAACTGGCTATCCCTAACCAGCCAACCACGTGGTTGGGATGGCCCATCTCCTAAAACCTATCCCTTGAACCAAACACACCCTAAGAGACCCAGTTCATCCCTAAACCTTCTTCCTACACCATCCCCCCCCCCCCTCCCCCCCCCAAAAAAATAATCTATTTTGTTTCCAAATACTATTAGTAGTAATTGTATTTCTAGGTTGCAAAATCATTTTGTCTATCTCGATGTCCAGATGGTCCTAGTTTTTCTATTTACTCACTTTATGTGGTAGTGCATCTCCTGTTCAAAAAAAATGTGGCAGTGCATATGCGATTTCTTTTCTATTTGGCAATTTTCATGAGTACGTGTTGGTAGTTGGGAATTGTTTCATGTACGTGCATACGCCTTTAGTTGTTCTGTGTTCTTGAGCGATAAAAGGTGAATACTTTCGTGTCCCTTATTCTCGGTTGATGCTTTGCTGAATGTGCTCCCTCACCAACCCAGCAACTTTTAGTGCATCAGGCGTGCTGCTGCTCAAGAGACTTTCTTGAAAACAGCCATACCTCGAGCCGGCTTTCGTGGACCAACCATCATTTCTAAAAACTTTTCGGCAAAGGGGACAATAATAATATCAAAATGATATCAATTATCTCGTCCTTTGCAACAGCATAATGTTGAAAGCGACATCAAGGATGCACAAAATAAAAAATAAAAAAGGAAAAGAAAAATAAAAGATCATTGCTAATGCAGTCATCATACCAATTGTCCGGCTCACCGTTGCAGGCACACAGTTTTAATGTGGACATAGCTGCACATCAAAAACAAAAAGTGGAGCAACAACTCCTTCCCATCCTTTGCGAATAATCCCTTGAACAACCGTCAATACATCTCAACCCGACATGAGCATTGGCAATGACCTAAAACAACATCCAAGACAAAGGTTGAGGAGCCACCAGGGCCATCCCGGCGGCATCCATAGGCGACCCTAGATCATGGAAGGCCGTCTGGGCCACCACAGCCGAGTCTTATGACGCCATCGTTCCTGATGCATTGCCATGCCATAACACACCAAATCTCTATCAACAACTTAGTAGTGATGATGCACATACTGGCAAGGACGGCTGCAAGACATACTTTTTGCAACAACTCAGCTCAAGGTGATAATCTCGCCAAAAATAAAAAATGAAGGTGAGAAAATGTGGTATGGGCTTGAGATGGCCAGTGGCAAGTCTCAAATGGGAAACATCCTCATCACTAGTGTAAGTGACTTTTTGCATCTCCATTTCTTGGCAATGCTCCTTCATTTTCTTTTGTGGGAGCAAATCCTTTTTGCGTGCGAGGAGGTCCACTTCATATGGTCGTGAATAGAATGTACTACCTCCTTTCATAATGTAGAACATTTTGTCAAATTAAATCATATTAAGTAACATTTCTTATTGTGTGGGTGCAAGTTCTTGCAAGTTGCAACAAGTTCGGCTCGTACGCGCTACACCAAGTTTAGATCTTAGCATCTTGGATGCGTACCTAACACAAGTTAGAGTACACGCGTAAGTGCACTAGCACAATGGAACAACTTTTGACATTGTGTTATCTTTTTATGGGAATCGACGATCCTTCACATGGCCTTGAGTGCATCTAAGATTTATAAATTCCCCGGGACAAAGTGCTTGCAGGTTGCAACAATTTGTCGGCTCGTAAACCAAGTTCAGATCTTAGCAGCTCCTATAGACAACGGTAATATGGACTCGAAGCAGTGGCATTGGTTTTGTTTTGCATCTAACAAACAGTTAACACTTTGTGATTATTGATCTCCATTCACACTGGCTGCAAATCTTCATGACCTTTATCTTAAAGTAGGTAAATTGTCAAGAGACATCTCTGGTGCGGAATCCCAATTAGCATGGTGGGTAATGCGCATCTCTAGGGATAAGAACGTTAGGTGCACATGCTAGTAGGGTCGAGAGTATTGATTTACATTTTGTTAAAATAGCAGGTAATCATGTTTAGTATGTGGTAACAAGGCCATAGTGGGGAGCATCATTCAGCCTGCAATAGTTATATTTCTGGGTTCCAAAATCATTTTGTCTATCTCGATGTTCAGATGGTCTTAGTTTTTCTATTTACTCAATTTATGTGGTAGTGCATCTCCTGATCAAATAAAAAATGCGGTAGTCCACATGGGATTTTTTTCTATATTTAGCAATTTTCATGAGTACGTGTTGGTAGTTGGGAATTGTTTCATGTACGTGCATACGCCTTTAGTTGTTGTGTGTTCTTGAGCGATAAAAGGTGAACACTTTGGTGCCCCTTTATTCTCGGTTGATGCTTTGCTGAATGTGCTCCCTCATAAACCCAGCAACTTTTAGTGCATCAGGCGTGATGCTGCTCAAGAGACTTTCTTAAAAACAGGCATACCTCGAGCCGGCTTCGTGGACCAACCATCATTCCTAAAAACTTTTTGGCAAATGGGACAATATTAATATCAAAATGGTATCAATTATCTCGTCCTTGCAACAACATAATGTTGAAAGCGACATCAAGGATGCACACAACACAATCAAAAATTAAAAAAGAAAAAAAGAAAAATAAAAGATCATTGCTAATGCAGTCATCATACCAATTGTCCGGCTCACCGTTGCAGGCACAAAATTTTAATGTGTACATACCTGCACATCGAAAACATGTGCACACTCAAACAGTGGAGCAACGACTCCTTCCCATCCTCTGTGAATAATCCCTGGAACAACCGTCAATATGTCTCAACTCGACATGAGCATTGACAATGACCTAAAACAACAGTCGAGGAGCCAACAGGGCCATCCCGGCGGCATCCATAGGCGAAGCTAGACATGGAAGGCCGTCTGGGCCACCACAGCCGAGTCTTATGACACCATCCTTTCTGATGCATTGCCATGTCATAACACACCAAATCTCTATACAACTTAGTAGTGATGACGACATACTGGCGAGGACGGTTGCAAGACCTATGAGGGTGACTACAGAAGATGGGATCCTCCATTCAGTTACTTCAGCTCAAGGTAACAATCTCACCGAAAATAAAACTCAAGGTGAAAATGTGGTATGGACTTTAGCTGGCCAGTGCAAGTCTCAAATGGTAAACGTCCTCATCACTAGTGTAAGTGACTTTTTGCATCTCCATTTCTTGGCAATGCTCCTTCATTTTCTTTTGTGGGAGCCAATCCTTTTTGCGTGTGAGGAGGTCCACTTTATGTGGTCGTGAATAGAATGTACTACCTCCTTCCATAATGTAGAACATTTTGTCAAATTAAATCAGATTAAGTAACATTTCTTCTTGCGTGGGTGCAAGTGCTTGCAAGTTGCAGCAAGTTGTCGGCTCGTACGCACTAGTGCAGAACGGCCCATTGGTCCCGGTTGGTAAGGGACTTTAGTCCCGGTTACCCAACCGGAACGGGGCAATCGGGACTAAAGCCCGAACCTTTAGTCCCGGTTGCCCAACCAACCGGGACAAAAGCGTACGTGGCCGCCGTGCGGGGGGAGCCGTCCCGGTTCGTAACACGAACCAGGACAAATAAGCTTCTGCCGCGGCAAAGATTTGGCACATTTCTCGGCCGCGGCAGAGAATTCATTTTGGCAACTTTTGTTATCGCGGCAGCATTTTGACCACTTTTTGTGTCGCGGCAGAGAATTCATTTATGTTGTTTTATTGTTTATTTAGTGTTTTGCACTCATCAATGAAGGAACCATTATATTACACAAGATCATCATGACAATATTATATTCGATACACGGATTGAGTTCATGCACTACATACAAAAATTGCTCCTTGTACAATCTCTATTGTCTATACACAGCCGAATAGTATTCTCCTTTTGGGTTTAGGACTTCTGCATTCAAGAATCCCGCCAATTCCTCCTGAATTGCTCGTACGCGATCCTTTGACAGAAGACCATCCCGTAGACGTTCGATCTGATTTAAAAAAGGAGTCAGCCTATATAAATGAAACTAAACACAATTTGATTGTAATTAAAAACTATAGAAATTGTTTACATACGTGGAGTTGCTCTAAATTTCTGCCTTTCTCATCGCACGTCTGCTAGATGAACTCGCAAACATAGTATCCACATAGATTGTTACCTGGTCCCTGCGTCAGGCACTCTACGAGAACATAGTTTAATCAAAATAATAATCAAGCATGATAATAACTGTATCAAAACTAGAATCAAAGAGATGCGCGGATATAGCTAGTGGTGCTTACATCTAGTTCTTGAAATATAAGCTCCGCTTTCCAAACACCCCTAGCCTTGTTGGTGAACCGTTTCCAAGCGCTGTCTGGCGAAGAAAACGAATAAAATAAGTTATTAATTACTTGATATCATAAAATTTACGAACGTTGCCGATATAGTGTCGCAATGATTAGAATTACCGCTGGAGAAGCATCTGCATGTCCTTCCACTGCTCAAGGGGTTTATGTTTCGAGTCCATGACTAGTACACGCTCTTTGTCAAGTTGAATGATTAATAGAATATAGTGGAAGCTGCGAATGCATAACTAATCAATTATATACTTAACATCGAGTAAGCGAAATAGAAAGTGTATACAAGACAATAACACTCACTCGAAGTTGTAAGGAAAAAGTATTTCCCTTCTGGTTTCTTGAAACCTTAACGCGTGTACTATATTATCCTCCGTATCCTGGCGGCTTGTTTTGAGATTAGCTTGATGAACCCAATATGGGTTAATGAAGCCAATGTCATAGATTTGTCCTCTGCTGCATTCGAGAATCTGCATTCTGCATATTACAGTATGATTATATACATGCAATAAACAAGGTGAGATAGCTGGAGACTAAATTAATTACATAATTAGTACTTACAAACAATAGACAATGATGATCGATTTGTCCAAGGCGTCTTGATTGAGTAATTGAAATAGTTCACAAATTCAATGGATATCATGTCATCTATTTCTTTCCCATAATGATTTTTTGTAACCTTCAGCACTATCCAGTTAGCCCCGGCCTTTTTGGCATGCATGTACCAGTTATGCAATCTTCGCATTTTTGTTGGAAGATTATTTACCTCCACAGGTTTGACGAGAGGTTTGCCGTACTGGTAGTTGTATGCTACTTCACTCACGGGGAAGTACTCTAACTGGGATAAGTACTGGGCAATACTCATACTTTGAGCAGCGGCAACTTCTCTGTATTGTGCAACTACCTCTGGATCATACTGCTCTTCGGCCCCATATTTGCTCAACCCCACATTGGTATGGGAAATCACCTTTAGAGGGGCGCAAGACTATTTTGCTTGTTCTCCGAGCTGGGCAATAGATTTCTCGCTTGCATCAGTACTGCTCTTCGAGACTTGTTGTGCCGCATGTGACTTGAGAATAGAACGCTCATAGTCTGATGACAGCTTTGGCTCAGGTTGATGAAGAGTCTTTAGCATTTTCAACACTCTGGCTTTTTCTTCTTTGGTGCTGGGGAACTCTGGCTCTTTCGGTCGCCTCAGCTTAGCGAAAAACACTGTCGTTTCCGCATCAACGATCACCATGATCTCCTCTTCAAATCTGATCATAAGCTCTCTTGGGAGGAACCTTTGGTACTTTTGGAAGAGGCTCTTGTTTACGTTTCGGTGATCGCTTACCACGATGCAGAGTAGCGGTACGCTTACACTTTTTTATCCTGAGGCACCGGCGATGGCTCCCGCTGTGATGGCTGCGCCGGAGATTGGTGAGGCGACGGAGCCGGGTGAGGCGACGAAGATGGCTGCCGCGGTGGCGACGACCTCGCTGGAGACGGGTGAGGCGGCGGGGAAGATGGCCTTGGCGTGTGATTTCGAAGCACGATACATTCCTTTGGCCATAGAATGGTGACGTTTGTTGCGTCTCCCAGTTCAGTCACATACCCTTCACCTGCAGGATAGTCAAGCTTCAAAACTTCAAAGGTGGGCATGATTTCATCCACCACGACAACAGCGTAGCCCTGTGGAACCGGACGACAGTGGTAAGTTGGTGTGGGTCCAATTGGTAAGGCATAGCCGACCGCCACCTTCATTGATATGTTCACAACTTTGACATGTAGCTCGCAGTGTGTCATCTGTGTGATATCATCCACTGGGTAGCCAACAAGAGCCATCGTCGATGCACCATCGTCATCGCCATTGTCATCACCCGGGACCTCGGTGGAAGCCACACTGCTTTTTTGATTATTCGATAGGCCGGTAGCATCGAATGCAGTGTGCTGCTGAGATGGGCCGGTAGTACTTTGCTCTTTAAGTGCGTTAATTTCATCTTATTGTTGCTTTATTCGTTCTTCAATTATACGCATTCGCTCTTTCTAAATATCTGCTTCAACTTCCGCCTTGTCCTTTCTCCTCTGACAGCTTCTATCAGAATATTTCTTCCTCTCTTCGGGAAACCCAGTCCTCCATGGTTTGGAGCCACTTGTGCCTCGTGTTCGTCCATCATGTTCCTTATTTCCAAGCGCGAGTGTGAGCTCATCATTCTCTCTATCAGGAATGAAGTCCCCATCTTTAACAGCCTTTACTGCTTTTCTAATATTCTCGATTGGCAAGGGGTCTTGTTTATGTCGTATGTTATATATACACTTCCCTTCCGAGTCCAACGTGCCCCATGCCCGTAAAACCAATTCCTTGCATGTTCTACCCAATCGCCCTGCCTCTGGGTGATATTTTAGCATCACTGTTCATTCTCAAGTTTCTCCCACTTAGGAATGCCACCAGAGCCACCTTGCCCCATAGTATGGTGATACTTCTTGTTAGCAGCATTCAGCTTATTTGTTGCAGACATTTTCTTAGCTTTTTCTGATGTCTTGTATTTCACAAACTCAGCCCAGAATGGTTTTATCTTCTCAAACTGAATATTCTTGAAATCCGGAGTCTTCTCTTTCACGACATAGTCAAGGTGCAATCTTTTCTTCTAGTTGGTGAAACACTGGGCCATCTTCTTCAAAGCCCACTCCCTTACCTTAGCCTCCATGGCTCTCCCATGTTCTAAGGCGTCCTCAACTGGACCCTCCGCATTTGGATCCAGCTCTATCTTCGGTAGTTTGAAATTAAGCATGATCCTCTTCCACAGTAAATCTTTGGCCTTGTTAGGGACAAACAAACATGTTCCCTCTTCTTCCGCATCAGCAGGCCTATTCCAATTTTGAATGGTGATCGGGATTAAGTCCCTAACGAGGACTCCGCATTGTGCCACAAATTTGATTGCGACAACTTCGGGAGCCATCGGTTTGCCGTCTTCAGCGATATCTTCGATCCTGAACCTCTCATGGTCTTCCGACTTTTTGGTTGGGCCTCGTCCGCTCTTTTCAGTAGATTTGTTCGATCTGGAGGGCTAAAAGAAGAAAGATCATCGTTACTATTTCTATATAGATAGCAGATGATTAATTAATGAATTAATTATATTATATGAACCTCGCCAGAGCGGTCGTCTTCTCGATTACACAAGGCATCGCCTTGTCCCTCGCGGAAGACATCACCTTCAACCTCAAACAAGTCGTTTATTCCGGCAAAAAGAGGATCACCCTCACCGAAGTTGTTCAAAAATGTCGATACATCTAAATTTTCTTCCCCGCGGATCACACCTTGGATCAACTCTTCCTTTTCTTCGTCTCTGTCGTGTGGGTCCATATTTTCTGCATAGGTGGAAAAACGGATAAGTCAAAGCGGCTAAGGGAGAATGTTAGGTAGGGTGTTGAGAGATATAAACCCTAATTTAGAGAAACCCTAATATATACATGGCATCGATGCAATGCTCAAGCAGGGATGATGATATGACAAGTTAATTTGCATTGAATTGAAACCCTAAAGCATGCTCGACAAATTAATCGGGGTTCCGAGGGGTGAAAACCCTAACTCGGCGAAACTCCGGAATCACCTGTGAGGGTTACTATGTTCTTCTAATTAAACTTGTCTTGAAAGTTGTTGAAGAATGCATGATGATAGCTTAGATAGCTAGGTTTCATTTTTCTGAATATTTTGATATATTATTTGTATTTTTCTTACTTACAGATTAAAATTTATTGAATTTTCAATATTCAAAACAATTTCTGAAAATAAATAAGTCTGGAATTATTTTTTACACCCAGGCAAACTATATCCACAGCAACTGACAGATGGGCCCTGTGCCACATAGGCAGCCGTTGGGTGTTTTTCACCAGGGCAGGGGTTACACACTGCCACTGACGGGTGGGCCTGGTCCACGCAGGCAAGCCACGCTGGCGCCACGCGGGTGTCGCTGGAGGGAACGGCCAGACGGCAGCGCGGGACGGCGACAGAGGCGATGCGAGGCAACAAAACCTAGCTTGTTCAACACATGGCATCGATGCAAATGCTCAAGCAAGTATGATGATATGACAAGTTAATTTGCATTGGAATGTAACCCTAAGACATGCTCGACGATTTAATTGGTGTTCCGAGGGGTGAAAACCCTAACTCGGGGAAACTCTGGAACATATGAGAGGGGTGCATTTGTTCTTCTAATTATACTTGTCATTTAAGTTGTTGAACAATTCATGATTATAGGTTAAATAGATAGGTTTCATTTTTCTGAACAATTTGATATATTATTTGTATTTTTTTGACATATAAACAATAAGTTATTGATTTTACAATATTACATTATTTTCTGGAATTAAAAACAAAAAGGCAAATAGTTTTTTACACCGGGGTGACCCCTAGCCAGTGAGACTGACAGAAGGCCCTAGTGCCAACTCAGCCTCCACGCATGCTGATGTCAACACACGCATCAGATACTTTTTATACCACAGCGGAGCCTACCCACTGAGGCTGACTGATGGGCCCTAGGCCACATCAGCTGCCACGCAAGCAAGGTGATGCACGAGTGACGCCAGCACGAAGTCACGCCGGCGGTGAGCTCCTAGGCAGCAGCATCGACGGCGATAGCGGGCACGCTGGGCTACGACAACTAGCGTGTTTGAACGAGGGCGTCGCGAGCTACCTAATAGAGGCGGCGACGCTAGATCGAGGCCACCGGAGACATTGCTGCGACGGTGAGCGGCGGCGGTGCTCATGGGTCGGCGACACGCGACGAGCACAGAGAGGGAGGGAGGCATATGAGGGGTCCAAGAGGATCGCGTGCTCACCCTAGAGCTGGAGGAATCGACGGCGAGACACGAGGTGGACCGGAGCGACAGGGATGCGGGCGGCGGAGGTCGTCGGGGTCGGAGAAGACGAGGTCGATGCCGACGCACGGGCAGCCTGACGGCGGGGCGGCCATGGCAACTGATGGTGCGGCGACGACCGATTATTGACAGACTGGCAAGGCGGTGGCGCGCAGCGATAAGCGAAGCGGCGGCGTATCCATGTGTGTTTGCGAGTTGTAGAGAATGAAGAAGGGGAAGGAGAGGAACCTGCGCGTCGTGTATAAAGGGGAGGGAGCATACGTCCCGGTTGGTGGCTCCAACCGGGACTAAAGGGTCATACGTCCCGGTTGGAGCCACCAACCGGGACGTATACTCCACTATTTTCAGCAGACCAAGGGTTGACGTGCGCAGGGGTCTTTAGTCCCGGTTGGTGGCTCCAACCGGGACATATGACCCTGTTTTCAAAAAAAAATCAAGAATTTTCTCTCGGTTACAGCCTTATTTTTTATTTTGGGGTTTAAATTTGTAATTTTTTTAAATGATAATTACTTTGGAATTTAGAAAAACTTTAAGCATAAAAAGTGTTTGAATTTGAATAACTAATTCAAAACCATTTTCTGTTTTTAAAAATAATTAATGTAACCATTTAAACTATGAACCATTTAAAATTAAAAATAAATTAACTTATATTTTTTGAATATTAATTTGGAATTTAGAAAAACTTTAAACATAAAAAGTGTTTGAATTTGAATAACTAATTCAAAACCATTTTCTATTTTTAAAAAATAATTAATGTAACCATTTAAATTATGAACCATTTAAAATTAAAAATGAATTATCTTATATTTTTTGAATATTAATTTGGAATTTAGAAAACCTTTAAACATAAAAAGTGTTTGAATTTGAATAACTAATTCAAAACAATTTTCTGTTTTAAAAAGAATTAATGTAACCATTTAAACTATGAACCATTTAAAATTAAAAATGAATTAACTTATATTTTTTGAATATTAATTTGGAATTTAGAAAAACTTTAAACATAAAAAGTGTTTGAATTTGAATAACTAATTCAAAACCATTTTCTATTTTTACAAAATAATTAATGTAACCATTTAAAATTAAAAATGAATTAACTTATATTTTTTAAATATTAATTTGGAATTTAGAAAAACTTTAAACATAAAAAGTGTTTGGATTTGAATAACTAACTCAAAAACATTTTCTGTTTTTAATTTGGATTTGAATTATCCTATATTTTTATATATTAATGGGCGGAAAAAAGGAATGGAAATAATGGGCGGAAAGAAAATTTTATTAGGATAGAACTGAAATTAAAGTACATAACACAACTAACACAAAGTTACATAGAAGAACTGAAAATTAAGATACATGGCCAGATTAAGCCATAATCGACCGAACTTGTTTTGCAATGTTGGAGTGATTCAGTCATGCTCCTGCCTACACCTGTAATACTCGCCACTTTAGTCGTCGTACTCGCCGCGGCCGTCGTCGTTGTTGTCGTCGGGGTCGCCGTAGTTGAACCTTGAAGGTTGAGTACGAGTGGGCTGGACTTGAGGGTAGCGCAGGCGGGGGCTAGAGTCGACGACCATGTCGTAGGCCATGACGCTCTGGAGAGTCCGACCGCGCCACCACAACCGACGGCCGGCCTCGTTGAAGTTCGGAGGAGGTGGGCCGTCCTCCTCATGCCTGGCGAGCGCCCTCTCACGCCGATCCACGAAGAGGCTTCCTAAGTCGGGAAATAGTCGGAATGCCATCTGGGATTCCTCCGCTGCTTCGGCGTGAGCTCGAAGTAGTAGTGGTTCGTGATGGCCATCCGACGCGCCACACCTAGAGGGACAGGAGGAACCGGCACGCCATCGGCGCCAAAGATCCAAACGGGACACGATGGCGGCAGTAGGGGTAGTTCGAGGCGCAAAGTGCCTCCGCCTCCCTGGGAGTTAGTGGTACGGTGGAAGTCATGGGAAAGAGTGATGAGGTTGCAGATATGAGTTTAGAGATGTGCCATGACAATGGAGGACAATCCTACATATATATATATATAGTGAGAAATGGCAGGAAGATAACTGGAGGAAAGAACTGGCGGGAAGAAATGGCGGGAGAAATGCCGGGAAAAAATGGCGGGAAGAAAAATTGCGGGAAGAAATGGCGGGAAGAAAAATAGCTCATTTAGAACTTGCATTGGATCTCTGAAGAAACCACATATTGCGAGTCTAAAAATGATTTTTTTCAAAAAATCTCGGGCGATAGATCATGTACCTGTAGTACAAACCGGACCCACTTCCTACCGATTCGGCAGATATTTGTCCTTTTTACCCGGGATGGACGAAAAGGTTTGAGATGTCCGCGGTTAGGAGATAGTCCATGTAAGGTGGTCGAGTATTTTTGGAAAATGGGACGGTAGCATTCTGAAACAACATTTTGGTGGTTACTTCACAAAACGACCCGTTTTTTGCGCTCGGAAAATGGAAAAGAGATTTTCCGTGCGACAAAAAGGAAAACTTCCTCCTACAACATTGTTCTCCATACCAATGTCCACATGCATGCATAATATAGGCACAGCATCACAAACTATGTCGTGATTCAGCACATAACAACGGTCATTTGGACTGAAAGCCATGAAACCTCGAACATGATAGGTCATTTTGTGAAGGTTTTTTCGAGACATGATCAATATACCAAGTCTGGTATTTTTACTTTCAACTATGTCACATAATATGACACCGTGCAAAGGATTTTCATTGTTCGGATTTTTTTTGAATTTATTATGCCCGTTTTGAATTTTCTGAATTTCTAACTATGGTCGAACCGGCGTGCATGAAGATAGGGGACGAGCATCGTTAGAACTTGCATTGGATCTCTGAAAAAACCACATATTGCGAGTCTAAAAATTATTTTTTCAAAAAATCACGGGCGATAGATCATGTACCTGTAGTACAAACCGGACCCACTTCGTTATGGATTCCAGACATTTGTCCTTTTACCCGGATGGACGAAAAGGTTTGAGATGTCCTGGTTGGTATATAGCCCATGTAAGGTGGTCTAGTATTTTAGAAAAATGGGATGGTAGCATTCTGAAACAGGATTTTGGTGGTTACTTCACAAAACGACCCGTTTTTTGCGCTCGGAAAATGGAAAAAGGCTTTTCCGTGCGACAAAAAGGAAAACTTCCTCCTGCAACATTGTTCTCCATACCAATGTCCACATGCATACATAATATGGGCACAACATCATAAACTATGCCGTGATTCAGCACATAACATCGGTTATTTGGACCGAAAGCCATGAAACCTCGAACATGATAGGTCATTTTGTGAAGGTTTTTTCGAGACATGATCAATATACCAAGTCAGGTATTTTTAATTTCAACTATGTCACATAATATGACACCACGCGAAGGATTTTCATTGTTCGGATTTGTTTTGAATTTATTATGCCCGTTTTGAATTTTCTAAATTTCTAACTATGGTCGAACCGGCGTGCATGAAGATAGGGGACGAGCATCGTTAGAACTTGCATTGGATCTCTGAAAAAACCACATATTGCGAGTCTAAAAATGATTTTTTCAAAAAATCACGGGCGATAGATCATGTACCTGCCGTACAAACCGGACCCACTTCCTACCGATTCGGCAGACATTTGTCCTTTTTACCCGAGATGGACGAAAAGGTTTGAGATGTCCCGGTTGGGAGATAGTCCATGTAAGGTGGTCTAGTATTTTAGGAAAATGGGATGGTAGCATTCTGAAACAGCATTTTGGTGGTTACTTCACAAAACGACTGCTTTTTATGCTCGAAAATGGAAAAGAGCTTTTCCGTGCGACAAAAAGGAAAACTTCCTCCTGTAACATTATTCTCCATACCAATGTCCACATGCATGCATAATATGGGCACAGCATCACAAACTTTGTCGTGATTCAGCACATAACATCTGTCGTTTGGACCGAAAGCCATGAAACCTCGAACATGATAGGTCATTTTGTGAAGGTTTTTTCGAGACATGATCAATATACCAAGTCTGGTATTTTTACTTTCAACTATGTCACATAATATGACACCACGCGAAGGATTTTCATTGTTCGGATTTGTTTTGAATTTATTATGCCCGTTTTGAATTTTCTAAATTTCTAACTATGGTCGAACCGGCGTGCATGAAGATAGGGGACGAGCATCGTTAGAACTTGCATTGGATCTCTGAAAAAACCACATATTGTGAGTCTAAAAATGATTTTTTCAAAAAATCACGGGCGATAGATCATGTACCTGCCGTACAAACCGGACCCACTTCCTACCGATTCGGCAGACATTTGTCCTTTTTACCCGGGATGGACGAAAAGGTTTGAGATGTCCCGGTTGGGAGATAGTCCATGTAAGGTGGTCTAGTATTTTAGGAAAATGAGAGGGTAGCATTCTGAAATAGCATTTTGGTGGTTACTTCACAAAATGACCCGTTTTTTGCGCTCGGAAAATGGAAAAGGGCTTTTCCGTGCGACAAAAAAGGAAAACTTCCTCCTGCAACATTGTTCTCCATACCAATGTCCACATGCATGCATAATATGGGGACAGCATCACAAACTATGTCGTGATTCAGCACATAACATCGGTCATTTGGACCGAAAGCCATAAAACCTCGAACATGATAGGTCATTTTGTGAAGGTTTTTTCGAGACATGATCAATATACCAAGTCTGGTATTTTTCCTTTCAACTATGTCACATAATATGACATCACGTGAAGGATTTTCATTGTTCGGATTTTTTTTTGAATTTATTATGCCCGTTTTGAATTTTCTGAATTTCTAACTATGGTCGAACCGGCGTGCATGAAGATAGGGGACGAGCATCGTTAGAACTTGCATTGGATCTATGAAGAAACCACATATTGCGAGTCTAAAAATGATTTTTAAAAAAAATCACGGGCGATAGATCATGTACCTATAGTATAAACCGGACCCACTTCCTACCGATTCAGCAGACATTTGTCCTTTTTACCGGGGATGGACGAAAAGGTTTGAGATGTCCAGGTTGGGAGATAGTCCATGTAAGGTGGTCTAGTATTTTAGGAAAATGGCACGGTAGCATTCTGAAACAGCATTTTGGTGGTTACTTCACAAAACGACCCATTTTTTGCACTTGGAAATAACATCGACACTTACGAAATAATTTCGACACTTACCCCTATTATTAGTGCTAACTTGTGTTAGTGCCGACACTTACGAAATAATGTCGACACTCACCCCTATTATTAGTGTGGACTCGTGTTTTGTCCCGGTTGGTGTCTCCAACCGGGACTAAAGGTTCATCTTTAGTCCCGGTTGGAGGGAACCGGGACTAAAGATACCTTTAGTCCCGGTTGGAGGGATTTTGGCATAGTGTCGACACTTACGAAATAATGCCGACACTCATCCCTATTATTAGTGCCGATTGTTTTGTCCGGTTGGTGTCTCAACCGACTAAAGGTTCATCTTTAGTCCCGGTTGGAGGGATTTAGGCTGGGCCAAAGCACTAATGATAGGGGTGAGTGTCGACATTATGTCGTATGGCGTGTACCTTGTCCAGATGGTGTCACCAACCGACTAAAGATGAACCTTAGTCCCGGTTGGAGACACCAACCGACAAAACACGAGTTAGCACTAATAATAGGGGTGAGTGTCGACATTATTTCGTAAGTGTCACACTATGCCGAGCTGCTTGTACTATAAATAGGCATCCTTGTGAGTCCAGTCCTCCAGCCAGTTTGAGGCATCTCCAAGATGGTTTTCGAGAGCAGGACACCACTACGGCCAGCCAGGAGATGCCGACGAGCCCAGTCCTCCGTCATCTCCGAGAAACTGGTCATAGAGGCACTCCTAATATGTGAAATTAGTTAGCTCCCAAAGTATTGATCTAGTTAGAGAAGTTACAAGCTGCAAGATGGTTTTCGAGCGGGGACACCACTACGGCAGCCGGGGAGATGTGCGGATCCCAGCCTCGGCATCTCCGAAACTGGTCATAGAGGCACTCCTAATATGTGAAATTAGTTAGCTCCTGTGTATTGATCTAGTTAGAGAAGTTACAAGCTGCAATATGGTTTTCGAGGCGGGGACACCCTCGACCAGTTTGTGGAGATGCCGATGCATCCCTCCTCCGGCATCTCCAAGAAACTGGTCATAGAGGCACTCCCTAATATGTGACCGCGCGCGTTTGAAGATCAGATCTTAATGGTAAGTACGAATCGGGACAACTTCTTCATAGTCCCGGTCCAGCCACAAAACAGGACTAACACTCAAGACATTTATTAATATTAAAAACTGAGACAACAAAACCGGGACTAAAGGCTCCCCTATATATAGTCCCGGTCAAGCCACAAACCGCGAAAGATATCCTGCGGTGAAGCCACAAACCGCTAAAGACATGAACTAGAGTTACATAATATGAGCATGAACTTCTTGGCATATGTCCTTCCTTATGATCGCTTCAGACGTAACCATGGAGCATCTTCTTTACTTAACGAAATGCTTGGGTCAGTTTTCACTGTGAAGAGCAGAATTTCATCAAACTTATTATAATCTTCTGACATGTCTATCTTGTCCTTGATTCCCACGATGTTTCTTTTCCCTGAAAGAACTATGTGACGCTTTGGCTCATCATATGATGTATTCGTTTGCATATTTTTTCTTTTTTTCGGTCTGGAGGACATGTCCTTCACATAGAAAACCTGAGACACATGATTGGCTAGGACGAATGGTTCATCTCTATAACCAAGATTGTTGAGATCCACTGCTGTCATTCCGTACAACTGGTCTATCTTTACCCCTTCCCCATTCAGGTTGACCCATTTGCAGCAAAACAAAGGGACCTTAAAAGAGACTCCATAGTCTAGTTCCCATATCTCCTCTATGTAACCATAGTATGTGTCCTTTTGTCCATTCTCGTCTATTGCATCAAAGCGGACACCACTATTTTGGTTGGTGCTCTTTTTATCTTGGGCGATCGTGTAGAATGTATTCCCATTTATTTCGTACCCTTGGAAATTCAATACAGTAGAAGATGGTGACGCGACCAACAAGTATAGCTGATCTCCAACAGTGGTGTCATTCAAGAGATGTGTCCGCATCCAACCACCGAAATACTTCATGTGTTCATCTGTAATCCATGATTCAGGCTTCCCCGGGATTTTGGAGCGTACAATATTCTTGTGTTCCTCAATATACGGAGCTGCCAAGGTGGAATTATGTAGAACTGTGTAGTGTGCTTTAGTGAAATAATCCCCGTCCCTACATATCATTGCTTTCATTCCCAGCGTGCCTTTTCCACTTAGTCTTCCCTCATGCCGCGAGTCATAAACACCAATCGGCTTAAGGTCAGGAATAAAGTCAACACAAAACTCAATGACCTCCTTTGTTCCATATCTCTTGGAGATGCTTCCTTCTGGTCTAGCACGATTATGAACATATTTCTTTAAGACTCCCATGAACCTCTCAAAGGGGAACATATTGTGCAGAAATACCGGACCGAGAATGGCAATCTCTTCCACTAGGTGAACCAGGAGATGCGTCATAATATTGAAGAAGGATGGTGGGAACACCAACTCAAAACTAACAAGACATTGTACCACATCCTTCTATAACCTTGGCAGAATATCTGTATTGATTACGTTCTGAGATATTGCATTGAGGAATGCACACAGCTTTACAATGGGTACTCGAACATTTTCCAGTAGAAGCCCCCTCAATGCAATCGGAAGCAACTGCATCATAATCACGTGACAGTCATGAGACTTCAGGTTTTGGAACTTTTTCTCTGCCATATTTATTATCCCCTTTACATTAGATGAGAAGCCAGACGGCACCTTGATACTGTAAAGGACTTCAAAAAAGATTTCCTTCTCTACTTTGGTAAGAGCATAGCTGGTACGACTTAAGTGATGCCCTTTATCCGTCTTGTTCTGTGTATGCATGTTCTTTGGATCTTTCATAATTTGTTGGTCCTCCCGTGCTTCTGGTGTATCTTTTGTCTTCCCATACACGCCTAGGAATCCTAGCAGGTTCACGCAAAGATTCTTCGTCACGTGCATCACGTCGATTGAAGAGCGGACACGCAGGACTTTCCAATATGGCAGCTCCCAAAATATAGATTTCTTCTTCCACATGGGTGTGTTTCCTGTAGCGATGTCGTTCGGAACTGATTGACCCCCGGGACCCTTTCCAAAGATTACTTCTATGTCCTTGACCATACCAAATACATCATCACCAGCAGGGAGTTCATGCTTCTTCCGATGATCTGCCTCACCTTTGAAATGCTTGCCTTTCTTTATTATGGGATGATTGGTCGGAAGAAATCGTCGATTCGCCAGGTATACAACCTTCTTGCATTTATGCAAATATGTACCTTCAGTCTTATCTAAACAGTGTGTGCATGCCTTATATCCCTTGTTTGTCTGTCCTGAAAGGTTACTAAGAGCAGGACAATCATTGATGGTTACGAATAGCAACCCTCGTAGATCAAATGGCTCCTGTTTGTTCTCATCCCACGCACGTACACCTGGTTTGCCCCACAACTGTAAGAGTCACTACTAGAGAAAAGCCTATGCGAGGCGCACCAAAAAGCCTATCCGAGGCGCATATCACATGTGCCTCTAGCTTCAAGCCTTGGGTATTTCTTATGCGAGGCGCATATGATATGCGCCTCCTATACTTCACATATGCGAGGCGCATATCGATATGCGCCTCGCATATCGATATGCGCCTCGCATATGTGAAGTATAGGAGGCGCATATCATATGCGCCTCGCATATGTTTCAGAATGCGCCTCGGATATTTATAGTATATGCGCCTCCTATAGTATCCTATATGCGCCTCCGGTAATATTTTCGAAATTCAAGTTTTACAGACCACTATAAATAATAATATACAGATATTCAAATATACAATATAGTCCAGAATACAGTATAAAGAGCACAGAATTTTTCAGAAACTTGCAATTTGCCAAAGCATAATAGAACCAACATGAATACAATACATTACACATCAATCATGACATACAAGTTCATACATCAAGTGTTTGTGCCACAAGTTCACACCTCCGAGTACAAGTTCACAATCACATTACACCTTCGAGTACAAGTTCACAATCACATTACAACTCCAACGACGTAGCTCTACCTAGATGAAGTAGAACACATAACCTACAATGAAGAGCAACAAGGTGGTGATCACGAGGAAGTTCCTCCACTTCTTCCTTCCATGCCTCCTCCACTTCTCTTCCGCCACCTCTCTACTCTCATAGCCTTGGTAGCTGTTGCCCGAGAAGTTGTTTACTTGCTTCTGGCAGTCTTTCCACTCCTCGTACACACCTGGAACCCGACCGACGTACATGACATAACACCTCGGCATCTCCTACACATAATAAAGATGATATTACTTATGTCAGTGGAAAGCAATACCTCCAGCCTAAAATATTGGGCTCAAACAGAAGAAAACCTAAATAGCGCTACCATTATGAAACAAATCACGAGATTATATTAAACTCTAGACGTTCAGCGCGCCTGCAAGGGGATAAGTACAGTAGCTAGCATTACACTTCTCAGTAAGATGGACATGATATCAGTACAAAATAGCTAGCATTACACTTTTCACTAAGATTGACATGACATCAAGACAAAATGGCTAGTACACTTCTCACTAAGATGGACATGATATCAGTAAAAATGGCTAGCAAATGAATGTTCTAGAAGTACCGAGAACGAGATCTTTGAGCCTGTGACTGAGAAGCAATATATTGCAGGATTTCATGGAACCTTGTCTGGCTGTAGTCTGCAACCTTATGGAAGTAAACAACTGCCATGTCACTAGCTCTAGTCCTCAACTCAAGAAGATTGCGATCAATCTCAGATTCATGTTTTGCTTCACTGTACATTGGTAACCTGTAGGAAAATGAATTATCAACTATCAAGTAGCTAAATCCTCCAAACTGTAACCGCCTAAAACCTTAATTCCAAAACATAAGATTACCATGATATGAAATTATCCCCAACTCTCTCGAAAACAGTAAGCATTGCAAGTAAAATCCTGCAAAACCATGTTCATGAATCTGAGACCAAGCACAAACAAACCAAGAATGATAGTCAACATAAAATGAATGGGCATCCAAGATACTAGTAGGAAACTCGGCGCGCCGATAGCCCGTGATGTTAATTTAATTGTGTAGGGATAGTGAACTAATTCTCAATTCAGATCTGGCAAACAAATTTGCAAAGTTGTCCACAACTTGCCAAATTCTATCAGGTACCACTACTTTCAAAATTTTCCTCTTGTAAATTTTATTTATCAATATTTTTTTTTGGCAATGGTCTCTAAAGAATGACAGTACAGTTTCTGCATTGTAATCTGTAGTGAAGATATGAATAAGCAAGTGTAGACAACCTGCATTGAACATTGACAACATTATGGTGATGGCAGGGAAAGATACTCAATGTAGTTGGAACGAATTTCATTTCTGCAATGTAGTGCTGGCCAGGGAAAACACATCGACACTACTGCAATTTGAGCAAACTCTAGCATCTGGTGCTTCTATGAAACAAAAAAGATCATTTATTTGTCTACCGATGAAACAATAAAATATGTACAGTCTTTCAACAGCTTAGTATCAAATTTGTTTATATTATACCTTGTCACTAACCAACTATTTATGTTAAACTGGGAAAATATAAAGCCTGGGATACTACATAAAAAATTCAAACACATATGAGGCTGCACTGTAGGGGTTCGTAGCATGGAAAACAAAAAATTTCTACCGCATGCAAACAAACAAGCCAAGATCTATCTACTAGATTGTAGCAACGAGTCAATAGAGGAACTCACCCTCAAAGATTCCAAAGCGGTTAACGAGAGCAGATTCTCGTGGGTGATGTAGTCGTACACTTGCCGATCTCAAGATCGCGTAGACGATCCTTCCGGCGTTGCGTTCCGGCAGCGCTCCATGATCGGTCACACGTTCGATTTTCGTGAAGACCTTCCTCTCCCTTGTTCCAGCAGGCAGCGGAGGTTGTAGCACTCTCTCATGATTCCAGCACGACGGCGTGGTACCGGAAGTAGAGGGAAGATCTCGCAGGGCTTCGCCTTAAGCCGGAGCGAGTATGGTGGAGTATGAGAGAGGCCTTGGTGATCTACGGTTTAGAGGGCACCAAGGGGAGGGCTTGGTCGGCGGCTAGGGTTTACGGAAACCCTAACTCGCCGAGTTAGAGGAGCTCTAGGCGGCGGTGACTTGGAGGAGGCCGGCGGCTAGGAGGCTAGGGTTTGGGGTGTAGGAGGTGTATCTAGGAGGGGAGCCCTGCCCCTCCTTTTATGGGTGGAGGGAGGCGCGCCAGGGGAGGGGAGTCCCTCCCCAACTCGGACCCAAGGTGGGCCAGCGGTGGAGGTGGAGGGACTCCTCCCCAACTCGGATTCCACCTCCCCTCCACTTCCCAAAATAGCCGTTTGACTTTCAAACTTGGCGTTTGACTTTTTCAAACTAGGATTTGAATAAACCCTCTATTTTGTTCAGCGATGACACCTAGTACATGATGCAATCATACCAACTTGATATGACACATTCATGTACCCTTCCCTCAGTCTGGGACATTCGAACCTTCTAGAACATTCATGAAAACACGGAACCATTCTCAACCAAACAGGACTTTCCTTATATGAATCTCATTCTCCGGACCATTCCGGATCTCCTCGTGATATCCCGGATCCCATCCGAGACTCCGAACAACATTCGGTCTCTTTCTCATCATTCCATAACTACTCAAACAACGTCGAATCCTTAAGTGTGTCTCCCTACGGTTCGTGAATTATTCGGACATGATCGAGACACTTCTCCGATCAATAACCAATAGAGGAATCTGGAAATTCATATGGCTCCCACATATTTCTACTATTACTTTGCAATCGAATGAACCACCTACATACGATACCAATTTCCCTTTGTCTCACGATAGTTTACTTATCCAAGGTTATGATCGTCGGTATCTCTGCATACCTAGTTCAACCTTGTTACCGATAAGTACTCTTTTCTCGTTCCCGTGATATGTGATCCCTTGTGAGCCAGTCACATGCTTGCAAGCTAATTGGATGACATTTCACCGAGAGGGCCCAGAGTATATCTATCCGCCATATGGATGGACAAATCCCACTCTTGATCCATGTGTTTCAACCCATACTTTCCGAACACTCAATGCCACCTTTATAGCCACCCAGTTACGGTGTGGTGTTTGATGTCATCAAAGCATCCTTCCGGTTATGGTGATAAGCATGATCTCATGATCGAAGGAATTAGGTTACTATGTATCAGAAAGCTTATAGCAAATGAACTATATTAAATGACTTGATCTTTATGCTATGCTTAACTATAGGAGTATGTCCATCACATCATTCCCCTAATGATATGACCCTGTTGTTAATAACATCTCTATGTTCATGATCAGGAAACCATGATCATATATTAACCAACAAGCTAGTTTAACAAGAGGCTTTACTAGGGACCCTTTTAGGTTTACAAATCACACAAGTATTAATGTTTCCGGTTAATACAATTATAGCATGGTATGTAAACATTTATCATAAGTATGAAGATATGATAATAACCACTTTATTATTGCCTCTTGGGCATATCTCCAACATGCACATGACCAGCTGAAGCTTGGTTTTTGCCATAGATCTACAAATGAACAATATGAGAACACTTATCTGTTTCCATCATCTTACTATAAAACCAAAGAAACCCGGAAAACAAATGTAGAAGAAATATGCCATTTTATGGTTGCCAACTGCATAGTCTGTAGCTTCATGTTCCCACTAATCGGTGGCTGAAACGTTTAGCTTTCATATATGTAGTTATACCAAGATCGACACCGAAGCGAATCGCTCAATCTCAGGCCTATTCAGCTCAACTGTCTTGTAACAATCATAGGCCGAGTATGCATATCCAAGAACAAGTCTGCAAAACAGATAAACAGCAGACAGTTGTGGATGTAAACAAGAGAATCACCCCATTGCTGCAATTTAAATAATAATCGCATTGCTTCTTACATTAAATCCCTGGTAATGAATGAGCCAACCATCTTGACCCCTACAACAAAAAAACATCCATTAAATATGTTGCCAACTTGCCATTTGCCAAAAACAACAATGATAGATGTCCTATGAGGGTTAAAACTATATGAGGCTAGCAGCAATCAATTAAGACACTGCCTTCCAAAAGCTCCTTCACATGAGCAAAACAAATAATTAATAGATGGAAATAGCCACTGCATCTCAGATTAAGAATTGCCTTGCTAACTCTGGTCATCACGCATTTAGAAAGCATTATGAAATCATGCTAGCATCAAAAGTGCATAGCCGATGAGAAACCATTTGGCTAGAGCTTGGTTTTGTTCTAATAACAGGGGTAGGTAACACAGAATAGGGGAAATCTAACTAACTACTTGTTCTGGCCAAACAAACAACTTTTCTGTTACAGTAGGGTCTCAATATATGAAACCAGGTGGTGCATCATGTCACTCCATAACAGTCACTCCATGCCAGATTAAGCCTTTATTACCTTCGTCACTAATGCAGCCGTTGCACATCCAGAAAGCTTTATCCAATCATTCTAGCATATCATAAGTTCATAGCAGATACAAAACCATTTGACTAGAGTTCAATTTTGTTGTAACAAAGGCTACACGTGTTGGAGATATGCCCTAGAGGCAATAATAAATGTAGTTATTATTATATCTTTGTGTTTATGATAAATGTTTACATTCATGCTATAATAGTATTAACAAGGAAACATTAATACTTGTGTGATTTGTAAACTTAATTTGAAGTCCCTAGTAAAGCCTCTATATAATATTAGCTTGTTGGTTAATAGATGATTGTGGTTTCCCTATCATGAACATTGAGATGTTATTAACAACAAGATCATATTGTTAGGAGAATGATATGATGGACATACTCCTATAGATAAGCGTAGCATAAAGATCAAGTCATTTTAATAGTTCAATTGCTATATGCTTTCTGATACATAGTAATCTAATTCCTTCGACCATGAGATCATGCATATCACCTTTACCGGATGGATGCTTTGATGACATCAAACACCACACCGTGAATCGGGTGGCTATAAAGGTGGCATTGAGTGTTCGGAAAGTATTGGTTGAAACACATGGATCAAGAGTGGGATTTGTCCATCCATATGACGGATAGATATACTCTGGGCCCTCTCGGTGAAATGTCATCCAATTAGCTTGCAAGCATGTGACTGGCTCACAAGGGATCACATATCACGGGAACAAGAAAAGAGTACTTATCGGTAACGAGGTTGAACTAGGTATGCAGAGATACCGACGATCATAACCTCGGATAAGTAAACATCGTGAGACAAAGGGAAATTGATATCGTATGTAAGTGGTTCATTCGATCGCAAAGTAATCGTAGAAATATGTGGGAGCCATATGAATTTCCAGATTCCTCTATTGGTTATTGTTCGGAGAAGTGTCTCGATCATGTCTGCATAATTCACGAACCGTAGGGAGACACACTTAAGGATTCGACGTTGTTTGAGTAGTTATGGAATGATGAGAAAGAGACCGAATGTTGTTCGGAGTCTCGGATGGGATCCGGGATATCACTAGGAGATCCGGAATGGTCCGGAGAATAAGATTCATATAAGGAAAGTCCCGTTTCGAGTTGGGGAATGGTTCTGTTTTCATCGGAATGTTCTAGAATGTTCCGGAATGTCCGGCACTCCGGAGGGGAAGGGTACATGAATGTGTTGTATCAAGTTGGTATGATTGCATTATGTTCTAAGTGTCATCGCTGTTCCAAATAAAGGATTAATTCAAATCCTAGTTTGAAAAGTCAAATAGCTAAATTGAAAAGTCAAATGGCTAAATTTGGAAAGAGGAAAAGAGGAGGAAGGGGGAAACCGAGTTGGGGAGGAGTCCCTCCTCCCCAAGCCGGCGCACACCCAAGCCAAGTTGGGAGGGACTCCTCTCCCTCCCCTTGGCCGGCCGTCCCCTCCACCTATATAAGGAGGGGCAGGGCTCCCTCCTAGAGACACACAAGTTCCCTGCCCCAAACCCTAGCTTGGCGCCACCACCTCCTGCAGCTGCCGCCGCCTCCTAGGGTTTCCCTAGCCGCCGACTTGGGCTGCCCCAAGCCCTAGCCGCCGGCTCTAGCACCTCCTCCTTGGTGTGTCTAAAACCTAGATCGCCGAGGAGCTCTCTCATACTCCACCATACTCGCTTCGGCTTAAGGCGAAGCCCTACGAGATCTCCCCTCTACTTCCGGGACCACGCCGTTGTGCTGCCGGAATCGCGGGGAGAGTGCTACAACCTCCGCTGCCTGCTGGAACAAGGGAGAGGAAGGTCTTCGTCAATCGAACGATGTGACCGATCAGGGGCGCTTAGGGAACGTGGCCGGAAGGATCGTCTCTGCGATCTTGAGATCGGGAAGAGTACGACTACATCACCCACGAGAATCCGCTCTCGTTAAACACTTTGGAATCTTCGAGGTGAGTTATTCCATCGTTGCTACAATCTAGTAGATAGATCTTAGCTTGTTTGTTTGTATGCGGTAGAATTTTTGTTTTCCATGCTGAAACCCTACAGTGGTATCGAGCCGTGTCTATATGTAGATCTGTTGCAGAGTAGAACACAATGGTCATTGTGGGCGTTGATGCTTTTATTGTCGATTGCTTCTTGTGTAGTTTGCATCTTCCGGGATGTTGGGATGAAGCGGCCCGGGCTAACCTTACATGACATCGTTCATGAGACTTGCTCCACGCTTGACATGCAACTTGTATTGCATAAGTGGCTTTATGGTGCTGTTTCTCCTAGCATAGTTAAGATCCAATTTACAGGTGATTAACAATACTAGTATCAATGTTGTGGTTCATGTTCGTAAGTTAGAGACACTTATTGAAAGCCCCAAACCACGTAAAACATGCAAAGAAAATAGGCGTCTAACTTTGTTTTGCGGGGTGTCTTTGTGATGTGATATGGCCATGATTGTGATTATATTTGATGTATGCAATGTTCCTTATTGTAAGTTGGCAACCGGCAGGAGCCATATGGTTGTCTTTAATTTATGTTAAGACCCGTGTGTCTATTCAAAGTAGTTGTAATAGTTGAAGCCGGTGGACGACAACCATGGAGAAGCGTCATTGACCTTGATGCAATGCCGGTGATGATGGAGATCATGTTCGTGCTAGAAGATGGAGATCGGAAGCACAAAGAAGAAAGGCCATATCATATCACATATTATGAATTGCATGTGATGTTAATCCTTTATGCATCTTGTATTGCTTAGTAGACAATGGTAGCATTATAAGATGATCCCTCATGCACATGAATTTCAAGTCATAATGTGTTCACCCTGAGTTAGCACCGTTGCTAAAGCTTGTTGTTTCGAAGCACCACGTGATGATCAGGTGTGTTAGATTCCGCAAGTGTATACAACGTGAGCAAGCCATATTTGCTCATGCGGAAACTAAGGTTTGATCTTGACGAGCCTAGCATGTACAGACATGGTCTCGGAACATGGATCACCGAAAGGTAAAGCATGAATCATATAGTAGATATGATGAACATGTCGATTGTTCGCCATTGAGACTATATCAGCTCTCGTGATGATCGGTGTTGATGTGGTGGATTTGGTTCGTGTGATCACTAAAACAATGTGAGGGATATTGTTTTGAGTGGGAGTTCACCTAGATTAAATTTATTAATTTGAACTCAATTTGTCATAAACTTAGTCTAAACTATTGCAAATATGTTGTAGATCAATGGCAGCCCCTACCATCAATTTTAATGCGTTCCTAGAGAAAGAAAAGTTGAAAAACAATGGAAGCAACTTGGATTGGTTCCAATTTGAGGATTGTCCTCACAAATGGTAATTTGACCTATGTCTTTGGATGCACTGGGAGACCCACTGCGGTGATGCTTCCGATGAAGTAAAGAATGTTTACCTCACTCGGAAGACTCAAGGTACTCCACGATTCAGTGTGCTATCTTGTATGGTTTAGAATCGAGCTTGAGAAAAGGTTTGAGAATTCAGACCCATATGATATTGTCGAGGATCTCAAATTGATCTTTGAGACTCATGCGGCAATTGAAAGCTATGAGGCTTCGAAAAGTTCTTTAACCGCAAGATGGAAGAGGCAGCTCGTCGTGAGCATGTGCTTAAGATGTCTGGGCATGCAAACAAACTTCAAAGCTTGGGTATTGTGATTCCTAATACTTTGGAGATTTACCGTGTCCTCCAATCACTGCCACCAAGTTACAAGAACTTTGTGATGAACTACAACATGCAAAACATGAACAAGACGTTGTCAGAACTCTTTGCCATGTTGAAGTCTGCAGAAGTGGAGATCAAGAAAGAGCACCAAGTGTTGTTGGTCAATAAGACCACCAAATTCAAGAAAGGCAAGTCTAAGCAGAAGGGACACTTCAAGAAGGGTGGTAAGAAAGTTACCACGCCGACGAAGACCAAGGCTGGACCTAAGCACGATCTTGAGTGCTTTTCTTGCAAGGAGAAGGTCCTTTGAGCGGAATTGCCCAAAGTACTTGGCGGATTTGAAGAGCAACATCAATAAGAAAGGTATATCGATATACATGTTATTGATGTGTATCTCACTAGTACTGTAGTAGTGCACGGTATTTGATCTTTGGTTCGGTTGCTCATATTTGTAACTCGAAACAGGTGCTACAGAATAAACGGAAGCTAGCGAAGAACGAGGTGACGATGCGTGTTGGAAACGGATCAAAGGTTGATGTGATCGCGGTCGGCACGCTACCCCTTCATCTACCATCGGGATTAGTTTTATACTTAAATAATTGTTATTTGGTGCCTGCGCTAAGCATGAACATTATATCGGGATCTTGTTTATTGCGAGACGGTTACTTGTTTAAATCCGAGAATAATGGTTGTTCGATTTATATGAGTAATATGTTTTATGCACATGCACCTTTGATAGATGGTCTATTCTTATTGAATCTCGATAGTGGAAATACACATATTAATAACATTGAGGCTAAACGTTTGAAATCGAGCGATAACTCGACCTATATGTGGCACTTTCATCTTGGTCACATTGGAGTGAAGCGTATGAAGAAACTCCATTCCGATGGACTTCTTGAATCACTTGATTTCGAATCACTTGAAAGATGCGAAGCATGTCTAATGAGTAAAATGACTAAGACTCCATTTTCTGGTATGATGGAGCGAGCTACGGACTTATTGGAAATCATACATACCGATGTGTGTGGTCCAATGAGTGTAGCATCGCGCGGTGGTTATCGTTATGTTCTTACCTTCACGGATGACTTGAGTAGATATGGGTATATCTATTTCATGAAACATAAGTCCGAAACTTTTGAGAAGTTTAAGGAATTTCAAAGTGAGGTAGAGATTCAACGTAACAAGAAGATTAAATTTCTACGTTCTGATCGTGGAGGTGAATATCTGAGTTACGAGTTTGGCGAGCATTTAAAGAAATGCGGAATACTTTTCAGCTTGACACCGCCGGGAACACCACAAACGTAATGGTGTGTCTGAACGTCGTGTCGAACTCTCTTAGATATGGTTCGTTCTATGATGTCACTTACAGATTTACCGCTATCATTTTGGGGTTATGCATTAGAAACAGCGCATTCACTTTAAATAGGGCACCGCCTAAATCCGTTGAAACGACACCGTATGAATTATGGTTTGGGAAGAAACCTAGATTGTCGTTCCTTAAAGTTTGGGGTCGAAGCCTATGTAAAGAAGTTACAGGACAAGCT
The DNA here is from genome assembly GCA_023614405.1 of Avena insularis. Taxonomy (NCBI): domain Eukaryota; kingdom Viridiplantae; phylum Streptophyta; class Magnoliopsida; order Poales; family Poaceae; genus Avena; species Avena insularis. The sequence continues at coordinate 322,658 of JAJUPC010000323.1, forward strand.
TGAACCCAAAGCGGAAAAATGCGTCTTCATAGGATACCCGAAGGAAACTATTGGGTATACCTTCTATCATAGATCCGAAGGCAAAATCTTCGTTGCCAAGAATGGATCCTTTCTAGAGAAGGAATTTCTCTCGAAAGAAGTGACTGGAAGGAAAGTAGAACTCGACGAGGTTGTCGAACCATCTCTCGAAATTGAGAGTAGCGAAGCACCGGAAGAAGTTCTGTGGTGCTGCACCAATAAGAGAGGAAGCTAATGATGATGATCATGAAACTTCGTTGAAGTTGCTCTGAGCCTCGCAGTCAACGAGAACTCGTACCACTCCAGTTGGTATGATCCGTTATGAGTGTCATGTTGGTGGACAACACCGATGACCACGAGACATATGAGGAAGCGATGATGAGCCCAGATTCCAATAAATGGCAAGAAGCCATGAAATCGAGATTGGATCCATGTACGAAAACCAAGTATGGACTTTGGTGGACTTACGGATGGCGGGAAGGCTGTCGAGAACAAATGGATCTTCAAGAAGAAAACAGATCTTGATGGTAATGTTACATCCATAAAGCTCGACTTTGTCGCAAAGGGTTTCGACAAATTCATGGAGTTGACTAAGATGATACTTTCTCACCAGTTGCGATGCTAACGTCTGTTAGGATTATGTTAGAAATCGGTGAATATTTCGATTATGAGATATGGAAGATGGATTTCAAATCAGCATTCCTCAATGGAGACATTGATGAAGAGTTGTATATGATGCAACCCAAAGGTTTTGTCGATCCTAAAGATGCTAACAAGGTATGCAAACTTCAACGGTCCATTTATGGATTGAAGCAAGCATCCCAGTTGGAATCAACGTTTTGATAAGGTGATCGAAAGTTTTGTTTTATACAAACTTATGGAGAAGCTTGTATTTACAAGAAAGAGAGTGGGAGCTCTGTAGCATTCTTAATACTATATGTGGATGACATATTATTGATTGGGAATGATGTAGACCTTCTTAATAGTGTCAAGGAATATTTGAATAATAGTTTTTCAATGAAGGATCTTGGCGAAGCAGCTTACATATTAGGCATAAAGATTTATAGAGATAGATCGAAACGCCAAATATCATTGTCACAGAGTACATATTTGGACAAAGTTCTAAAGAGGTTTGGAATGGAAGATAGCAAGAAAGGGTTCTTGACCATATGCATGTCGACCTTGAGTAAAACTCAAAGTCCGACATCGGTAAGATAGAGAAAGGATGAGTAAGACTCCTATGCCTCAGCCATAGGATTTCTAATGTATGCCATGCTATGTACTAGACCCGACATTGCATATCTGTTAGTTTAACTAGCGAGATATCAAAGTGATCGAGAGTGGATCATTGGACAATGATCAAAAACATCCTTAAGTACTTGAGAAGAACTAAGGATATGGTTCTTTCTTATGGAGGTGATGAATAGCTCGTTGTTAATGGTTACACCGATGCTAGTTGGAACACCGATCCGGATGATTCTAAATCACAATCTGGATACGTATTTATTTTGAATGGTGCAGCAGTTAGCTGGAGGAGTGCAAAGAAAGCGTTGTGGCGAGATCTTCAACTGAATCGGAACACATGGCTGCTTCGGAGGCTTCACAAGAAGCGATATGGATGAAAGAGTTCATTACAGAGCTGGGTGTGGTTCCTAGTGCTGGACCCAATGTCTATCTCTTGTGATAACATGGCGCCATAGCCAATGCAAGAACCAAGGTCACACAAGAAACTGAAGCATATCAAGCTACGTTTTCACGCTATTCGAGAACATATCCAAGATGGGGATATAAAGATTTGCAAAGTACACACAGATCTGAATGTGGCGGATCCGTTGACTAAACCTCTCCCGAGGGCAAAACATGACCAGCACCAAACTGCCATGGGTGTTCGGTATATTACCATGTAATCTAGATTAGATGACTCTAGTGCAAGTGGGAGACTGTTGGAGATATGCCCTAGAGGCAATAATAAATGTAGTTATTATTATATCTTTGTGTTTATGATAAATGTTTACATTCATGCTATAATAGTATTAACAAGGAAACATTAATACTTGTGTGATTTGTAAACTTAATTTGAAGTCCCTAGTAAAGCCTCTATATAATACTAGCTTGTTGGTTAATAGATGATTGTGGTTTCCCTATCATGAACATTGAGATGTTATTAACAACAAGATCATATCGTTAGGAGAATGATATGATGGACATACTCCTATAGATAAGCGTAGCATAAAGATCAAGTCATTTTAATAGTTCAATTGCTATATACTTTCTGATACATAGTAATCTAATTCCTTCGACCATGAGATCATGCATATCACCTTTACCGGATGGATGCTTTGATGACATCAAACACCACACCGTAATTGGGTGGCTATAAAGGTGGCATTGAGTGTTCGGAAAGTATTGGTTGAAACACATGGATCAAGAGTGGGATTTGTCCATCCATATGACGGATAGATATACTCTGGCCCTCTCGGTGAAATGTCATCCAATTAGCTTGCAAGCATGTGACTGGCTCACAAGGGATCACATATCACGGGAACGAGAAAAGAGTACTTATCGATGCGAGGTTGAACTAGGTATGCGTAGATACCTGATCATAACCTCGGATAAGTAAACTATCGTGAGACAAAGGGAAATTGATATCGTATGTAAGTGGTTCATTCGATCTCAAAGTAATCGTAGAAATATGTGGGAGCCATATGAATTTCCAGATTCCTCTATTGGTTATTGTTCGGAGAAGTGTCTCGATCATGTCTACATAATTCACGAACCGTAGGGAGACACACTTAAGGATTCGACGTTGTTTGAGTAGTTATGAAATGATGAGAAAGAGACCGAATGTTGTTCGGAGTCTCGGATGGGATCCGGGATATCACGAGGAGATCCGGAATGGTCCGGAGAATAAGATTCATATAAGGAAAGTCCCGTTTCGGAGTTGGGGAATGGTTCCGGTGTTTTCATCGGGAATGTTCTAGAATGTTCCGGAATGTCCGACACTCCGGAGGGGATGGGTACATGAATGTGTTGTATCAAGTTGGTATGATTGCATTATGTACTAAGTGTCATCGCTGTTCCAAATAAAGGATTAATTCAAATCCTAGTTTGAAAAGTCAAATAGCTAAATTGAAAAGTCAAACGGCTAAATTTGGAAAGAGGAAAAGAGGAGGAAGGGGAAATGAGTTGGGAGGAGTCCTCCTCCCCAAGCCGCGCACCCAAGCCGAGTTTTGGAGGGACTCCTCTCCGTCCCCTTGGCCGGCCCCTCCACCTATATAAGGAGGCAGGGCTCCCTCCTAGAGACACACAAGTTCTGCCCCAAACCCCTAGCTTGGCGCCACCACCTCCTAATGCCGCCGCCTCCTAGGGTTGCCCTAGACGCCGACTTGGGCTGCCCCAAGCCCTAGCCGCCGGCTCTAGCACCTCCTCCTTGGTGTGTCTAAAACCTAGATCGCCGAGGAGCTCTCTCATACTCCACCATACTCGCTCCGGCTTAAGGCGAAGCCCTGCGAGATCTCCCCTCTACTTCCGGGACCACGCCACAGTCTGCGGAATCGCGAGGAGAGTGCTACAACCTCCGCCTCTTTGGAACAAGGAGAGGAAGTTCTTCGTCGAGTACCGAACGTGTGACCCGATTACGGGAGCGCTGCCGCAGGAAGGAAGGGATCTCGCGATCTTGAGATCGGGAAGAGTACGACTACATCACCCACGAGAATCCGCTCTCGTTAAACACTTTGAAATCTTCGAGGGTGAGTTATTCCATCGACTCGTTGCTACAATCTAGTAGATAGATCTTGGCTTGTTTGTTTGTATGCGGTAGAAATTTTTTGTTTTCCATGCTACGAAACCCTACAACACGTAGGTAGGCGGAATAGGGAGTACGAACTGAAAAACTTGTCAATGAAAGATTTATGATCCTTCTAATGGCCACAAATACAACAACAAAAAAAACCATCCAACTTAAACAAGGTTAACCATCCAAGGAATCATAATGGCTGGCTTTTGACCAACCTCTTAATGGATTATCGAAAATAAATATTTTGGCTAATTTGGAACAGCCATCTCGGTTCCTTTTTGCACATAGCAATCAACAAGCAAGGGAATTATCATTAGCAACTATTATTATTAGGATCTGAGCTATAACTTGGATTTGGAGATGATATTTTCCATGTATATTAGTAGTTTTTTTCAGCATGAGAGGTCCTACACATGATTCTGCTAAGCGCATTTATATGGACTAAAAGAAAGTATCAAACGCAGTAGTATGTGATAGTAGATAGGAGACTCACCAAGCTGGTTCCGGTGAGCTTCGTCAACCTGGAGGCGTCCTGGTACCGTTGTTCCTCTATAGCGCTCTACGAGGATGGAAAGGAGTGAGGGAAACAAAATAGCGGGCGACAAACCCTAGGTGGTGTAGAAACATGGGAGGCAAAGATACATCTGAACCCGGAATCGTCGAGGGCGACCGACGAATCACGGAATCGGGACAGGGGAATCGGTAGGTAACCTTGAGCTCGGCCATGACGTGGGCGACAACGTCATGGGCGGAGGCCTCGAGGATGGCCCTCTTGAGGCTGGCGGCCTCGGCGAAGTCCTCGCTCTCGACGGCCTCCTCGAGCTGGAAGCTGAGGACGGAGGCGTAGCTCTCGGCCTGGTCGACCTCGGCGAAGTGGCAGCTCCAGCTCCGATTCAGTGGAGGGGACGCTGACGCCGCCATCGAGGCGGAGGCGGGGCGAGACGGGCCGTGGTGCAGCGGCAGGCCGTGGAGGAGGTGGCGCGTGGCGGGGACGTCTTGTGGGCGGCGGGGCGCGGCGGGAGACCGGGAGGGACGGCCGTGCCGCCGCCGGCGTGGCGCACACGGCGGACATGGGGATTGGTGTGGTGTGGGCACGGGCTAGAGAGAGAGGGGGATAAGGTCGTGATTTGATTGAGAAGTGGCGATCGGGAGGGGCCGGAGAGCGTGCTCCCCTCAGCCTACCAGCGCCCGGGCCCACATGAGTTACTTGAGGCGCATATGGCCATACGCGCCTCGCATATTGTCAAATATAGGAGGCGTATATAGCCATATGCGCCTCGCATATTCGTGCACCTACCAACACGTGGGCCCACACAGAATATGCGAGGCGCATTCTGGCCATATGCGCCTCGCATATTATCAAATATAGGAGGCGCATATAGCCATATGCGCCTCGCATATTCGTGCACCTACCAACACGCGGGCCCACACAGAATATGCGAGGCGCATTCTGTCCATATGTGCCTCGCCTATCTGATATATAGGAGGCGCATATGACTAGAATGCGCCTCGCATAATATGGGGATGCTAGATTCTGTCCGTACAGGGATTATAGGAGGCGCATTCTTATCATATGCGCCTCGCCTATTTTTATACTAGAGGCGCATATGCTAAATGTGCCTCGCATAAGCATGTCTCCTATAGCCTTTTCTCTAGTAGTGAGTTCTTCAACTAATGGCCTAAGGTACACATCAATGTCGTTGCCCGGTTGCTTCGGGCCTTGGATGAGCACTGACATCATAATGAACTTACGCTTCATACACAACCAAGGAGGCAGGTTGTAGATACATAGAGTCATGGTCCAGGTGTTGTGACTGCAGCTCTGCTCCCCAAAAGGATTCATGCCATCCATACTTAGACCAAGCCATAAGTTCCTTGCGTCACCTGCAAAGTCTGGGAAGTCTCTCTCGAGTTTTCTCCACTGTGACCCGTCAGCAGGGTGTCTCAACTTCCCGTCTTTCTTACGGTCTTCTTTGTGCCATCGCAACAACCTGGCATGCTCTTTGTTTCTGAACATGCGTTTCAACCTTGGTATTATAGGAGCATACCACATAACCTTAGCAGGAACCCTCTTCCGGAGGGGCTCTCCCTCAACATCACCAGGTTCATCTCGTCTGATTTTATACCGCAATGCATTGCATACCAGGCATTTATCTAAATTCTCATACTCCTTACCGAGGTAGAGGATGCAGTCATTAATGCATGCATGTATCTTTTGCAAAGCTACATGGCGTGGCACGCACCTTTAGTCCCGGTTGGTGGCTCCAACCGGGACGTATTCTCCTGCCCTCTATAAATGCAACGCTTCCTCCTCCACTGTTTTTTCAATGGTGGAAGGTGTGAGGGTGTGCTAGTTTTCTCTTCTATGCATGCATAGAAGGTGTATGATGAAATGTTTGAGTGAAAAAACCCGTTCAATTTCTCAAATAACAAAAATATAGAACGTGTCCGAGGCACTTGAGCTTTCTCCTCTTTATTTCCCTCGAGGTTAGCAATCTAATCTTTTCTAGGTCATTGATACAATTCATGTGTCGTGTGAATTGGTTATTTCACTATTTATGATGTCCAGTTTTTGATAAACTTACTTATATGATGCGATGAGCGGTCGGGAATGGATGTACGGTGACGTGGCGTGGCAGGTATATCAAAGGCGTGGATAAATTTATCGATGTGGCTACGGCAAACAAAGAGAATGGATTTATCGTTGTCCATGTGTTCAATGTCGGAACAACAAGGAGTACTCTTCCTCGAAAATCATCCGGCCACCGATTATGAAAGGTTTCATGCCCAACTATAATTGCTGGACCAAGCACGGGAAAGAGGGGTATGATGGAAGATGGTGAAGAAGAAGATGATGATAACAACTATCATCATATGTTTCCTGAATCTGATACCGCAATGGAAGACAATGGAGAGGAAAGAGGTGAAGAACGGGCATCGGATGAGCTACTGATGAACTTGGTAGGTCATTTCTGATGCAAAGTGAGACTGTGAAACAGAAAATGAGAAGTTGAAGTTAGAGGGCATGTTAGAAGATCACAAGAAATTGTTGTACCCAAATTGTGAAGATGGCAGCACAAAGCTCGATACCACACTGGAATTGTTGCGATGGAAGGCAGAGTGTGGTCTAACTGACTCCTCATTTGAAAAGATGCTGAAAATAATGAAGCCGAAGTTTCCAAAACATAACGAACTTCCCGAGAGTACCTACAAAGCAAAGAAGACTCTCTGTCCTCTGGGATTAGATGTGCAAAAGATACATGAATGCATTAATGAATGCATCCTCTACCGCGGTAAGGAGTATGAAAATTTAGATAAATGCCCGGTATGCAATGCATTGCGGTATAAAATTAGACGAGATGACCCTGGTGATGTTGAGGGAGAGCCCCTCCGGAAGAGGGTTCCTGCTAAGGTTATGTGGTATGCTCCTATAATACCAAGGTTGAAACGCATGTTCAGAAACAAAGAGCATGCCAGGTTGTTGCGATGGCACAAAGAAGACCGTAAGAAAGACGGGAAGTTGAGACACCCTGTTGATGGGTCACAGTGGAGAAAAATCGAGAGAGACTTCCCAGACTTTGCAGGTGACGCAAGGAACTTATGGTTTGGTCTAAGTACGGATGGCATGAATCCTTTTCGGGAGTAGAGCTGCGATCCACAAAGAATCGCCCGTGACTCTATGTATCTACAACCTGCCTCCTTGGTTGTGCATGAAGCGTAAGTTCATTATGATGCCAGTGCTCATCCAAGGCCCGAAGCAACCGGGCAACGATATTTATGTGTACCTTAGGCCATTAGTTGAAGAACTCTTACAGTTGTGGGGCAAACCAGGTGTACGTGCGTGGGATGAGAAATATCCTGATAGAAGCCGTCAGAGGAGAAAGGACAGGGTGGAAGTTGAAGCAAATAGTCAGAAAGAGCGAATGCGTTTAATTGAAGAACGATTAAAGCAACAACAAGATGAAATTAACGCACTTAAAGAGCAAAGTACTACCGGCCCATCTCAGCAGCACACTGCATTCGATGCTACCGGCCTATCGAATAATCGAAAAAGCAGTGTGGCTTCCACCGAGGTCCCGGGTGATGACAATGGCGATGACGATGATGCACCGACGATGGCTCCTGTTGGCTACCCAGTGGATGATATCACAGAGATGACACACTGCGAGCTACATGTCAAAGTTGTGAACATATCAATGAAGGTGGCGGTCGGCTATGCCTTACCAATTGGACCCACACCAACTTACCACTGTCGTCCGGTTCCAGAGGGCTACGCTGTAGTCGGCATGGATGAAATCATGCCCACCTTTGAAGTTTTCGATCTTCACTACCCTGCAGGTGAAGGGGATGTGACTGTACTGGGAGACGCAAAAAACGTCACCATTCTATGGCTGAAGGAATGTATCGTGCTTCGAAATCACACGCCAAGGCCATCTTCGCCGCCTCACCCGCCTCCAATGAGGTCGCCGCCGCCATGCAGCTTCGTCGCCTCACCCGGCTCGTCGCCTCACCAATCTCCGGCGCAGCCATCGCCATGGAGCCATCGCGCCTCGGGATAAAAAGCGTAAAGCGTCCGCTACTATGCGTCGTTATAGCGATCGCCGAACGTAAACAAGAGCCTCTTCCAAAAGTACCAAAGGTTCCTCCCAAGAGAGCTTATGACTATCTTCAAGAGGAGATCATGCGATCGTTGATGTGGAAACGACAAGCGTTTTTAAGCTAAGGCGGCCGAAGAGCCGAGTTCCCCAGACCAAAGAAGAAAAAGCCAAAGTGTTGAAAATGCTAAAGACTCTTCATCAACCCGAGCCAAAGCTGTTATCGGACTATGAGCGTTCTATTCTCAAGTCACATGCGACAAAAGCCTCAAGAGCGATCGATGCAAGCGAAATCTGTTGCCCAGCTCGGAGAACAAGCAAAACAGACTTGCGCCCTCTCAAGGTGATTTCCCAAACCAATGTGGGGTCGAGCAAATATGGGGCGAAGAGCGGTATGATCTAGAGGTAGTTACTGTCTGGAGAAGTCGCTGCTCAAGGTATGAGTATTGCCCAGTACTTATCCCAGTTAGAGTTCTTCCCCGTGAGTGAAGTAGCATACAAATACTAGTACGGCAAACCTCTCGTCAAACCTGAGGAGGTAAACAATCTTCTAACAAAAATACGAAGATTGCATAACTGGTACATGCATGCCACAAAGGCCGGGGCTAACTGGATAGTGCTGAGGGTTACAAAAAACATCATGGGAAAGAAAAGGATGACATGATATCCATTGAATTTGATGAACTATTTCAATTATTCAATCAAGACGCCTTGGACAAATCGATCATCAGTGCATATTGTCTGTAAATACTAATTCTGTAATTAATTTAGTCTCCAGCTATCTCACTTTGTTTATTGCATATATATAATCATACTGTAATATGCAGAATGAAAATTCTCGAATGCAGCATAGGACAAATCTATGACATTGGCTTCATTGACCCATATTGGGTTCATGAAGCTAATCTCAAAATAAGCCCCCAGGATACGGAGGATAATATAGTACACGCGTTAAGGTTTCAAGAAACCATAAGGGAAATACTTTTTCCTTACAACTTCGAGTGAGTGTTATTGTCTTGTATACACTTTCTATTTCGCTTACTCGATGTTAAGTATATAATTGATTAGTTATGCATTTGCAGCTTCCACTATATTCTGTTAATCATTCAACTTGACAAAGGGCGTATACTAGTCATGGACTCGAAACATAAACCCCTTGAGACGTGGAAGGACATGCAGATACTTCTCCAGCGGTAATTCTAATCATTACGACACTATATCGGCAACGTTCATGAATTTTATGATATCAAGTACTTAATAACTTATTTTATTCGTTTTCTACGCCGGGCAGCACTTGGAAACGGTTCACCAACAAGGCTAGGGGTGTTTGGAAAGAGGAGCTTACATTTCAACCACTAAATGTAAGCACCACTAGCTATATCCGCGCATCTCTTTGATTCTAGTTTTGATACAGTTATTATCATGCTTGATTATTATTTTGATTGAACTCTGTTCTCGTAAAGTGCCTGACGCAGGGACCAGGTAACAATCTATGTGGATACTATGTTTGCGAGTTCATTCGGCAGACGTGCGATGAGAAGGGCAGAAATTTAGAGCAACTCCACGTACGTAAACAATCTCTATAGTTTTTAATTACAATCAAATTGTGTTTAGTTTCATTCATATAGGCTGACTCCTTTTTTAAATCAGATCGAACGTCTACGGGACGGTCTTCTGCCAAAGGATCGCGTACGAGCAATTCAGGAGGAATTGGCGGGATTCTTGGATGCAGAAGTCCTAGACCCAAAAGGGGAATACTATTCGGCTGTGTATAGACAATAGTGATTGTAAAAATAGCAACTTTGAAGGAATTGGCCGGTAGCATCGAATAGCAACTTTTGTATGTAGTGCATGAACTCGATCCGTGTATTGAATGTAATATTGTCATGATATTCATGATGTAATATAAGGTTCCTTCATTGATAAGTGCAAATCACTAAATAAACAATAAAACAACCTAAATAAATTCTCTGGCGCGGCACAAAAAGTGGCGAAAATGCTGCCGCGGCAACAAAATGTGCCAAAATGAATTCTCTGCCGCGGCAGAGAAATGGGCCAAATCTCTGCCGCGGCAGAAGGTTACGAACCAGGACTAATGCTCCACCTCCCTCGCCCTCTACCGCTGCCACGTGTGCACCCTTTTGTCCCGGTTGGTGGGGCAACCGGGACTAAAGGTTATGGTTTTAGTCCCGATTGCCCCGTCCCGGTTGGGCAACCGGGACTAAAGCCCCGTACCAACCGGGACCTATAGCCCTGTTTCCACCAGTGAACATGGATGCTGATTGAAAGAGTACATGCCATATGTTATCCTAGTATCTGCAAATTCTCGTATGGCTGAACAAACTAGATTTCATTAATTTTCAGATATTGCTACTATATGTATGGTCCTCATGAACTAAGCAACATTTTCAGATATTACTTGATATGTTGTATACATCTGTTTGCAGATGGCGGTAGTGTTGTAGATGAAGGATCACCCTAGTATATAATTCATCATGCTAATCATGTTACAATATCCCCTTTGGTTGACATTTTCACCAAGTGTGAAGGATCCGACATTTCTTTTAACAATTGAATAATAATTTGTTAATTACAACTTGTACTTGACCAATAATCTAATATTAGCTGCATGTGTTGTAAGATGCAAATGAGGAATGTTTATTATGCCTCGGAATCAAGGGATTTGCATGCCTTTTTTATTGGTGAGGTAAACTGATTACTCTGAAACGCAACCATGCCTATATTGCTACATCCTCCATCTGGATGCAAGAAGGTAAGGTGACAAGAACAGTGCATTGTGTTGATATATTCCTTCATAATGATAGTGATGGTAGCAAAGAAGAGATAGACTTTGTTAATGTGCTGTTTTCCTTTGCCTGGAGAATGCGAAGGAGCATATAGATGATATGCAGATCAAAGCCTTCATGCATCTATCTTTTCTGTTACAGTCCTTTAAGCGTTCTGCCTTTTCATCAAGATCTTTTAATATGTTGTTCTTGTCACTAAAACATGGAGTCTCACCACAAGGTAGTGATTTAATAGGAATTTTGCACCCTTCCTTCACGTGTTTCTCCCTTTCTATACTCCTTTTGTTGTCAACCCTTTTCTGTATGTTTCTTACATTATTTTTTGCCGTTTCAGGCACCAAAAGCAAATTACTTACCATTGAGAGGAGAAGGAGAAGTGCATAGCCCGTTCTCCACTGCGCCTAACACTTATTTACACCAGCAATTATGGCAATATGAAACAAACCAGGACGTCGTCTGCACTATCACGCATGAGGCACAGGCCAGTCTTGGATGATTTAAAACTGTATAGAATATTGAACAAATTGTATGAACTCCTGACAGTACAGATCTCACTGTATATGTGAAGTGTAAATCTAATTGCAGATGCCTACAATTTTTTATTTCGATGTTTACATGGGAACATTTGCGCATGTACCTGGCAATTCTTGCCTTTTGGTAAAATGTCTATGTTTTGTAGTTCTTGTGTTGAGATATCTAGAAACACTTGACATGAATGATAGATCATATCCAGATACTTTTCAGATTCCGGCAATAGTTTCTCTAGGTGGACGACTAGTCCTCGAAACAGGCATACACCCAGCTTTATAAATAAAGCAACATCCATACAGCATCCATAGTACACGACAAACGGTCCACACCACAAAGGCCAGAGTTCACACACACAACAAAACACACCCACCGCACACAGATACACACGCGCTCAGAAGACGCGCTCAACGGCCGGGAGGAGAAGCAAGTTGGCGCGCCGCCACCAGCAGGTGCTCAATCATCCTATCCAGCCGCGCCCTGTCCCGCTGCCTACTCAACGGTTACCACTACTGCAAAAAAGCCAAGAATTTGAAGATCGAGTCAGAGGCACGGCGAATAAAGACACGCGCGATGACCATCTTGTTACGGATGTTCCATAAAGTCTAGGTCATCCCTGCAAACACAAACCAGAAAAGGCGCCTCCTCCTTCCGGTAAGGTTCGCATTGGCTTCCAGGAAGCCACGACGGCCCCAAAGCCTCCCGGGAGAAGTTCCAAAGGAAACGAGCAGCGGGGCAAGAGAATAAAATGCGGTGTCCCGTTTTCGGGACCGCACACAGGGGACAAAGCCCATCCCCAGGGCCATGACGCTTGGCCACCTCCACGCCCGAAGGTAGCCGGTCCCGCAGCAGCTGCCAAAGGAAAATCTTTATCTTAAGGGGAAGAGGGGCCTTCCACAGGGGGGCCCTCCAGGGCATGGACAACCCACTAAACAGGGCCCGATACATCAAGCCCACCGAAAAAACGCCCGTGGGCGAGAGACGCCGAGACATCCTATCTGGGGATTGGGACTGAGACAGCGGGAGGCTATCACGCAGTCCCTCCCAAGTAGCCCTCTCGGCCTCCCCGAGGTTCCGGCGGAACTCAACTTGCCATCCCCCGTCCTGGAACGCATCCGCCACCAAGAGCACAAGGTCTGCGCAAATCGCAAACAGCTCGGGAACCTCAAGGCGCAAGGGCCGCCCACCCACCCAAGGGTTAAGCCAGAAGACGGAATCTCTCCCATTACCTATGGTAATAGAGAGTCCCTTCCGGATTGCCGGCTTGATGTCCTGGATCGATCTCCAAAACTAAGATCCCTCCCGACGATCACAAGCCAGAAGTGGACGCCCACGCAAATACTTCGCTTTGATTAGTTGTAGCCAGAGGCCGCCGTCATCCATCAGGATCCGCCAAACCCACCGAAGCATCAAGGCCACATTCATGTGACGAGAGTAAATGATCCCTATGCCCCTATGGTCCTTGGGGGCGCAAATATCCGCCCACTTAACCATATGATACTTTTGGTGGCCGTCGTTAGCCATCCAAAAGAATCGGGACATCTCCTTGTCAAAGTTGGCGTACACGCCCTCCTGAAGGATATATAACCCCATGATGTACATGGGGAGGCTGGAGAGGCAGGAATCAATGAGGATAGTCTTGCTCCCTTTGGAAGTGAACCTGCCTTGCCATGGCTCGGACTTCGCCTTAACCCGACCCATAAGGGGCTCCAGGTCTCGAGAGAGAATCCTGGTGTCCCTGACTGGCATCCCCAGGTAGTTCATGGGGAAATAAGCCAGTCGGCAGTTCAAATTATCAGCAATCCTCTGTTGTTCCTCCAAGGGGTAGCCAAGAACCATCACCTCACTCTTTTCAAAGTTAATTTTTAGGCCGGACATGGCCTCAAAGCATAGAAGCAGGAATTTCAGATTGATGATATCCCGTTCTGAGCCCTCCACCATTACCATGGTGTCATCTGCATATTGGAGGTGGGTCACACCACCTCCAGGGATAAGGTGCCCCACCACACCTGAAATGTGGCCGAAAATCTTGGCTTTCTCCATGATTTCCACAAGGGAATCCACCGCAGCATTAAACAGAATTGGCGAGATCGGGTCCCCTTGTCGCACCCCGCACGTGGGCTTGAAATAGGGGCCCACCTCACCATTTATGTTTATTGTTGTGTTCCCACTCAGGACGATCTGCATGATCCATCCTATCATGCGGTCATCCAACCCCCTACGCTGAAGGACCTGGCGAAGGAAGGCCCAATCTAGCCTATCATACGCCTTCTAGAAGTCGAGCTTCAGGAAGACGCCGCGATGACGCTTAACCTTTACCTCATGGATGATCTCATGGAGAGCCAGGATCCCATCATGGATATATCTGCCTTTAAGAAAGGCAAACTGGTATAGGTGCGTCAGGCGTTCCATGATAGGAGCCAACCTACGTGCACATACTTTAGACATAATCCGTTGGATTACGTTGATTACCGTAATCAGCCTAAACTGCCGAATATCCGTGGCCCCCACAACCTTGGGGATCAGGGTAATCACGCCAAAGTTAAGCCGCGCCATCACAAGGGTTCCAATGTAAAATTCCTGGAACATGGGCATCACGACCCCCTGTATATTCTCCCAGAACCTCTGGAAGAAAATAACAGGCAGGCCATTCGGGCCCGGGGCCGAGTTAGCCTTCATTTCCATGATGGACTGCCCCACCTCAGCTGGCAAGAACGGGAGCATGAGCTCCTGGTTCTCCGCGTCGTAAACTCTGGCCCCCTCTGGACAAAAGTCTCCGGCCAGCACGACCCCCGACCCGGGGCCAGCCGAGAAAAGTGCCTTGTAGAAAGAATATATATGGGAGGTGACGTCCTTGGCCTCCTCCAAGAGTCGCCCCCCTCCTAGAGGCAGGGGATAGAGCACTTCCTACGTTTGCCATTCGCAATGGCATGAAAGTAGGAAGTATTCGCATCCCTTTTGAGGAGACAGTTTTGGCGGCTTCGTTGCCGCCAAAACGTCTCCTCGCCCCTATAAATCTCTATGAGAGAATCCTCCAGGGCGTACCTCTGGAGCCAATACTCCATAGAAATACCAACTGTGTCCGCTACCCTGTCCAGGTCCTGGATGGCAGTCAGGAGGTCACCTTTCTTGTGCCGCAACTCGGCCCCAAGGTTGGCCCCCACCCACGCATGAACTGCCGGGCCAACATAGCACAGACATGCCAAACATCGACCGCAGACCGAGCTCCCTAGACAGACAAAGCCACGGCGTTCCACTTTGCCTGGACCAACCCTACAAACCCTGGCTGCTGAAGCCAGAAGTTCTCAAAGTGGAACCGACTAGGCTTCGGCGGAGAATCGCCACCAGTCGAGAGAAGGAGCGGACAGTGGTCCGACCCGACCCTCGTCACCGCCCGAAGGGAGCACAAGGGGTAGGCCAGTTCCCACTCCACCGATACCAAGACCCGATCCAGCACACTCCTGATCGGGTCCGCCCGGTTGTTAGACCAGGTGTATCGACCCCCTACCCGGGGGATCTCTCGCAAGGCAAGCTCCGCAATGCAATCATTAAACATCCGCATCCTAGAGCGATCTACATTCTCCGAGCTCTTCTCCTCCGGGGACCGAATAAGGTTAAAGTCCCCAGCCACCACTACCGGTCTAGTACATCTCCCCACCTTGGCTGAGAGTTCAGCCAAGAAAACAGGGGAGCAACGATGGTCCGCAAGGCCATAGGCAATGATCACCTCCCAACTGAGGTTCGACCGTCTATGGGTGAGCTCCATACTCACAAAGAATTCCCCACGATCCATGTCCAACACCTCAAAGGTATCCTCTTTTGCGCCCAAGAGGATCCCTCCACAGTGGCCATTGGCCGGCAGCCAATGCCAGACAAACCTGTGGCGGCTCAATCCCTGCAGCTTAGGGATCGAGAAATCTTGCCTAATCGTCTCCTGTAAACCCACTATATCAACGTGTTCCTGCCTTAGGTAATCTCTCAGCTGCTGCCTGCGACCATCATGCCCAAAACCGCGGATGTTCCAATCCAAAAGGAATATCGGGCGACTCATTGGGGCACACTATCGGGGGGAGACCCCTTATGGGGGACAGATCGGGCCCTACCTCCTGTCGAGGGCCTGGACACAGGTTTGGGAGGTCTCCTCCTCTTTCCCCCCGCCTGGAGGGTCATGAGGGAGATCTCCACACCCAGAGGACGAGGTGGACTACCCCCTAGTCATCGGGCCTTGCAGCCTAGTGCTAGTGGAGGCTTGAAGGTTAGCCAGCTTCTCCTGCTCCGCCTGAGCACGAGAGGCTGCCAGAACCCCATCATAGACCTCCTTCACCTTTATTGCAGCGATCTACTCTAAGAGGGGGCCGCGTTCCCCACGGAACACAATCCCGCTATCCCTGGCCACAATAGCCAACTGCTCCTCTGGAACATCTGCCAAGACCGAGAACCTGGACCCAGAAGGAGGAGAAGAAACAAAATTAGGGGGGGAGGAGGACCAGATGTACCAGGGTCAAGGTTGCGGGATACCGCCAGCACCTCCACCTTCTCAAGGACAGTCGGCTCTCTCCCCTCTCCGCCGGTCCTGGCTCTCGCCGTAGCAATCCTGGCACTAGCGCAAGAAGGCGGAGGAGGGGGGGCCGAGGACGATGGGAGGGGTGAGCCTTGACCGTCGCCTCGGGAGTGTCAGGGAAGACCGAGAGCGACACCACTGGTGGGGGAGCCGGGGTTGCCGGGGCTCCGATCGCAAGCTTCACTGGTGAAGCCAGCGGGGAACCCGGTGAGAGAGACACTACCCCGGGGGAGCGAGGGGAAGAAGGCGGCACCACCACCATGCCCTCACTAGAGGAAGCCCGAGCCGTCGTGGGACTGGACCGCGGACCAGACTGAGCCTCTGCCCAGCCAGAGAGCCCTAGGGCCTCCAGTCCCTCTCCCAAGTTCGACCCATAGGGTGCCAAGCCCAATTCCTCCAAAATCGGAGGGTCCAGACGGTGGCACCTAGGGACGTCCACAGGAGGGAGGGTCAGAGTGAGGACCGGTCCCCAGCCCAGATTAGCCGCAGAGGGGCCCATCCCCCCGGACATCATCGAAGGAGGCGCCACCCCTTGGGAGGCAGGAGCGGACGCAGGAGGGTCCTGATCATCCCCTGAATCCTCCTCACTAGAAAAGTCCGCGCCTCCATCCCTCGGGTCACGGTGGTGCTCAGAAAGGTCGGGCGAGGGGGACCGAGACCCCACCTCCTCCCGCTCTAGCTCCACAGTAAGGGTCCTACCCGGCGTGCCGAAGTAGAAGGGCGGGAGGGTGCAGTCCAGTTTGGACGGATTCGGGTGACGGACCTGGACCCGCATCGGACCCAGGCCCCGAAGGGAGTCCACGTCAAGGCCCACAAACTTGCCAATGGCCCGGGTGATGAATCTGGTATACTTCTCCTGTCTTGCTTCCTCAGGGATGCCATGGATCCGTACCCACACCGTCGAGAGCGCCGCAGTGGTATCAGGATGGACACAGGACTCACGAATTGAAACCTTGTTGTTATGGATCGGGAGAAACGTCGACTGACTCCAGGAGAGAGCACGCAGGGCCACTCTAGACGGGAATATCACCGAGAACACCATGGGGCAGTCTCCCTCACGTTCCACACGAAGTCAGAGTCACAAGACCTCAACTCCGCGCGGATGATGTCCTCAGTCACCTCCACCGATAGAGGAGGGTCCTGGTCAGGCAGCACGCGGATCTCTGCCAGGTTCTGCGGAACAGATAGCGCCACCTTCCCCAGATCAATGTAGTAGAAGCCGAGGTCAATCCCGTGGCCCAGCAACTCCAGGGTACTGCGCTCACGGTGGGGCGAGCGGGTGGTGCACTCAAGAACACGATGTGGCGGATCTCCAGAGAACAGGTAGTGCTCGGGCTCCTTGCAGTCGGACCGAAAGTGGCCAACCTCCCCACAGTTGAAACACTTGTTGCGAATGGGGGACTTCGGGTGAGAAGAGGCCCCGGCAACCGCGGAATCCCCGCACGTGGGTGGCGGCATGGTCGGGTGCCCAAGATGGCCCCCTCCCGTGCCCGCACCACCCTGCGGGATCCCGGTGCCCAAGCCTTGGGTCTTCTTGTGCTTCTTGTTCTTCTTCTTCGGTACAGACGGCGCCGCCGGGGCCGGCGCGGTCGGCACCACCATCTGACGACCACCTTGCGCGCGTGCATCCTCACCATCACGCCCAGACCATAGCTGTTGCCATCCCGCCCCTGCACAGTCGCCCGTCGCTCAAGGCATGACGGAGATCGCGCTCGCGGCGCAGAGCATCCGGGGAAGGTTCCCTGCGAAGGGGAGACCGGCCGCGCGCTGGCGACCGACCCCGTGGAGACCGCGCCATGGGGGAACGCGGGTGGTACAGAGGGGCACGGGACGGCTCCCGTGGCTCGGCCGCCCTGCTAGCCCGACCGTCCCGGCGGAGCTCCCCCTCGCCATGGCGCACGGGAGAACGCCTGACCGGCGAACGACGGGCCGGCGGCCGGTAGGGCTCCACAGGCGGAGGGCGAGGGACAGGGGAGGAGGGGCGGGTGCGTCGGTGGTGTCGGGGGGAGGGGACACGCTGGGAGAGGAGTCAACCCGATGGCGCTTCATGAGGGCGTCGTCGGCGAAGCGGACTTGCCAGGCGGCGGCGTCCATGGCGGCGAGGATGCTAGGTTAGACAGGCGCCTGTGTACCCAAAGCCAGGCCCCCACCGGCCATGCCCGGCCCACCGCCCGCGGTCCAACGCTATGCACCGCATTGTCCTGGGCCCTAACGTCCTGACTGCGCCAGGCCGGAAGCGGCCCATCCAGGACGCAGAGCCCCGGCATGGGCTCTGCACGGGCCGGCCCAGGAGGCCCAGCGCCAGGCAGCGGGAGGGAGAGGACACCCTCCCCCATGGCGAGCACAGGCGGCGGCGGCGAAGACCCCGACGAACGGAACCCGACCGTCGCAGAGGGGCGTCCAGGCTGGGACCGGTCGCCGGGGCAGCTCCCCGTGGCCAGATCCCCATCCGCAAAGACCCGTTGCGCCGCGATTAGGAACCGCCGACGAGCCTCCATCCCACCGCCCACCAAGCGCGCCGGCGCCGAGCCTCCCGATGGAAGATACGCCGAGCGCCGCCGAGGAGCCTTCCGTCCAGCGCCACGAACGCGACGAGCGAGGTTCAAGAACTCCCCAAGGGTCGGCAATTCCGGCGGTGAGGAGCGCCGCGACTCCTCCACCCTCGCCGCCTCTTCTTGGTCGACCTCATCGGCCACGTCCGCCCAACGGCGGCCGCAGAGGGACTCAGAAGGAGGGCAGGGTGGAGACGAGAGCTCCATGACCGGCGGGAGAGCGCGCAGAGGGAGGGACCACCGGCGAGGGACGCTACCGGCGCGATGACACCACCTCGGGGGCAGGCCTTGGAAGCATGGGCATAGAATCGATGTAGAAAAAGGTCGGGAGACCCGGTAGCAGGTGGACGATTAGTCCATTTTTTTGCTGGGGATTGTATAATCCCAGATAAAATTGAAGGACTCGAAGCATTGTAAGTGATGAGAACTATTATTGTGCCTCGCGGCCACCAGTCAGATACCCTTTTTCAGCGACTGGGTGACCTAGCAAACCTGAGGAAGCTTGATTTGTTTGTTCGTACTTATGAGCCTGAGAGAGTGGCATGTTTGATTCGCAAGTTAGTGAAAGCAAACCTTCGGTTTCTACGCATTTGTCTGTATGGAGGTATTCTCATAAGCAAATTAAACCTCCCTGCCGAATGTAGCCTTCAGGAACTTTTTATTAACGGACATGCAATCCCAAAGGTCCCAAGATGGATGGGCTCACTTGTTAACCTCCGAAAACTGAGCATCCAATTGTCAGGTGC
Source organism: Avena insularis (assembly GCA_023614405.1). NCBI lineage: Eukaryota > Viridiplantae > Streptophyta > Magnoliopsida > Poales > Poaceae > Avena > Avena insularis. Next base: position 342,261 of record JAJUPC010000323.1, read on the forward strand.
CTGCGAGGAAGATCTGGAGATGCTGGCAGGCCTTCCCAACCTGCGCTTTATATGTGGGAAAATGATACCAATCACCCCGGGGATCGCGCGACTCGCGTCCCCCGGCTCCTGGCTGCGACGCGTGTCTCTCTCGTCCCGGAGACAGCGGTACATGTGGGGTTCACCACAACCCCCTTATCTCTCCGGGACTCTCCTCCTCCACTCATTTTTTGCCTGATCTCTTTCTTCTCCAATCCTTCGCACGCCCAGCAGCCTTCTATCCCCAGCTCTCTAACCGCTGCCTGCCGCCATAGATCCTGAAAAGGACCTCTCTGCTACAGATGCTCGCGCCATCTCCCTATCTCCTGCAGCCGTGGCCTCTCTCGTCGGCCATCGTGCGTCCCAGCGCCGTTCTGCTCCCACTCGAGCGCCACCGCCGTAGATCTTGAAAGGGCCCTGCTACATATGCTCATAGGTGTCATGCTACGCGATGGCGGTCTTTGCTACACGTTGCATGGACCTGCGACATGCAATGCCGAGGTTGCTACGCTGCCACCGCTCGCCTGCTACCGCAACCGCTCGCTGCACGCATGACGGTAGGCGGCGCTTCTACAAGTGGTCGCCGGGGGGAGGAGGGTGCTGCACGCTGCTGTCACCCTTGCTACATGCGGCCACCGCTCCTGCTACACGCAACCGTTGCCGCTGCTACAGACGGCGAGCGGCGTTCTACAAGTGGTATCACGGTGTCGCGACGCAGTCAGCCGGGTTGCTACACGCGGCCATCGCCCTTGCTACACGCGGCCGCCAGAGCTGCTATAGAGGGTCGCCACCCTTGCTACAGACGGCCGCCGGGGTTTCTACACGGGCGACGGTGCTTTTCTGCTACGGACGATGCACGCTCTGCTACTAGCTACGGGAGGTGCTGCTACAAGTTTTTGGCGGTGCTGCTACCGCTGTGGCGACGTCTTCCCCGACAACGACGCCCTTCTCCGGCGACGCGACTTCTCCAACACCTTCTCCGGCAACGTCGGTTAGGAGAGCGGGATGGGATAGGAGAAGGACCTGGTTTTTTGTTAATAGGGAGAGAGAAGGTTTGAGAAGAGGAGAACGCACACGAGAGTCTTTCGTTGACCAGGCAAAAGGACACGTGTCGGGCTGTCGACCCAGGGGATCGGGGGAAATTATCCCCCGGGGGACGCCTAGCACTGTCCTTATATGTGTCGTTTATTTTGATCCACCCACTAACCAACTTGAGGCTGCCATGGAGAATTTGATTGTGGCCCATCGAGAAAATTACAAAAAACCACCACATTACAGGCTAGGGTTTCAAAAAACCATCACTTTACGTTAGGGTTTTAAAAAACCACCGGTTCAGCGCTAACGCGTAACAAAAAGCACTGATTCGTCTGAGACACTCAGCTAACCACGAAACCGACAGGCGGGGCCCACTATCAGGCTGATGTGGCACAATGAAAATGATCGAGGGTGAAAGAGGCTAAATTGATTTCAGTTCTGGGTATTTTTGCAAATTTTCCGGACCCACTCGTGTCTTCCTCCTCTGTCTCTCGGCAGCCTGAAGGGAACAAAGAGTTCATCCTCGTCGTTCTAATCTCCGGTGGGCGTTGACTGCTGCGGAAGCGCAGGCTAGCGGATGCAAAGGAATTTGCCGGTGTATGCTTGCTGAGTCAGTCAGGCTAGCGAAGAGGCGGTCATCGGGGCTTCGTCCGCCGGAATCAATGACGATGGAGACCCGCCTTGTCGGGCTGGTCGAGGATGTCACTCCGATGGTCTCCGAGCTTGATGGAATTGAGGACGAGATGGGATTTGGCTCCCTAGTGCTCCTCGAGTAGTCCCCTTACGACGATGGAGCTTCCTATGGCGGCAATTGCTCGCCGGAGTATCCACACGACCACGGCGGTGACGCTCGCGGAAGCACTCCCGGTGTAGCTTCCAATGCCCCCGCAGCAGGCGATCCCAAGCGAGCAGCATCATAGAATCAGGAGGCCGTGGTGGCCCACATGGTCCTCCTCCACCTCCCGCGCTGCAGTATGCCATGGCGGCGCCGCCTCCCATGGCCTCCGGCCGTGGCCCACACCCCTCCCCCTCAATGACGAGAGGTCGGGCGCGTCGACGTCGAACTACTCAATGGTCGCACAACAGGTCAGAGGGGACACTGCGGTCCAGTAGTGTGTCCGCCGCCTCCTGCTGGTCTGTCCCGCGTTGGCGCTGCCCATCGACCTTGTCGCATTGCCGCTCCTGCGTTGGCCATGGACACACACATCGAGCGCCGCCGGTGGCCTCCTCAACGACCAGGGGCATGCCGGCTTGCTCTATGGAGTGCGGGTGGCGCACGGCCGGAAAGTAGCTGCGGCAACGGGCATGAGATCTTGGGAGAGAGAGGATAGAGGCAGAGAGTTGACTTTTCATTTTACAAAAAAACCCAGAATTTGTAACTGCCTAATATTTATCACCCTAGCTTCATAAAGTTGTGCCACATCAATCCCGTGTCAACCTGATAGTGGGCCCCGCCTGTCAGTTTCGTGGTTAGTTGAGTGTCTCAGACGAATCAATGTTTTTTGTTACGCATTAGCGCTGAACTGGTGGTTTTTTAAAACCCTAACGTAAAGTAGTGGTTTTTGAAACCCTAACCTGTAATGTGGTAGTTTTTGTAATTTTCTCCGGCCCATCCTAACCATCCCAAGTTGGCGTGGACGAGTATATCTGCTTCGACAAGAATATGATGTTTTCATTCAGGTGCCAATTCTTCCCTCAAAGTAACAATAGTTGCTTGTTAATAATGATGTGTCTTGGATCTAGCAGGAAGTATGCTAAATTTGATTTTGCGATCCTTGCTTTCAGATATAGTGCAACATGCATTGGGGTGGAAGAAGTCACCGAACTGGAGTTCTTGTTGCATCACCGGATTGGTATTATTGAGGTGCATTTATTAGAACCAGATATAGTTGATTGCACTACTCCTGTGTTTTCGAGCTTGAAATGCTATTAGACTACTGGTTATCATCATCATTTGTTCTGTATGTTTACTTGAAAACACGTCTATTTAATTTTCTTTAGTCAAGTTAAGGACGTTTACTTGGTTTTCAGGCTTTGGATTTTGCTAAATATTTATATTTCAAATCAGTCAACTGGTTCATATATCAGGAACATGTAATGAATTCAGGTATCTGTTCCATTATATATGTAGTGAAATCACTCACCTGTTTTGCATGCTGAGGTTCCATTTTTGTTTTCTGCGATGAACACCGAGCTTTATTATTCAGAAATTATAGATTTACAATCCTTTAGAAGGATCTTATAAAGTGGCACATCATGATCCATTTTGCACTCCAACTGAGCCAGCTCAGAAGCAACCATAGTTCGGTTTCTACTCACATTCCAAACCTGAACCAAAATTTCCTAGACCAAAGCTAAGGCCTGAAGAACTGATCTGAACTCTACGATAGCAGACCAAAAGAAGAACTACTACCTCATAAAAACTTCGTGCATTCGACTAATCGGCAGCGTTCTACTTCTAAAACCACTGAAAATGTTTAGCCATTCAACCATAAGGAGAGCTCCCTTGAAAGTTGAAACCCACCAAAGTTTCGGCCTCCTCTGCACTTCCGTAAACAGGGGGAATTTTCCTCAACGACTATCAATAGCAGAGCCACGATTGGAGCAAGTCCAGGGACAAAAAGAGAAAAAGAGACAACTATGCAACGACAGTTAAAAAAGAAGCTCCAAAATTTGATAATATATTTTTTCAATTTGATATCCTCTTCAAAATTTGCGTTTTGCAGTATGTCTTCCTATCTATTTGCTCTGGCAGTAGGTTGGACGTGTAAGCTTCTGCAGAGGAGGTTGAATCTCAATTTCTACACAGGGTACAATATTGCAATTATGGGCTATTAGCTCTCCATTCTTTTCCTATGTTGGGAATGGCTTTGAAAATTTAACATCATTGTCTATAGTGTAGTAGATTTATGTAAGCTGGAAGGATTTTCATTTTTTGGCAATTCATGATGAATGTCCACCGTATCTACTATGCATTTTCCTCATAACAGGCTTTATGCCCCGTTATATTAATATAATAACCACCAGATACAACGTTCCGAACAATGCTCAGGCAAAACAGCACAATCCAAGGTCAAACAAAAACAAGAAGAAGGAAAAGAAAATAAATCCGACAGCGGCGATGCGACGAAAACAGAGATAACTCACCACCGTTGCGTCCTGCGGAGAAGTACCACCACCCGCCTAGCATTCCAAAGCGCCGAGTACCAAGCAGCACCTCCAAGAAGGGGAGTGACGACACTGTTGTTCGGACAGGTCCTAGGGTTTCCCCTGTACGCCACGTGAGGTGGGGAAGAGATACACCTGACGCCCTTCAGGAAGGGCGGCGATACCCGCAGGCGTCACCATTTCGGTGTCAAAGTGATAGGGATTTCTCCCGACCTCTCCACAGAAGCACCCTCCTGGATAATTTGTAATGCTCCACCAAGCTCGCTGCCCACGTGCACGCGCCACCACAGTCTTGAAGTCGCCACCGCCATCACACCCTGAACCATGGAGCAAGGCTGGTAAGAGAGAGAGAGAGAGAGAGAGAGAGAGAGAGAGAGAGAGAGCTTTGGCGAGGGTCGGCATGCCATCATCACGCGGGAGGGAACTACCTCCACTGCCAGGAGGTGGTAGCCGGCCAGATGTAGCAGCAAGACAAACCAGGCCCTTGGCCAGGCTGAGCCCGAGTAGGCTCGTGAAGTCTCGCCGCCAAACTGTAGAAAGAGTGACACCATACACACCACATGCGACGATGCACGGAGGCGTGGGCCAGCGCTTGCGGTAGCCCGGGAGCTTCCCGCTTCCGCATCATGCGCGGCGGGCAGAAATTCGAACCAGACCCATGCCAGGGAGGTCATGCGGAAGCACGCGAGGGAGTCGCGCACGCCTGCTCGGGCCAGCGCCGGTGCACCTCCTCCTCGCTTGGCGGCGGTGTGGGAGCACGGGCACCGAAGCTCCCTCCGTGCCACGGCGAAGCGTCACCTCAGCCGGCCAAATTTCGGAACGATTGGCCCACCATTGCTAGTAGGGGTTGGTGGGAGGTGGTGGGCGGCGGCGATTTGACGGAGGTGGCCGGAATCAGCGGCGGCGGGGTTTCTGCGCGTGCTTCGGTAGGGCAAAATGGTTGCGGTTTCCCGTATCCAGGGTCCTCCGCCCCGAATATATGTGAGATGGATGAGCTGAATGCGGAAAACTGCAAAAAAAATTGTGGTATTTGAAAAGGCTTTTTTTGGTCCCGATGCCTCATATCAGCCCAAATTTTTACGGGCCGGCGGATATGCGGTATTTGCTAGAGATGCTCTAAGTCAGCTCGAGGAAAATTTTACTTACTTCTGTATTTCTTTCTTATTTATAGAAATTATGTATTTATTTAGATTGGTCTTGAGAAGCGAGAGGCTATGGATTTTGGATGCAGCCGGCTAGAGTTTATGGCGCGGGACTTTTACAACTAGTGCAACTGGCGTTTTGATTTCAGGATAACATGTTGATGCAGTGTCTTCTCATGTTTTCATTATTTTTTAGATGGTTGATCCATATTTCAACCATGTGTGATCCATGATGTAATCTTTTGTAAACTCTGCACTCAAATAATTTAATAAAGGGTTGTATGCATCTATCGACGCAGAGACCGGAGCTCAGTCTCCTTTTCGGAAAAAAATCAGATAGGTCTTTTCTATTCAGACCGGAGAAGTGAAAAAACAAGTCAACTATATTTTTTTCTATTTAATATACTATACTTTTGATAATTTTGATGCCTCTGGTTCTGCTAAGACACTCTGATTCTACCACCCTCAGTTCAATCATAAGGTTTATATAAACTGTTAAGGTTTCGCTCAGGGAGCATGTCATGGGTGTTAGAGCATCTCCACTCGGCTACCCAGGACACCGATCTAAACGCCGAAATTTTGCCTAGTCCCGTACCCAGAAACTTGTTTTCGTCCGGATTTGGACCAACTTTGGTCCGGACTCCCCAGGACGTACCCAGGATCCCCAGGATCCCGGGTACGCCCTAGGAACGCCGGAGGAAGCGAATTCGGCGAGTGGACCAGCCCAGTCAGCATATATTCACCCATATTCATCCAAAGTTCGCCCATATTCGCCCAAAGTTCGTTCATGTTGCCATATTCGCCCAAAGTTCGTCCATATAGACCATATTCGTCCAAAGTTCGCCCAAAATTCGGTCATATTCGCCCAAGGTTCGTCCTTATCGCCCATATTCGCCCAAAGTTCGCCCATAGTTCGTTCATATCGCCATATTCGCCTAAAGTTCGTCCATATAGACCATATTCGCCCAAAATTCGGCCATGTTCGCTCAAAGTTCGTCCGTATCACCCATATAAGCCCAAATTTCGCCCAAAGTTCGTCCATATCGACCATATTCGCCAGTTCGCCCATATTCGCCAAAACCGCTTATATTCACCCAAAGTTCGCGCAAAGTTTGTCGAAATTTGTTAAATTTTAGCCAAACGTGGAAACTCGCCTGAGCTCGCGTTCCCAGACCGAAAACGAGTTTCGTCCGGCCAAAATTTAGTCCGAATTTTGGCCTAGATTCGTCCAACGAGTGAAGATGCTCTTACCCCCCACTTCTTGATAGAGTATGAGTTGGGAAAATTCTAAACATACGCGTTTGTTTTATTCTGCCTGATTCCGAACATAATGACCCCTTTGTGATTTTGGTAACATGGACAATCGACCAAAAAAAAAAAGAATCTTTTCTGATTTTCTGTTTTCATGTCGATTAGTACATATGGACACATAGATTACCATGCATGCAATTCATTTTAAATTTTATTTTGTGTTTGAATTGGAGACGTGCAAGCACGTGCACGTTTACTTTGGAGTGGATGTCGGCCATGGACGCCGACTCTGTCTCGACTCGCATAGTCCAGGGTCGTGCTCTGGCTTTATATACATCGAGACCGTGCCGCCGCTGCAGCTTGCCCCGATCCCAAATCCCCACAATATCGTTCCACGGCGTGGAGTCCCGAGATCTGATCTAATCCGATGACCGGCCAGGAGGGTTGCTCAACCAGGCGCGGCAAGAACGTTTCCGCCGGCAACCGCCAACCACAAGCTCGCCGTCCAGCCTGCGTCGGCCGACGACCACTTCTCGGAGTACGATGCAGAGCTGCGCAAGAGAGTCAAGTCGGTGCTGCTACGTTTCCCCGATCCTACGCTCTGGGAGCCAACGAGCTGGAGCAAGCAATCGACAGGATCGTCAAGGAATCCAAGCCAGAGACCGCATCCGTGGCCGCCCCGAGCATGGACAGACTGGAGGACGATGTCATCGCCGTCTTGCTGGTCATGGTGAAGTGCCCCACCGTCGACGAGCTCCTCGGCGGCATTGTCGAAGCCGGCGGGGTGTTTCCGCCGCGGTGGATGGATGAAAGGAAGAAGTATCTGGACGAACAGTGTCGGCCGGAGAAGAAGACCTTTGGGCACAAGATAGTGTTGGTGGACAAGGTCCGCGTCGATCTGCTCACAAAGGGATACGTCGAGGTCCACGAGGATTACATGGATGACGAGGACCCTGATTTTGATCCATATGCCCTCCACGAAGGGAGGGTGCCGCTGGAATATGACCCCGAGGACTTTGCGCCCTCTGACTATGACGGCGGGGAGGTGATGGTTTTGTCTCAGGAAGACTGAATCATCCTCAACTCAAGACACCATGATCCGTTGTGCCGAGCTCCTCATTTCTCTATGTATGCGTCCTCTGTTCCTCTCCCTTTGTTTATGCTAGCTATGTACCGTATGCCTGTTGAACTTGGAGTCCAAGTTAAACTCGTTCAGATTAAAGAAAACGTATCATGCTCAAATCTTAAATTTCCAGCTTTTAGCTCAATATGTGTTGAGGTTAATTCTGTACGTACATTTTTGTTTCGTTCAATATAAATTGGTGTCTACCAATTATATATCACTAGTCCTGACGAGTGGCGATAGATCCTTTTTTATCCTATAAAACTGATTTTCCAATCATGTGTCTTCACTAAGCCACATCACCTATTTAACAAATAACAATGACCATTTGATCATGTGGGAAAATAGTTCAACTCACTAAGTTTTAACACTTTCTATAGATTGGACACGTTTGTTAAGCTTGCATTTGTCGTGTGGGGACTAGTCGAATCTCTTGGCAGGACCGTACTCCCTTCGTTTTTTAATAGGTCGCGTTCTAGGATTAAGTAAGGTCAAACTTTGTCAACTTTGACAAAAACATAAGAAAAAACATCAATATTCATGATATCAAATGTATATATATATATATATATATTAAGAAAAATATATTTTATGACAATTCCAATACTATAGGTTTTATATTAGATATTTTTATGTTTTACTAAATATTTAGTCAAAGTTTAAAACATTGATTTTGACTAAACCTAGAACGCAATCTAATTGTAAACGGAGAGAGTAGTAGTGTTGGCATCTTGTCGGCTGTCATCATGTAGCTCGTCACCGTTTTCAGCTTCATCCCCTATGCTCCTATAAGGGGGCACTCAGCCGCCGCCGCCGCTGCCAGCGCTGGCATGTTCCTCAATGTTGAAGACATTAGGCCTTTTTCAATAAATGATTATGTACCCCGTGTATAGACGGACGGTCAGCCACCAGGAAGCTCGCCACTCAGGACTGGTACGTCAGGACTCAGGAGAACCAAGATTAAGAAGGCGTGATACCAACAACAATTCTTATAAGTTTGAGTAGAATTCAGAGGCCAACGTGGATAACAAAAGGCAGTAATCCTGTTTCTAAAAAACCAGGCCAAAAACCATAAAGCCTCATAGTTATCTGACATGATCAAAAAACGGCACTAGCATTGAATTTTTGTCATCCACATGTCTCTCTATATATATCCTACTTGCTCTGTTCCTTAGGAGTATATCTATCTATGCCCACTCAACTATGAATCTAAGTTACACCCGTATACTCATTTCTAAAAAAAAAAGTTACACTCGTACTGTTTTTGATTCCATGTATGCTAGTACTGTGCATAGGATATAGCATCCAAACCATCTACTCTATCTATAATGTAATGACGGACTTTGTCTTTGTTTGCTATTAACTACTGCAATCTTGGTTGGTTGTTGTGTTGGTGTTCGATTCAATTTGGATCACCTTTTAATGTTACTGGGATGGTTTCTCTTGGGTATCTCTGCCAATCAACTGGATGGTTGGCCATTTCCTCATGTTGGATCATGAAATTTCTCACTCAGAAAATCAAGTAGACTAGCCAATAGGTGAACAACTAGATACTGAACCAACTTTACTTTGAACATGTCGAGCAAGCATGATGGTTCAGTTTCAGAACCACATAATGCATGCGATCTGCTATTTTCCACATAAAGGAGATCTAGAATTGGCATGGATAGATTGGAGAATGATGTCAACAGTGTTTTGTTGAGCTCCTCGGTGTCAAAGCCGGCAGGGTTTTTCCACCACGGTGGATGGATGTGTTAGATATATATATTTGTATATTGTAGTTTCTCCATATGTTAGGGGGCTTCCTGCATATTTGCACTTGTATCTGTATTATATATTGTGGCATTTGGCCCCCAGAGGAATACAAATTGTCTATTCCTAACATGGTATCAGAGCCTAAGGTCTCGAGTTCGAGTCCTGGCTTTCGCAATTTATCCTAAAATTGTTGTTGGCCCCTCTATGTCCACGTATAGGCCTCTTGAGTCATACGTGAGTTTCGCGCGCCATCGCTCTCTTCCGGTTGCACGTGCTGACTTCTCCCCGTCACACGTGAGAGGGGGTGTTGTAGTGTATAAGTGGATTGCACTAGCCCTTTCCATCAGTTCGGACTTTTGGTTGCGTCTGCTCCCTTGACTTAGTCACGGTCCTCTGTGCCGCCGCCGATACTACCCACTCCTCCAGGTCAGGGTCAGAGTCAGCAGTTTCAGGGTCAGAGTCAGAGTCAGCCGCCGTAATTTCAGCATCAGCAGCTTCAGGGCCAGAGTCAGCACCAGCAGGCTCGTGGTCAGGGTCGCCGTGGTTCTCTTCGTCACTGCTCTTACTGTAACAAGGATGGCCACACTTGGGCCACTTGTTACACTCGGGATCCCAATTTACGTCAGCAGCACCAGGCTCGTGGGCAGTCGGCTCCTTCTGGATCTTCAGCAGTTGCTCTCTCCGATCAGGACATTATCAGGAGTCTTCGCGGTCTGCTTGCTGCTACAGGCTCTTCTTGACAGAACCTCGCTGGTTCGTGACTGATTCCTCCGATCGCTGACCACCACCTTATACACAGTCAGGTACGTCCCCATGGTATCTGGATTCTGGAGCTTCCTTTCATATGACCCCTGAGTCTTCTTTTTCTGTCCGCTCTTCGTTCTCTCCCTTCTCATGTCCGTGTTTTTACAGCTGATGGTACCTCTCTTCCTGTTTCTAGTCGGGGCACTCTTTCTACTTCTTCTTTTTCTGTTCCTAATATCTCTCATGTCCCTCTTTTTAAGATGAACTTGTTCTCTACTAGCCAGCTTACTGACTCTGGTTGTCGCGTCATTCTTGATGCTGATTCTTGTGTTGTCCAGGACCGTCGCACGCAGGCCCTGGTTGGAGCTGGCCCTCGCAGCCGTGACTCTTCAGGACTTTGGGCGTTAGACTGGCTTCGTGTTCCCTCTGCTGCCACTTCATCTGCCAGTTCTTCTCCGGTCGTCGCCTCTGCTACCAGCTCCTTTCAGTAGTGGCATCATCGTCTTGGTCACCTTTGTGACTCTCGTCTGTCGTCTTTAGTTCATCGTGGTCTTCTGGGATCTGTCTCAGGAGATGGGTCTTTACATTGTCAGGGCTGTAGGTTGGGTAAACAGGTTCAGCTTCCCTATCCTACTAGCACGTCTGTATGCCAGCGACCTTTTGATTTAGTTCATTCAGATGTTTGGGGTCCGTCTCCTTTCGCTTCGAAAGGGGGTCATCGCTACTATATTTTATTCATCGATGATTTCTCTCGGTACACTTGGTTGTATTTGATGCGCTCTCGTAGTGAGGTGCTCTCCATATATCAGTGTTTTGTGGCCATGGTCCGTACTCAATATTCTACCCCAATTCGTGTTTTTCGTGCTGATTCTGCTGGTGAGTATATCTCCCAGATGTTGCGAGGTGTTCTTGCTGAGCAGGGCACCCTTGCTCAGTTCTCCTGTCCTGGCGCACATGCCCAAAATGGCGTTGCTGAGCGCAAGCATCGCCATCTTCTTGAGACCACTCGTGCCATGATGATTGCCTCTTCTCTTCCGCCACATTTCTGGGCTGAGGCTGTTGCTACCTCGGCTTACCTTATTAATATTCAGCCGTCTGCCGCTCTGCAGGGTGGTATCCCTCTTGAGCGCCTATCTGGACGGTCTCCAGACTACTCCATGCTTCACTTGTTTGGTTGTGTTTGCTATGTTCTTCTTGCTCCTCGCGAACGCACCAAACTGACCGCTCAGTCTGTTGAGTGTGTTTTCCTTGGATACAGTGATGAGCATAAGGGCTATCGCTGTTGGGACCCCGTTGGTCGTCGGATGCGTATCTCTCGTGATGTTACTTTTGATGAGACGCGTCCTTTCTATCCTCGTCCCACCGCTGGTACCTACCCGGTGGAAGATATTTCTTTTCTTCTCTTTCCCGACACACCTCCTTCTACTCCTATTGTGTCTTCTTCAGGATCTCCTTCCCCTGATGTCTCTTCTTCGACACCGTCCTCCTCTGCTTCGTCTAGTTCTCCTAGTTCTCCTCGTTCTCCGGAGTCTTTCTCTGCTATACCTTCTTCTTCATCGTTGTCTCCTGAGTCGTCTTCTTCTGATGAGCTTCCCTCTTCTCGTCCTGTTCGTCAGCGTCGTGCCCCCAATCGTTACTCTCCCAGTCAGTATGGTCTTTCTGTTGCCTCCGAGCCGACTTCTTATCGGGATGCTGAGCATCATCCTGAATGGCAGCTGGCCATGGCTGAGGAGATTGCTGCGCTTGAGCGCACTGGCACCTGGGCTCTTGTTTCTCCCCCTCCTGGTGTTCGTCCTATCACGTGTAAGTGGGTCTATAAGATTAAGACCCGCTCTGATGGATCTCTTGAGCGCTATAAAGCGCGTCTTGTGGCTCGTGGTTTTCAGCAGGAGCATGGTCGTGACTATGATGAGACTTTTGCTCCTGTGGCTCATATGACCACTGTGCGTACTCTTCTTGCTGTTGCTTATACGTCACCGTCTGTGTCCCAGCTTGATGTTCAGAACACCTTTCTCAATGGTGAGTTGAGTGAGGAGGTTTATATGCAGCCTCCTCCTGGGTATTCTGTTCCCGAGGGGATGGTTTGTCGTCTTCGACGTTCTCTTTATGGCCTCAAACAGGCCCCTCATGCCTGGTTTGAGCGCTTTGCTTCTGTAGTGACTGCTGCTTGTTTCTCCCCTAGTGATCATGATCCAGCGCTCTTTGTTCACACTTCTCCTCGTGGACGCACTCTTCTTCTTCTCTATGTTGATGATATGATCATTACTGATGATGATTCTGAGTATATCGCCTTTGTTAAGGCTCGTCTTCGTGATCAGTTTCTTATGACTGATCTTGGTCCTCTTCGCTACTTTCTTGGGAATGAGGTTTTCTCCACTTCCGATGGCTTTTACATCTCCCAGGAAAAGTATATACAGGATCTTCTTGCTCGTGTTGCTCTTGGGGATGAGCGCACTGTTGAGACCCCTATGGAGCTTAATGTTAAGCTTCAACCTACTGATGGTGATCCTCTTCCTGATCCGACGCGTTATCGTCATTTTGTCGGGAGTCTTGTTTATCTTCTTGTCACTCGTCCTGACATCTCTTATCCTGTTCATATTCTGAGTCAGTTTGTTTCTGTTCCTACCACTGTTCACTATAGTCATCTGCTCCACGTTCTTCGTTATCTTCGTGGTACGATCACTCGTCGCCTTTTATTTTCGCGTTCCAGCTCCCTCCAGCTCCAGTGCTATTCGGATGCTACGTAGGCGAGTGATCCTTCGGATCGCCGTTCACTCTCTGCTTACTGTGTGTTTCTTGGTGGTTCGCTTATTGCTTGGAAGACGAAGAAACAGACAGCGGTTTTCCGTTCGAGTGTTGAGGCTGAGTTGCGTGCTATGGCCTTGTTGACTGCTGAGGTGACCTGGTTACGGTGGTTACTTGCGAATTTTGGGGTCTCTCTTATGACACCCACTCTGATTTTGTCTGACAGTACAGGTGCTATTAGTGTTGCACGTGATCCGGTCAAGCATGAGCTAACCAAGCATATTGGTGTTGATGCTTTCTATACACGTGCTCAGGTGCAGGCTCAGGTTGTTGCGCTTCAGTATGTGCCTTCAGATTTACAGTTGGCGGATTTCTTTACGAAAACACAGACCAGAGCGCAGCATGATTTCTTACTCTCCAAACTCAGTGTTGTGGATCCACCATGAGTTTGAGGGGGATGTTAGATGTATATATTTGTATATTATAGTTTCCCCATATGTTTGCACCTGTACCTATATTATATACCGTGGCATTTGGTCCACAGAGGAATACAAGTTGTCTATTCCTAACAGGATGAAAGAAAAAAAAAATTCTAGACAAACAATATCAGCCAGAGAAGAAGACGGTTGGGCACAAAGTAATGTTGGTGGACAGCTCCCGCACCTCGCTCGTTCATCCAGACTTTGTCTTGTATATCAGGTTCCTCTTCTTCCATTGACTTCTTGAGGAGAAAAGCTTCCATGGCGGCTAGCTCACGGGTGAGGAATCCAATATAATCTCCTTGCTTACCCGACGAAAACGCTTGTTTATACTACATAGGAGAGGCGGCATCCAAGACCAGGCCTAAGATGTGAACTTAGTGAGGCGTGTGTTGTACCTACGAGCGGACAACTTGTTGCAACTTTCAAGCGATTTATCCCTTTATCTAAAGATCTACGACGAACCCATGCATCCAAAAGCGATTATTTCTCCCTCATAAAAAGAAATCTTACACGCACTAGCTAATTAAGAGAGTCCATGTGAAGGATGGATCACATTGGTTTCCCAGAAAAGACAAAGAAGGAGCACCGCCGGCCGAAAGCAAGCTCTTCCATTGCCCGGCACTTCTGAAATGAAAAAGCAAGCTAAGGCACCTTCCTCTGTTTCTACTCTATAATAAGTTTCCATCTCTGTATTTTTCCTGTTTTCCACGTGTGATAGTGTGAGACCAACCTAGCAGCCTTGGGCCACTGTGCTTGTGCCACTGCCACGTCCTCTGCCCTGTCGCCATGGTTGGTCTCCTCCGGCAATGCAGCCGGTAAAACTACACGGTGCAGAATAATGCTCGCTCCAGGTTTCTGGGTCACTCAAAAGCACAATTAATATTCAAATTCAAGGACAGGTCCACCCACACACACACACATTGCATCATCCATGGCCGAGAAGATCCTTCGCATTGTCGCTGAGGGTGAGCACCCCGCCGTCAACAAGTTCCCCAATATGTTCCAGGGCCAACTCTCTCTCTCGGAAAACAAAGTCTACATATAGGAGGGCGTCACGGGCTTATCTTGGGCATCCACTTTAGCTGTAAGATCCGTGCTATCCATTTTAGACATTGCCAAAAGCACCCGTTGTTACTTTGTATTCTAATCATCCAGTCCCTTCCACGCTTCTTTATCTCGTTGCCAACCACAGCCTCTCTCTCCATAACATATTGCCAAAATTCTAGTTCTACAATCTTGCGGCAATGCTTTTGGCAACGTGGAGTAAACAAATCTGTAATATTCCCTGCCAAATCTTCAATGAAGCATCCCAAGAACACACGGTGAAGAAATCTCAAAAAACAAAATCCAGATCTCATGGAGTAAAAAATCTGCAATATTCCATGCCAAATCTTCAATGAAGCATCCCAAGAACACACAGTGGAGAAATCTCAAAAAACAAAATCCAGATCGTGTTGGATTAGTTTCATCCCTTGGCTGGTGTGGGGATTCAATGTCCAGATTTTGTAGGATTAGCCGACAGTGCACACCGCCTCCCAACCAGACAGCCTCCATCTGCTCCACCGCCAGGTCATGGCCACCTGCTAGGGAGCACGGGCGCAGGACGAACATTGGGGAAGGAGCACGAATCTAGGACAAGGAGGACGAGGTGGCGGCGGAGCATGTGCTGGTCTCTATGGAGGCGGTGGCGCCACGCCGTCGACCTCGGCGGCCGGGAATGAGGTAGAGGATAGCAATGGGAGAGGCGATTTCTTCCTCCGGAGCGGCGTAGCCATGGTGTCAACTAGAAAGCCGGCCTGTGAACAAAGTGGACATGTGCATGTTGGATCCTATAGGGGTTACAAAGTGACAATGTGCAGGTTGATAGTGCAAAGTAACCTGACACGAATCTTAGAACGATAGTGACCATTGGATAAGACAGGAACGCCCACGCCATGGTAGAAAAACCGCGTTCCTCTCTCTCTCCTGTTGCCACCGACTTCAAAAACATTTGGCATGTCCTGAGACCAACCGATGTAATAACAGAAAAAACACAAGGGATGATCAACTAAGCAAAGTATCTAACATTGTGTCGTCCCACACCCAAACCATCTGGGATTTAGTACCAGCCATCATTAACACAATTTTAGCATGGAATGTAAACACTTATCATAAAATAGAACTATCAAGTGGTGCTTTGACCAGGATACCGAGGTATAACTATCATCGATCGTCAGGCTTCTCGGTGCCTTGACCAGGATCGATCGATACATGATTTGTTGTTGCTTGGGATCATCAAGTGGTGCTAGGAATATGCCGTATCTGAACATGGAAACAAAAACAAGAAAAAAATTCTTAGGAAGGCGGTGAAAATGGAATGCAAATCATGACGCGCGATCAAAGGAGTCAATCAAGAAACGAATCATATCGCCATATATGGAAGCCTACAATCACCAATACCCTATATAAGGACTCGTATATTCTCCGAGGAAAATCAATCGTCGTCTTCTTCATCTTCCTGCGGAGCCGACCCACAGATCGCAAGCGACATGAAAGGGCAGCGGGGAGGGTCGGGGAGGAAGAAGACCGACACCTCCAAGCTCATCCCAGATCTAAAAGCACGCTAGTCCGCCTTCTCCAAGCGCCGCAACACGCTCTTCAGGGCGGCCGGCGTCCTCGCCACGATCTCCGGCGCCCAGGTCGCCGTCGTCGTCTTGCCGACTCATGTGACAGCGAATACGCCTTCGAGCCCTCGTCGACGCCGTCCTCCAACGACTTCGACTTCTTCTTCTTCTTCTGATGACAGCGCCGCTCTTCCCAGCCAAGAAGAAGAAGACGACGCCCAGAGTGTCGGCGCTTGAGAGCTTGAGGACGCGTCAAGGGACTCGTCACGGCGGAGTGCTCGGATCAAGGCCGTCGAGGCGGCGTGAAGCGGCCAAGGATGCGGTGGGACGAACAAGTGGTGGGAGGTCGACGTCGCAAGCTCGGTCTGAGTCCTGACTTCGAGGCGGCTCTCCGGCAAATCAGGGATGCCGCTCAACGCATGATTCCAGGCCAGAACAACAACGATGCATGATTTACTATCTACTACGTACTACACTCGATCCATTATTGGCTATCTATATATATCTTCGTGAGTGAAGGGATCTTCTTCGATCCTGTCGTAGGGCTATCTATATCTTTCTAGCTACTCCTAGTACTTCTTATTTTATTAGTATGATGATGCAATGAAACTACCGGTCGTAATAATCAATTCAGTGTTAATGTTGTTAGGAATAGACAACTTGTATTCCTCTGGGGGCCAAAGGCCACAATATATAGTACATGTACAGGACAAATATGCAGACAGCCCCTAACATACGGGGGAAATACAATATATATATATACATCTAACACCCCCCCCCCCCCTCAAACTCATGGTGGATCCACAACATTGAGTTTGGAGAGTAAGAAATCATGTTGCGCTCTGGTCTGTGCCTTCGTGAAGAAATCCGCCAACTATAAATCTGAAGGCACATACTGAAGCGTAACAACCTGAGCCTGCACCTGAGCACGTGTATAGAAAGCATCAACACCAATATGCTTGGTAAGCTCATGCTTGACCGGATCACGTGCAACAACATTAACACTAATACCTGTCGAGACAAAACCGACTGGGTGTCGTAATAGAGACCCTAAAATCATAGTAACCACCGTAACCAGGTCACCTCAGCGATCAACAAGGCCATAGCACGCAACTCAGGCTCAACACTCGAACGGAAACATTGCTTTCTTCGTCTTCCAAGCAATGAGCGAACCACCAAGAAACACATAGTAAGCAGAAAGTGAACGGCGATCCGAAGGATCACTCGCCCACGTAGCGTCCGAATAGCACTGGAGCTGGAAGGAGCTGGAACGAGGAAAGAAAAGGCGACGAGTGATCGTACCACGAAGATAACGAAGAACACGGAGAAGATGACTATAGTGAAGAGTGGTAGGAGCAGAAACAAACTGACTCAGAATATGAACAGGATAAGAGATGTCAGGACGAGTGACAGCAAGATAAACAAGGCTCCCAACAAGATGACGATAACACGTCGGATCAGAAAGAGGATCACCATCAGCCGTAAAAACACGGACAGGAGAAGGGAGAGAACGAAGAGCGGACAGAGAAGAAGACTCAAAGGTTATATGAAAAGAAGCTCCAGAATCCAGATACCACGGAGACGTACCTGACTGTGTAGAGGTGGTGGTCGCACAATGCCTGAAGAGTCAGTCACAGAACCAGCAGTGCCCGTCGAGGAAGAGCCTGTAGCAGCAAGCAGACCGCGAAGACTCCTGATAATGTCCTGATCAGAGAGCAAGCTGCTGAAGATCCGGAAGGAGCCGGCCCACGAGCTGGTCTTCGCGGCGTGGCGGGGTCCGTGTATAACAGGTGGCCCAAGTGTGACCATCCTGTTGCGAAGAAGCGGTGTGAAGAGAACCACGACGACCACGACCACGAGCCTCGCGGCTTCTCGGACCACGAGGCTGCTGAAGCTGGTGACCACGACCTGACACGGAGGAGTAGGTAGGATCGTGGCGGCGGCACGTGGGACCGCTGGCTGAGTCGAGGAAGCGAGCGGCAAAGGAGCACCACGAGTAGCAAGCAGAGGAACCGCAAGAAGACCAGCACCACGGAGACGGGTCTCCTCAGCCCAAGCTTCGGACAACACCTCGAGAGCGGAACACGACCACGAGCATTCAGCTGAGCACGCGGGGCTCAAACTCTGGCGGCCGAGACGAAACTCATAGATGCGGTGAAACTCCAAGTCCGGCGCACAATCTGGCAGACGAGCATCGCCACAAACAGCAAGACGGAGAGAATCAAGGCGGCGCCAGATAGCGGCAGACTGAGTATAAAACTCATCAATAGTGGAATCACCCTGAAGAGCATGCTCTGGCGAACCACGGACAGTAAAGAGCATCCCAGACGGTGATAAGCGGGACGAAGATGGGCCCATCGAAGGCAACGGAGGGAGACTCATAAACTCAGCGACATCTTGAGGCGTAACATCGAGGTGAGAACAGCAGCGACGAGCATCCTCATCAACCCACCGAGTGTAAGCGATCGAGGCGTGTCGATAGGCCTCGAGATCGGAAAATCGCTTGAACTTGGTCATAAGCGACAGACTATCATCAAGACTCGGCAGCATCCTTGGCCTCCTGAGAAGCATCAGCACCGAGAACAATCGGCGTCGGCGGAAGAGGAGCCACAGGAGCAGGGGGCACGACGGACAGGAGACCTCGCCGGAGAGCACACCCCAAAGACGGAGACCGCGCATGTGAACGCGCATAAAGGCGGCGAAATCAGGATAATTCGCACCATCGAAAATCACCGGGCAGCGAGGAATCGCAACATAGCCCGATGTAGAAGACATATCTCTCAATTTTTTTTTCTCAGATTCAGATTCAATCTAGAACCGACGAAGAACAAAGAGCAGGTGGAGCCGGGTCAAACTGGGCGGACGCCGAGAAGCAGTACAACGGCGGGCCAGTGTCAGGAGGCAGCGGAGCAGGTCACGCGCGCGTGGGAGCCGCGTGGAAACCGAGGGCGGGCGGTGTCCCGCGTGGGGGCTGGCGGTGTGGGCGGTGTGGAGACCCGCACGCGTTGATCCAGGGAGGCCCACACGGAGACCGAGGGCGGGCAGGCGGTGTGGAGACCGAGGGCGGGGAGTCCCGCGTGCTGGCGTCGGTGAAGTGGCCCACGCGGAAACCGAGGGCGGGCAGTATGGAGACGGGGAGGCGCAGGAACTGAGGAAGAAATCAAATCGATCCAGGGAGACCGACGAAGAAATCCAAATCGATCCAGGGAGTTGCAGCTCGATCCGGATTTAGATCTGAATCCTGATCGCCCGCGTGGTGGAAGACCGATTTGTAAACAGCAAGGCAAGGCGCGAACGGGCGGCGACCGGCGGCGACGTCGACGGCAAAGCCAACGAGGACAGGGACGGTGGCGGCCGACAAAGTTGCGAGAAAGAGGACGGGGCTAACCTTGCTCTGATACCATATTAGGAATAGACAACTTGTATTCCTCTAGGGGCCAAAGGCCATAATATATAGTACATGTACAGGGCAAATATGCAGGCAGTCCCCTAACATACGGGGCAAATACATTATATATATATATATATATATATATATATATATATATATATATATATATATATATAACAAATTTGTGCTCACATTCACATATATATACCATATCATATTCTCAGTGTCGCGGACCTGCAGCAATCTGTTTTTTGGAGGATAAATCGAACTCCTAATAGTCTTTAATCTGTGCTTATATATCTTTTCATCAGACAACATGCCCAAGTGAAAACTGATCGAGCCCAATTGCACCGTTCGTTGCAAATTAGACATGTTCATGCCCTATTGTCCATGTGCATGCGCAAATTTCCGTCGTAAATAGACGACTTTGATGGATTGCAGGCTCATAACCTGGGGCTTTTTAAAATTACTTCTTGCTAGCACTTCGTTAGATTAGTTGAGAAGTCTTTGTCAATTTAGTTTAAATTGTCAGATGTATTATAATTGTCTTATAATTTTATTATTTTTTCATCTTGCAAATATTATCGGAAATTCTGGTGGGGCGAACCCGTGCCGCGGGATGAACCCATACCAAAGTTGCCATGGTTATTTTCGTGTGGGCCATGGCAGCAATGGTTTTTTTTCTTTCTTTTTTCTTCAAGAATAGCATGACCGTCCAGATTTTGAAAGGACAGACGTGGTTGCATCACGCCGCTGCACCGTTGCAGAGAGGTTCGCGCTAGTGGGGTCCGATATGATTCCTAGCTTCTAACGGTTACAATAAGCCATGTGAATGTACCTGGATTTTTTTCAAGTTAGTTTACATGTTATTTTGTTTTTATAATGCCTGAGCCCTTAATTTGTTTCTTGAGAACCTTCCACTCTGTTACTTAAATCATAGTCTGCTGATTACAAATACCCTTTGGGTGGGGGCTGTGCTATAAGGGCACGGTTCTCATATTTGTTTTTGGTAGGCACAAATGACGAGTATGATAACTAAGTCATGCAATGCATGTCTTGATGTAGGATTTATTTTTTGGTTTTTAAACTTGAAAATGTTTAATCTTTTAAACCATAAGTCGAAATTCATTTTTTTTATGGTTGGCTTTGTCGCGACAGATTTTCGAAACTAACGCATTTTCAGCCTTAAATTAAGTGCTCATGAAACGAAATGATGGCTTCATTCCTAGTAGATAGATTACTCTTCACTCCCCATTTCGAAAAAAAAGAAAAAAAAAAGTAGATAGATTACTCTACGAGAAAGTTATCCGAATACTTAAAAAAAGTATCGCATGGTCCACGTGATAAGCTACTAAAACCAACAAGAAAAAAAAGAAAAGATTACGAAAAATTGATCTGTGAGACCATGCCCTAGGTCTAGGAGTGAATTGTATTAGACATCAAATGTAGTTTCAATCACTGTCGCCTGTGCTTGTCGTCGGCTCGTCTTCACCAATCGTCGTCCTCTTATCGGCGCCACATTCGGTCCTAGCCTGTGATGCTCCCATGCGAACCAGGGCTGGTCCTGAGATTGTGGGGCCCGGAGCGAGACTAAAACATGGGGCCTTTTATACCGACATCACAATTTATATGCATTACCTTGAAAGAATTACTAACATTTCTCTATGCAAAGTGACTTGTGATGGGGTTGATGTCGATACCATTCAATATTTTTTTCCGGTGCATAATGTTGCCAAATCATGTAACCTCTCTCATAGGTCATTTTCTCAACTAAGATATCTCTTGCTTTATTATCAAGATTATCCCAATTTCTTGGATCATAAATATCGGAAGTAACTGGTTGTTCATCAACACTAGGTATGTGCATCAGATGAATCAACTACACAATGTTGGTGTCGATATTTTCTTCCTCCACGACAATTATCACCAACTCATCATTTGGGTTTATCGAAGCACCACTATTAGACTTGAAAGATTTGGGGATAGTGTGGCAATATACCTATTGGTCAAATCGGCGATGTGCGCGTAATGCGCCTAGAGGCGGGGAAGAGAAGTGGTGATATTCTAGCGATCAAGGGCCCTGAAAATTGAATCGATGAGAAAATAGTCGATGAACTAATGATCAAAGATTTAGAATTGTAGAAAAAATTAGGAATAAAAGGATCATCCGAAGTTGCTAACTATTAATGGCAGTGGAATCGATGGTGACTGAAGAAGGTGCACCGCGTTGGTCGTCGGTCGGTGGCGGCCTCGCGGACGAGGTCCGAGGTGATTGGATTGATCGACTCCTTCCTTTCCTACTAGTTCTGACTTCTGAGTCGCCCTATTGGCCTGGCCACGCGATGGAATAGTAATCTATTGATTTCTTTTTGCAGTAACATGTGCATCTCCTATTCACGTCAAAACTCATAGGCTTTTTCAGTCTTTTTTCAGCTTGCCAAACATACGTATGAGTATACATGTATATCTAGGTGGGGCCCCAAGATTTTGGAGGCCCGGGGCGGCCGCACACCCTGCCCCTCCCCAGGGCCGGCCCTGATGCGAACCATGCGGTGCTCTCGCGCACACGACAAATCTAACTGCTCTGCGCTGCTGCAATGTACTAGTCCACGGAAACTAGCGAGTCAGAACATCTCTAGCTAGCAAATCCCGCAAAAATAGGTACCGCTAGCTAAAGGTTTTTCAGTAAACCACGAAATGCTATTAATTACGGTATAGCGACGGTACAACCGGAACTGATCCCGCACAAACAGAAACAGATTCCACAAGCTCTTATGGTACATGCTGGTGCGCGCATACACTTGAGGCCCCGTTCGTTTATTCCTTGAGATGCATGGATTGATCTGGATTGCACCCCAATCCAGTCTGATCCAGCCCGACTAGAATTTTTTTCCAGCCCACCAAATTTGGGTCTTCGTTTAATCCCGATGGGAATATTAGCCCAATCCATTCCAACCAGTTTGCACTAACATGGTCTGGAAAAAAATTACCCCCGCCAAACCTGTGGAGGAATATCCACGCCGGAACGCGGAGAGAGCGCATCGGGCCAGACGAAGACGGGGCAGCGGCACGGCGTAAACGAACACATCATCGGGAAGCTGTGGAATCAATCAGTGTTGGAATTTGGGTGTGGGTCTTGGCCCATAGCCTAATACAAATTCTAAAATTCTCTTGGCCCATTCATGCCTAGCAAGGGGTGGCACCAAAGTTTAGTCCCACCTTGCTAGTTTAGAGGGAGTTGGACCAATATATATAGTGGAGTGTTTCACTACCTCCTAAAGAGAGTGAAGAGGAGTGGCATACACGCGCTCCTCACACGCCGCCCGCAGTTTCTTGGAATTGTGCCGATCTTATCTTTTTGCCGCCGGGAAAATTATTGTGCGAAGTTATTTTTTCGGCCGTTCCGGTTTTTCGGAAGCGTGAACATTACTACTCGGACGTGGACTACGCCCCACGTCTTACCCGACCGGCGCCTATATATAGACGGCCTTAGGCTAAAACCCTAATACGAGAAAATACACATCTCTCTGCCTCAGAACCTTGCGCCGCCGCTACACCTTCTCCATCCCCTCTTCCGGCGTGCACCGGACGACGGACAAGAGGGCCTCCGGAACCACCGCCTCTCGTGAACACAGACGGGTGAGGCGATCAGGTTTTGGGAGCGTCTGCGCGACCTCATCGACATCACGTCGACCGACCACTCCTACCCCGACGAGGACTTCTTCCCGGACATCAGCAGCCTCTACATCGACGCCATGGTGGCGACACTGGTGTCAACCTCAACCCCAACCTGAGCGTGAACCCGATTCCTCCTCCGGCCGTCGTAATCTGTTCCTATCTAGTTCAGTTTACATTGCGATTTCTTGTACTAGCTCTTGGAATAGATGTGATCTGTTTATTCGGTTGAATATGATCTGTTCGTTTATTCGCTAGTATACATGATTAGATTAATTCTAGCACTTATAGTCATGATTTATTATTACTTATTTCGGATTAAATATTATGGTAATTTGCTTATATTTTCAACAATCCAAAACCTGATTATAGGCAACTGAATTCAAGCTGGTTTAGCGCGGCTACAAGGCGCCTCCTTTTGACGGTGTCAATTATAAGAGATGGCGAGAGCAGTTCTATGGTTGAAAAACCTAGGCTGCTATAGCGCCACTCTTGGTAAACTGAGGAGACCTTTCTCTGTTCAGAGGAAGCGTTTGAAAGTCGACACCATGTTTATGGGGGCTTTGTTCAATATTCTTGGTGACAACATTGTTGACACCTATATGTCATTGATAATGGCAAGGATGCGTGGGATGCAATGGGCGCCAAGTTTGGTGTTTAGGATCTTTGGCACCGAATCGTATATCATGGAGCAATTCTATGACTACAAGATGATGACCGGCCGTCCATCGTGGATCAGGCTCATGAGATCTGATCCTTGCCAAAGAACTCGGCGATTCAAGTGTAACTTACGGACAAGTTCGTGGCGGAGGCATTATTGCCAAGCTTCCTCCTTCTTGGAGGAACTTTGTTATCTCTCGAAACATAAGAGACAGGAGTTTTCTGTTGGATCTCATCGGATCTCTTCATGTTGAAGAAAAGGCGAGCAAAAGATACACGTCCTCGAGGCTTTGATGGAAGTTCTAGCGCACATGTAGTGCAGAAAAACAACTTCCAGTCCACAAGTTCAAGAATAAGAACAGGTCTAATGGCAAAGGAAAGTTTGATGGCAAAAACAAGGCCGCATGGACTACCAACTTCAAGAAGAAGACGAGTATAAGAAGAAAGGATCCTGACATGTCCGTGGTGATCCTAATCATTGGGCTCCTAGCTGCCCCAATCGCTGACAAGCGTTCACATGGAAATAGTGGCAAGTCCGCTAATGTTGTCCTTGGTGATATTGAGATGAAAGATCTTTGGAGTGCAGTATATTTACCCTGTTCTTTCAGTTTGTAATTCACCTGATTGGTGGATAGACACCTTGGTGCAAATATACATGTATGTGCTGATATTTCCATGTTCTCTTCTTATCAGTCGAACGGGCTGGCTCCGTCTTGATGGGAAACGGCTCACGTGCTTTCATTCAAGGTGTTGATGCGGTGGATCTGAAGTTTACTTCGGGAAGATCGTCTGTTGAAGAATGCAGACGTTCCCTCAATCAATAAGAATCTCGTCGGCGGATCTCTTACGTCGAGATGGTTTTAAGTTAGTCTTTGAGTCCAATAAAGTTGTAATTTCTAAGTGTGGACAATTTGTTGGAAAGGGTTATGAGTGCGGAGGCTTGTTTCGCTTATATTTGTCAGACTTATGTACTCAAGTTATTAATCATGTTTGCAATGATAGTGAGTCCAATATTTGGCATTCACGACTTTGTCATATTAATTTTGGGTGCATGACGCGCTTGTCGATATGAATTTAATTCGAAATTTACTACTATCAAAAGTTCCAAGTGTCAAGTATGTGCAAGCTAAGCAACCTCGCAAGTCTCACAAGACCGCCGAGGTACAATTTGGCACCATTGGAACTAATACATTCAGATCTTTGTGAGATGAATGGTGAGTTGACAAAAGGTGGAAAGCGATATTTCATGACTTTAATTGATGATTCCACTCGACATCAATGTGTATCTTCTGAAATCTAAAGATGAAGCTTTTAATCACTTCAAAATCTATAAAGCTGAATCGAAAACCAACTTGATCGAAAGATTAAGCGACTTGATGCGATCGTGGTGGAGAGTATTTTTCCAACAATTTGATTCTTTTGTGCGGAGCATGGTATTATCCATGAGAGGACGCCTCCTACTCACCTCGGTCAAATGGGGTGGCGAAAGAAAGAACCGTACTCTAACCGATTTGGTTAACGCCATGTTAGATACATCGGGTCTATCCAAGGAATGGTGGGGAGGCGATAAAGACTGTGTCATGTCCTAAACCGTGTTCCCAAAAAGAACAAAACCATTACTCCATTTGAGGAATGGGAAAGGAAAAGGCTGAAACTCTCCTACTTACGAACTTGGGGTTGTTTGGCGAAAGTGAATGTGCCGATACCCAAGAAGCGCAAGCTTGGACCAAAACCGTGGATTGTGTCTTTCGGGATATGCATTTCATAGCATTGGCTATAGATTTTGATAGTGAAATCTCGGTATCCGACATGCATGTTGGTACAATCATGGAGTCGAATGATGCGACTTTCTTTGAAGACATCTTTCCCATGAAAGATTCGTCTAGTTCATCAAATCAGGAGATGCCTAGTTTAGCTAGTCAAGAATTAATCACCATTCCTGAACCCACCATTTCGATAGAACACCACGATAATCCTGGAGGATAACGGTGAAGCTCCTACCGGTAAGAGACAAAGGATTGCGAAGTCCTTTGGTGATGATTTCATTGTATACCTCGTGGATGATACTCCCACTTCTATTTCAGAAGCTTATGCATCTCAAGATGCTGACTACTGGAAAGAAGCCGTTCGCAGTGAGATGGATTCCATCATAGCAAACGGAACTTGGGAAATTACTGATCGTCCTTATGGGTGCAAACCTGTAGGATGTAAGTGGGTGTTTAAGAAGAAGCTTAGACCTGATGGTACTATTGAGAAGTATAAGGCACTTGTTGCCAAGGGTTATACCCAGACAGAAGGCGAAGACTTCTTTGATACTTATTCACCTGTGGCTAGATTGACCACCATTCGAGTACTGCTATCCTTGGCTGCCTCGCATGATCTTCTCGTTCATCAAATGGACGTTAAGACGGCTTTCCTAAATGGAGAGTTAGATGAGGAAATTTATATGGGGATGGATTCGTGATAGATGGTCAAAAAGGCAAGGTGTGCAAGTTACTGAAGTCTCAGTATGGTCTTAAGCAAGCACCTAAGCGTTGGCATGAGAAGTTTGAAAGGACTTTAAGCGATGAAGGATTTATTGTAAATGAAGTGACAAGTGTGTGTACTATCGCCATGGTGGGGGCGAGGAGTCATCTTATGTACGTATGTTGATGATATCGATATTCGGGACCAATATTAATGTTATCAATGAGGTCAAAGACTTTCTATCTCGTTGTTTTGAGATGAAAGATCTAGGAGTGGCTGATGTGATATTGAACATCAAGCTGCTGAAAGATGATGATGGTGGGATAACACCGCTTCGGTCTCACTATGTGGAGAAGATCTTGAGTCGTTTTGGGTATAGCGAATGTAGATCCTCTCCTACACCATATGATCCTAGCGTGTTGGTTCGAAAGAATCGGGGAGATCCTAAGGATGCTAAAGATCACCTGAGATATTCTCAGATTATTGGCTCGCTTATGTATTTAGCCAGCTACGAGGCTGACATCTCCTTTGCTGTAAGCAAGTTAAGTCGATTTGTCTCAAATCACGGAGATGTTCATTGGCGCCCTTGAAAGGGTTTTGCGTTATTTGAAAGGCATCATGAGCTATGGGATTCACTACTCCGGTATCCAAGGGTACTTGAAGGGTATAGTGACTCAAACTGGATTTCGATGTTGATGAGACTAAGGCCACGGTGGTTATGTGTTTACACTTGGTGGTGGCGCTTTCTTGGAAGTCTTGCAAGCACCATCTTAACGAGGTCAACTATGGAAGCAGAACTCACAAGATTAGACACGCCACTATTGAAGCGAGTGGCCGTGAACTCTTGATGAACTTACCGTGGTTGAAAAACCAATACCGCAATCCTTATGAACTGTGATAATCAAACTGTGATCATAAAAATAAAGCAGTTCTAAGGACAATATGAAGTCATCAAGACATGTGAAGAGGAGATTGAAATCTGTCGGAAAATGAGAAACTCCGAGTTATTGCATTGGATTATATCCAAACATCTAAAATCTGGCATCCTTCACAAAGGGTCTATCACGTAATGTGATAGATAATGCATCGAGGAGATGGGTTTGAGACCCACTTTTGAGTTGCTCACGGTGGTAACCCGCTATGTGATCGGAGATCCCGTGAAGTAGAGTTGGGAGACAAGCTGTTGGTCAACTGGGAGGAGAGTATCCTTATAGCATACTACCACTCCGTATAGATGCAATACTCTCCTATTCTGCATGGCAGGTTGGTATTTACCTTAATGTGTTCAGAGTGGCTTGTTTAAGCAAAGATGTTGTCCTCAGAACATCTTTTGAAGAACACACCTATATGAGTCGACTGTCCAAACGTCGCATCCGTGAGAGTTGGGTGCTCTCTAATAAACTCATGAAAGGCCATGGAGTATGACGCATAAGCTCCAAACCGTGGAGAAGCTTGGCAACTCAGTCGTCTAGACCTTATGTGAAACTAGTGCGCACCAAACTTGTAGTTCAAGGCATAGTCCACTATTCAAGTTGCAATCTAGTGTAGCATGAAGTTCTAAGTGGAAGTTCAACTTAACAGTCTCCACCTCGCACCGTATATAAACAATGCTCGAACTGATTGATGTGATGTGATGATATGTGCCTATGAGAATTTGTGGGGAATTGTTGGAATTTGGGTGTGGGCCTTGGCCCATAGCCTAATACAAATTCTGAAATTCTCTTGGCCCATTCATGCCTAGCAAGGGGTGGCACCAAAGTTTAGTCCCACCTTGCTAGTTTAGAGGGAGTTGGACCAATATATATAGTGGAGTGTTTCACTACCTCCTAAAGAGAGTGAAGAGGAGTGGCATACGCGCTCCTCCTCTCTCGCCGCCTCGTCACGGCAGCAGCAGCCTTGGCCAGCAGTTTCTTGAATTGTGCCGATCTTATCTTTTTTTTTGCTCGGGAAAATTATTGTGCGAGTTATTTTTACATCGGCCGTTTCCGGTTTTTCCGGAAGCGTGGCTATTACTACTCGGACGTGGACTCGCCCACGTCTTACCCGACCGGGCGCCTATATATAGACGGCCTTAGGCTAAAACCCTAATACGAGAAAATACATCTCTCTCGCCGTAACCTTGCGCCGCCACACCTTCTCCATCCCTCTTCCGTGCGGACGACGGGACAAGAGGCCTCCGAACCACCGCCTCATGAACCTGTGCGGGTGAGGCGATCAGGTTTTAGGGAGCGCGTCTGCGACTCGACGCATCACGTCGACCGACCACTCCTTCCCCAACGAGGACTTCTTCCGGACATCAGCATCTACATCGACGCCATGGTCGGCGACATCGGTGTCAACCTCAACCCCAACTGAACGCGAACCCGATTCCTCCTCCAGACCGCATTTAATCTGTTCCTATCTAGTTCGGTTTACATTGCGCTTGTACTAGCTCTTGGAATAGATGTGATCTGTTTATTCTGGTTGAATATGATCTGTTCGTTTATTCTGCTAGTATACATGATTAGATTAATTCTAGCACTTATAGTCATGATTTATTATTACTTATTTCGGATTAAATATTATGGTAATTTGCTTATATTTTCAACAATCAGTGCCTCAAATATCCAGGTTTGGATTGGGTGGTGCATTGGAATTCACCAAATCCACGCCTGGATCAGTTCCAGCTATGGATTCAATCCCTAGCAAACGAACATGGCCTGAGGGATTAAGATGCCTTGAGCACACTCAGGTGGAGAAAAGTACTAGCCATGGCGTGCCTTCGTCTCTAACTCTTCATCAATCCAATAAAGGATAGTAGCAACAGTAAAGCCTGTTTCAAGAAAACATTCTTGTTTTGTTTGGTCTCATAGTCTTCCTCCATCCACCTAATTCCTTCTTAGCAATTTTAGTTCTGCATAGATGGCCGCGTGCGGCAGCACAATGGGCTGAGAACTTGTGCTTTTGTAATACCTGTCGAGACTTCAAATTTGTGATGATAATGATGGTCACTTTCGGCGTACTGGAGACTAGAATTAGGTAAATCATCATACTATTAGAACTGGACCAAGTATAACTGTGCGGTCCAGCAGAGGGATGTCCTGAAATTGAAAAGTCAGTGAATCCAGACATCATTTCTGTCAGCGGTGTCCTGCCCGAGCTTCGATTTCACGCGAAAGAACCGGTGGTAAATCTCCCGCTCCCGCGACAGCCCACGGGCCAGTGCCAGACGCACCAGGCTGAATATTTTCAAGTTCCTTGGAAAAATATCCGTGCTCATTTTCAGGCCCATAAATACCTGTGGCCCATAAACGCATACCTGTGTTGACAGATTATAAGCACAAAACCGTCAGAATACCGAGTACTCCTACTCAAAATCCCACCCCAAAAACAACCCTGTGCCGGCAAATCTTCTATCCGTACATGTAACTAACGGGAAGTGGTCGTGATAGATCTACACCCTCCGAATTATAAGACGTTTTTGTTTTGTGAATCGAATGTATGTGGGCGCCCTTTTAGTATATAGGTTCGGGGTGAAATTATACACTATAAGACGTCTAGATACATTTATTTCACAAAACTAAAATGTCTTATATTTTTGAAGGAAGGGAGTATAAGACAATGTGTCAAGCTAGACAGTGGTCCGTGGTCCTCGCCCCCTCTCACACTAGAGCATGTCAAAGCTTGTTGTCATGCTAAGTCCGTAAAGGATCCGATCATCGAAGAAACAACATCGCCAATGATTTGGTCCGTAGATCAGAAGAGATGATAAACCTATAGCTATACATATGAAAACGAAAACTAACCAGACCATAGGAGATCCGCCAAACAAACAACTCCATACGCCCTCCAATCATGCAAGGTGCACCACCAGAGCGAGGATAGGTAAGGAAGAAAATTATAATGACATCAGGATATCAACGCCCCCTAATCACTGCAACAAAGACCCATAAACAAGAAATAAATATTGCAACCCTCCCGCTGACCATCGTAGGCAAGGCCGACTGGCGAAGGAAGGGGGCCCTACTCGTTGCGGGATCATCGTATTCATCTTATTACCAAACTCAAAACTTGACACTACAAGAGCATCAACCTTTATGTTTTTTTGGATTTCTAGAACGTCTATATAAAGAGGACAGAAAAAGGTTTAGCAATCCAAAATATTATTCATATCATTAAACATTTCTAAAACTTTATTGATATATTTTCGTGTGCATCATATACACACACACACGGCACCCACAAAACATACACACACGGCCCACACACACTACACACAACTATCAATGGCACACACATCACAGACATACGACACACACGCATGCATCAGACACAAACCCGTGTGCACAATACACGCATACACCCAGCAACACACGGGCGCATATATCACAAGCACACATGCAGAACCCGGAAGAACTCCACCTGTGAATCGGACAAAGTGGACGGGAGACCACATTTAGCAATTTGCACAGATATTTAAATGAGGAGAGAGAGAATGGAAAAGAATGCTGAGCCGGCCACAATTTTTACTCGACTTTCTAAATTTTTTAGGGGCGACTTATAAGAAATTTTTGCCCCAATTGCTAAATCCTAGTTTTATGGGTTATTTTGTAACACAAGAAGGGCCATGAAGAACCCATGTCTATTTTATAAAAGCAAAGGGCAGAACACTTTACAACCAGACCCAAAAGAAATAGAAAAGTACAACTGATCCCCTGGCTTTTGCAAGAAGGACCCCATACTAAATGAAAAACCTAATCGAGGCCAAATTCTCTTCCACTCGAGATAAACCTCGGTGTCAAGAGGATCACGCCACTTGGGTTGACTAGCTCGCCATGGATTTAACGTGCAAATCACGACCTTCGAGTAGAAGCTAGCTACAGATACCTCCCATATGGCACAAAAGCCGAGAGGAAAGAAAGTCACCTTTTCACCAGCAATGTCACCAGCATAGTCGTAGTGACCCCCCTCTACCGCCGTTCTCCGAATAAATCAATAGACGACGTAGCTTTGACGTCTTCACTGATGAGGATGAACTGCTTCCCAATCGCCGGATGCAATTTCTCGGGTCACTTCTCCATTCGTTCTCCATAACTACAATGGCCTCTAAAGTGGAGAGTGTTGGAGATATGCCCTAGAGGCAATAATAAATGTAGTTATTGTTATATATCTGTGTGTTTATGATAAATGTTTACATTCATGCTATAATAGTATTAACCAGGAAACATTAATACTTGTGTGATTTGTAAACTAAATTAGAGTCCCTAGTAAAGCCTCTTCAAAATACTAGCTTGTTGATTAATAGATGATCATGGTTTCTTGATCATGAACATTTGATATGTTGTTAATAACTAGGTCATATCATTAGGAGAATGGTATGATGGACATACTCCTATAGATAAGCGTAGCATAAAGATCAAGTCATTTTAATAGTTCAATTGCTATAAGCTTTCTGATACATAGTAACCTAATTCCTTCGATCATGAGATCATGCTAATCACCATCACCAGAAGGATGCTTTGATGACATCAAACACCACACTGTAACTGGGAGGCTATAAAGGTGGCATTGAGTGTTCGGAAAGTATGGGTTGAGGCACATGGATCAAGAGTGGGATTTATCCATCCATATGACGGATAGATATACTCTGGGCCCTCTCGGTGGAATGTCATCCAATTGGCTTGCAAGCATGTGACTAGCTTACAAGGGATCACATACCACGGGAACGAGAAAAGAGTACTTATCGATGTGAGGTTGAACTAGGTATGCGAGATCTGGCGATTAAAACCTCGGATAAGTAAACTATCGTGAGACAAAGGGAAATTGGTATCGTATGTAAGTGGTTCATTCGATCGCAAAGTAATCGTTGAAATATGTGGGAGCCTTATGAATTTCCATATTCCTCTATTGGTTATTGATCGGAGAAGTGTCTCGATCATGTCCGCATAATTCATGAACCGTAGGGAGACACACTTAAGGATTCGATGTTGTTGAGTACTTATGGAATGGTGAGTAAGAGATCGAATATTGTTCGGAGTCTCGGATGGGATCCGGGATATCATGAGGAGATCCGTAATGGTCCGAAGAATAAGATTCATATAAGGAAAGTCCTGTTTCGGAGTTGCGGAATGATTCCGGTGTTTTCACCGGGAATGTTCTAGAAGGGTCCGGAAGGTCCGGCACTCCGGAGGGGAAGGGTACATGAATGTGTCATAACAATGTGGAATGGTTGCATCATGTACTAGGTAACATGGCTGGGAAAAATAAAGGGAAAAATCAAATCCTAGTTTGAAAGTCAAACGCCAATTTGAAAAAGTCAAACGGCAAGTTTGCTTGGTGGAGGGAGAGTAGGAAACCTACTTGGGGAGGAAGTCCTCCTCCCTCCACCCGCCGGCCAAGGAGGCCGAGTTGGGGGAGGACTCCCTCCTCCCAACCGGCGCCCTCCCACCTATACAAGGAGGGGCAGGGCTGCCCCTCTCCCACACACCCACACACCCAACACATCCCAAACCCTAACCCTAGCCGCCGGCCTCCTCCAAGTCGCCGCCGCCCTAGGGTTTCTCCTAGCCACCGACTTGGGGCTTCCCCAAGCCCTAGACACCGGCCAAGCTCCTCCCCTTGGTGCCCTCTAAACCCTAGATCGCCAAGGCCTCTCTCATAGTCCACCATACTCGCTCCGGCTTAAGACGAAGCCCTGCGAGATCTCCCCTCTACTTCCGGTACCACGCCGTCGTCTTGGGAATCGCGAAGAGTGCTACAACCTCCTTGCTGATGGAACAAGGAGAGGAAGGTCTTCATCAGTCTGAGCGTGTGACCATTGCGGGCTCTTGGGAGCCTTGTGTGGAAGGATCGTCTACACGATCTTGAGATCGGCAAGAGTACGACTACATCACCCACGAGAATCTGCTCTTGTTAACCGCTTTGGAATCTTCGAGGGTGAGTTCCTCTATCGACTCGTTGCTACAATCTAGTAGATAGATCTTGGCTTGTTTGTTTGCATGCGGTAGATAGATCTTGGCTTCTATCGACACTTCTCCGATCAATAACCAATAGAGGAATATGGAAATTCATATGGCTCCCACATATTTCAACGATTACTTTGCGATCGAATGAACCACTTACATACGATACCAATTTCCCTTTGTCTCACGATAGTTTACTTATCCGAGGTTTTAATCGTCGGTATCTCTGCATACCTAGTTCAACCTCGTTACTGATAAGTACTCTTTTCTCGTTCCCGTGGTATGTGATCCCTTGTAAGCTAGTCACATGCTTGCAAGCCAATTGGATGACATTCCACCGAGAGGGCCCATATGTAAGTGGTTATTGATCGGAAAACAAAAATTTCCATATGTAAGTGGTTATTGATCGGAAAACAAAAAATTTCTACCGCATACAAACAAACAAGCCAAGATCTATCTACTAGATTGTAGCAACGAGTCGATAGAATAACTCACCCTCGAAGATTCCAAAGTGTTTAACGAGTACCTAAGTAGAGGGAGATCTCGCAGCTTCTCCTGCCGGGCGATATGGTGATGGAGTAGAGAGTCCTCGACGATCTAGGTTTTAGACACGCCGAGGAGGAAGCTTGGCCGCTGCTAGGGTGCTAAGCGGCGGCTTGACCTAGGTCGTGGCGGTGGAGGTGGCGACCGGCTAGGGTTTGGAGGAGAGGATCTTGTGTGTGCTGGGAGGAGCCTGCCCTCCTTATATAGGTGGAGGGCCGGCCAAGGGAGGAGGAGAGGTCCTCCCCAACTTCGGCAGGTGGTGGCCCCGCGGTTGGAGGAGGAACTCCTCCTCCAACTCAGTTTTCCTCTTTCCAAATTTAGCCGTTTGACTTTTCAAACTAGTGTTTGACTTTTCAAACTAGGATTTGAATTAATCCTTTATTTGGTTCAGCGATGACACTTAGTACATGATGCAATCATACCAACTTGATACAACACATTCATGTACCCTTCCCGGAGTGCGGACATTCGAACATTCTAGAACATTCCGATGAAAACACGGAACCATTCTCCAACTCAAGGACTTTCCTTATATGAATCTTATTCTCCGACCATTCGGATCTCCTCGTGATATCCTGGATCCCATCCGGGACTCGAACAACATTCGGTCTCTTTCTCATCATTCCATAACTACTCAAAACAACGATATGATCTTGTTGTTAATAACATCTCAATGTTCATGATAGAAACCACAATCATCTATTAACCAACAAGCTAGTATTATATAGAGGCTTTACTAGGGACTTCAAATTAAGTTTACAAATCACACAGTATTAATGTTTCCTTGTTAATACTATTATAGCATGAATGTAAACATTTATCATAAACACAAAGATATAATAATAACTACATTTATTATTGCCTCTAGGGCATATCTCCCAACTCTCCCACTTGCACTAGAGTCATCTAATCTAGATTACATGGTAATATACCAACACCCATGGCAGTTTGGTGCTGGTCATGTTTGCCCTCGGGAGAGGTTTAGTCAACGGATCCGCCACATTCAGATCTGTGTACTTTGCAAATCTTTATATCCCCATCTTGGATATGTTCTCGAATAAGCGTGAAAACGTGGCTTGATGTGCTTCACTTCTTGTGTGACCTTGGTTCTTGCGCATTGGCTATGGCGCCCATGTTATCACAGATGAATAGACATTGGGTCCAGCGCACTAGGAACCACACCCACGTAATGAACTCTTTCATCCATATCGCTTCTTGTGAAGCCTCAAGCGACCATGTATTCCGATTCAGTTGAAGATCTCGCCACAACGCTTTGCTTTGCACTCCTCCGACTAACTTTGCACCATTCAAAATAAATACGTATCCAGATTGTGATTTAGAATCATCCGGATCGGTGTTCCAACTAGCATCGGTGTAACCATTAACAATGAGTTGTTCATCACCTCCATAAGAAAGAACCATATCCTTAGTTCTTCTCAAGTACTTAAGGATGTTTTGACATTGTCCAATGATCCACTCTGGATCACTTTGATATCTGCTAGTTAAACTAACAGCATATGCAATGTCGGGTCTAGTACATAGCATGGCATACATTAGAGATCCTATGGCTGAGGCATAGGGAGTCTTACTCATCCTTTCTCTATCTTCTGCCGATGTCGGACTTTGAGTTTTACTCAAGGTCGTATTGGGCAACATGGGCAAGAACCCTTTCTTGCTATCTTCCATTTCAAACTTCTTTAGAACTTTGTCCAAATATGTACTCTGTGAAAATGATATTTGGCGTTTCGATCTATCTCTATAAATCTTTATGCCTAATATGTAAGCTGCTTCGCCAAGATCCTTCATTGAAAAACTATTATTCAAATATTCTTTGACACTATTAAGAAGGTCTACATCATTCCCAATCAACAATATGTCATCTACATATAGTATTAAGAATGCTACAGAGCTCCCACTCACTTTCTTGTAAATACAAGCTTCTCCATAAGTTTGTATAAAACCAAAACTTTTGATCACCTTATCAAAACGTTGATTCCAACTTCGGGATGCTTGCTTCAATCCATAGATGGACCTTTGAAGTTTGCATACCTTGTTAGCATCTTTAGGATCGACAAAACCTTTGGGTTGCATCATATACAACTCTTCATCAATGTCTCCATTGATAAATGTTGTTTTGACATCCATCTGCCATATCTCATAATCATAATATGCAGCGATTGCTAACATAATCCTCACAGACTTTAACTTCGCTACTGGTGAGAAAGTCTCATCGTAATCAACTCCTTGAATTTGTCGAAACCCTTTTGCGACCAGTCGAGCTTTATAGACAGTAACATTACCAGCAACATCTGTTTTCTTCTTGAAGATCCATTTGTTCTCGACAGCCTTCCGGCCATCCGGTAAGTCCACCAAAGTCCATACTTGGTTTTCGTACATGGATCCAATCTCGGATTTCATGGCTTCTTGCCATTTATTGGAATCTGGGCTCATCATCGCTTCCTCATATGTCACAGGGTCATCGGTGTTGTCCACCAACATGACACTCATAACGGGATCATACCAATATGGAGTGGTACGAGTTCTCGTTGACCTGCGAGGCTCTGTAGCAACTTCAACCGAAGTTTCATGATCATCATCATTAGCTTCCTCTCTTATTGGTGCAGGCACCACAGGAACTTCTTCCGGTGCTGCGCTACTCGCAATTTCGAGAGAAGGTTCGACAACCTCGTCAAGTTCTACTTTCCTTCCAGTCACTTCTTTCAAGAGAAATTCCTTCTCTAGAAAGGATCCATTCTTGGCAACGAAGATTTTGCCTTCGGATCTATGATAGAAGGTATACCCAATAGTTTCCTTCGGGTATCCTATGAAGACGCATTTTTCCGCTTTGGGTTCAAGCTTGTCCGGCTTTAACTTCTTTACATAGGCTTCGCATCCCCAAACTTTAAGGAACAACAATCTAGGTTTCTTCCCAAACCATAATTCATACGGTGTCGTTTCAACGGATTTAGATGGTGCCCTATTTAAAGTGAATGTGGTTGTTTCTAATGCATAACCCCAAAATGATAGCGGTAAATCTCTAAGTGACATCATAGAATGAACCATATCTAAGAGAGTTCTATTACGACGTTCGGACACACCATTACGTTGTGGTGTTCCCGGCGGTGTCAATTGTGAAAGTATTCCGCATTTCTTCAAATGCTCGCCAAACTCGTAACTTAGATATTCACCTCCACGATCAGAACGTAGAAATTTAATCTTCTTGTTATGTTGATTCTCTACCTCACTTTGAAATTCCTTAAACTTCTCGAAAGTTTCGGACTTATGTTTCATGAAATAGATATACCATATCTACTCAAGTCATCCGTGAAGGTAAGAACATAACGATAACCACCGCG
The DNA here is from genome assembly GCA_023614405.1 of Avena insularis. Classification (NCBI taxonomy): domain Eukaryota; kingdom Viridiplantae; phylum Streptophyta; class Magnoliopsida; order Poales; family Poaceae; genus Avena; species Avena insularis. The sequence goes on from JAJUPC010000323.1 coordinate 379,359, forward strand.
CGATGCTACACTCATTGGACCACATACATCGGTATGTATGATTTCCAATAAGTCCGTAGCTCGCTCCATCATACCAGAAAATGGAGTCTTAGTCATTTTACCCATCAGACATGCTTCGCATCTTTCAAGTGATTCGAAATCAAGTGATTCAAGAAGTCCATCGGAATGGAGTTTCTTCATACGCTTCACTCCAATGTGACCAAGGCAGCGATTACATATATGTCGAGTTATCGCTCGATTTCAAACGTTTAGCCTCAATGTTATTAATATGTGTATTTCCACTATCGAGATTCAACAAGAATAGACCATCTATCAAAGGTGCATGTGCATAAAACATATTACTCATATAAATCGAACAACCATTATTCTCGGACTTAAACAAGTAAGCATCTGCGCAATAAACAAGATCCCGATATAATGTTCATGCTTAACGGGCACCAAATAACAATTATTTAAGTATAAAACTAATCCCGATGGTAGATGAAGGGGTAGCGTGCCGACCGATCACATCAACCTTTGATCGTTTCCCTCTGCGCATCGTCACCTCGTTCTTCGCTAGCTTCCGTTTATTCTGCGGCACTGTTTGAGTTACAAATATGAGCAACCGAACCAGTATCAAATACCCGTGCACTACTACAGTACTAGTGAGATACACATCAATAACATGTATATCGGATATACCTTTCTTCTTGATGTTGCCGTTCTTCAAATCCGCCAAGTACTTTGGGCAATTCCGCTTCGAGGACCTTCTCCCTTGCGGTAAAAAGCACTCAAGATCGCTTAGGTCCAGCCTTGGTCTTCTTCAGAGGCGTGGCAACTTTCTTACCACCCTTCTTGAAGTGTCCTTCCCTTAGACTTGCCTTTCTTGAATTTGGTGGTCTTATTGACCAACAACACTTGGTGCTCTTTCTTGATCTCCACATCTGCAGACTTCAACATGGCAAAGAGTTCTGGCAATGTCTTGTTCATGTTTTGCATGTTGTAGTTCATCACAAAGTTCTTGTAACTTGGTGGTAGTGATTGGAGGACACGGTAAATCCCCAAAGCATTAGGAATCACAATACCCAAGCTTTGAAGTTTGTTTACGTGCTCAGACATCTTAAGCACATGCTCAGCACGGAGCTGCCCTCTTCCATCTTGCGCTTAAAGAACTTTTCGTAAGCTTTCAATTGCCGCATGAGTCTCAAAGATCAATTTGAGATCCTCGAAAATATCATATGGGTCTGAATTCTCAAACCTTTTACAAGCTCGATTCTAAACCATACAAGATAGCACATCGAGCGGAGTATCGAGTCTTCGAGTGAGGTAAACATTCTTTACTTCATCGGCATCATCACCGCAGTGGGTCACCCGGCGGTGCATCCAAAGACATAGGTCAAATTACCAGATGTGAGGACAATCCTCAAATTGCGGAACCAATCCGCGAAGTTGCTTCCATTGTTTTCAACTTTTCTTTCTCTAGGAACGCATTAAAATTTATGGTAGGGGCTGCCATTGATCTATAACATATTTGCAATAGTTTAGACTAAGTTTATGACAAATTGAGTTCAAATTAATAATAAAATTAATCTAGGTGAACTCCCACTCAAAACAATATCCCTCACATTGTTTTAGTGATCACACGAACCAAATCCACCATATCAACACCGATCATCACGAGAGTTGATATAGTTTCAATGGTGAACAATCGACATGTTCATCATATCTACTATATGATTCATGCTTTACCTTTCGGTGATCCGTGTTCCGAGACCATGTCTCACATGCTAGGCTCGTCAAGATCAAACCTTTGTTTCGCATGAGCAAATCTGGCTTGCTCACGTTGTATACACTTGCGGAATCTAACACACCCGATCATCACGTGGTGCTTGAAACAATAAGCTTTAGCGGTGCTAACTAAGGGTGAACACTTTATGACTTGAAATTCATGTGCATGAGGGATCATCTTATAATGCTACCGTTGTCTACTAAGCAATACAAGATGCATAAAGGATTAACATCACATGCAATTCATAATATGTGATATGATATGGCCTTTCTTCTTTGTGCTTCGATCTCCATCTTCTAACGAACATGATCTCCATCATCATCGGCATTGCATCAAGGTCAATGACGCTTCTCCATGGTTGTCGTCCACCGGCTTCTACTATTACAACTACTTTGAATAGACACGCGGGTCTTAACATAAATTAAAGACAACCATATGGCTCCTGGGTTGCCAACTTACAATAAGGAACATTGCATACATCAAATATAATCACAATCATGGCCATATCACATCACAGACACCTGCAAAACAAAGTTAGACGCCTCTACTTTCTTTGCATGTTTTACGTGGTTTAGGGATTTCAATAAGTGTCGTTCTAACTTACGAACAAGAACCACAACATTGATACTAGTATTGTTAATCACCGTTGTAAATTGGATCTTAACTATGCTAGGAGAAAGCAGGCACCCATAAAGCCACTTATGCAATACAAGTTGCATGTCAAGCGTGGAGCAAGTCTCATGAACGATGTCATGTAAGGTTCGCCCGGGCCGCTTCATCCCAACATACGCAAGATGCAAAGTACACAAGAAGCAATCGACAATAAAAGCATAAACGCCCACAATGACCATTGTGTTCTACTCGTGTGAGATCTATATATAGACACGGCTCGATACCACTTTGTAGGGTTTCGTAGCATGGAAAACAAAAATTTCTACCGCATACAAACAAACAAGCCAAGATCTATCTACTAGATTGTAGCAACGAGTCGATAGAATAACTCACCCTCGAAGATTCCAAAGTGTTTAACGAGTGGATTCTCGTGGGTGATGTAATCGTACTCTTTCCGATCTCAATATCGCGTGACGATCCTTCCGCGCTGCGTTCGGCAGCGCTCGATCGGTCACCGTTCGGTAAATTTTCGAAGACCTTCCTCTCCTTGTTCCAGCAAAGCGGAGGTTGTAGCACTCTCCTCGCGATTCCGGCACTGTGGCGTGGTGCAGGAAGTAGAGGAGATCTCGAGGCTTCGCCTTAAGCCGGCGAGTATGGTGGAGTATGAGAGTCCCTCGACGATCTAGGTTTTAGACACGCCGAGGAGGAAGCTTGGCCGGCTAGGGGTTGCTAGGCGGTGGCGGCGGCTTGACCTAGGTCGTGGCGGCGATGGAGGTGGCGGCGCCCGGCTAGGGTTTGAGGAGAGGATCTTGTGTGTGCTAGGAGGAGCCCCGCCCTCCTTATATAGGTGGAGGCCGGCCGGCCAGGGGAGGGAGGAGTCCCTCCCCAACTCGGCTTGGGTGGTGCCTGGCCGTGGAGGAGGAACTCCTCCCAACTCAGTTCCCTCCTCCTCTTTCCTCTTTCCAAATTTAGCCGTTTGACTTTTCAAACTAGCTGTTTGACTTTTCAAACTAGGATTTGAATTAATCCTTTATTTGGTTCAGCGATGACACTTAGTACATGATGCAATCATACCAACTTGATACAACACATTCATGTACCCTTCCCCTCCGAAGTGTCGGACATTCCGGAACATTCTAGAACATTCCCGATGAAAACACCGGAACCATTCCCCAACTCCGAAACGGGACTTTCCTTATATGAATCTTATTCTCCGGACCATTCCGGATCTCCTCGTGATATCCTGGATCCCATCCGGGACTCCGAACAACATTCGGTCTCTTTCTCATCATTCCATAACTACTCAAAACAACGTCGAATCCTTAAGTGTGTCTCCCTACGGTTCGTGAATTATGCACATGATCGAGACACTTCTCGAACAATAACAAATATAGTAATCTGGAAATTCATATGGCTCCACATATTTCACTGATTACTTTGCGATCGAATGAACCACTTACATACGATATCAATTTCCCTTTGTCTCACGATAGTTTACTTATCCGAGGTTATGATCGTCGGTATCTCTGCATACCTAGTTCAACCTCGTTACCGATAAGTACTCTTTTCTCGTTCCCGTGATATGTGATCCCTTGTGAGCCAGTCACATGCTTGCAAGCTAATTGGATGACATTTCACCGAGAGGGCCCAGAGTATATCTATCCGTCATATGGATGGACAAATCCCACTCTTGATCCATGTGTTTCAACCAATACTTTCCGAACACTCAATGCCACCTTTATAGCCACCCAGTTACGGTGTGGTGTTTGATGTCATCAAAGCATCCATCCGGTAAAGGTGATATGCATGATCTCATGGTCGAAGGAATTAGATTACTATGTATCAGAAAGCATATAGCAATTGAACTATTAAAATGACTTGATCTTTATGCTACGCTTATCTATAGGAGTATGTCCATCATATCATTCTCCTAACGATATGATCTTGTTGTTAATAACATCTCAATGTTCATGATAGGGAAACCACAATCATCTATTAACCAACAAGCTAGTATTATATAGAGGCTTTACTAGGGACTTCAAATTAAGTTTACAAATCACACAAGTATTAATGTTTCCTTGTTAATACTATTATAGCATGAATGTAAACATTTATCATAAACACAAAGATATAATAATAACTACATTTATTATTGCCTCTAGGGCATATCTCCAACAGGATGGGCAAAATAAAGGGACAAATCAAATCCTAGTTTGAAAGTCAAACGCCAATTTGAAAAAGTCAAACGGCAAGTTTGCTTGGTGGAGGGAGAGTAGGAAACCTACTTGGGGAGGAAGTCCTCCTCCCACCACCTGCCGGCCAAGGAGGCCGAGTTGGGGAAGGACTCCCTCCTCCCAACCGACGCCCTCCCACCTATAAAAGGAGGGGCAGGGCTGCCCCTCTCCCACACACCCAACACACCCTAAACCCTAACCCTAGCCGCCGGCCTCCTCCAAGTCGCCGCCGCCCCTAGGGTTTCTCCTAGCCGCCGACTTGGGGCTTCCCCAAGCCCTAGCCGCCAGCCCTGGCCCTCTAAACCCTAGATCGCCAAGGCCTCTCTCATAGTCCACCATACTCGCCCGGCTTAAGGCGAAGCTGCAAGATCTCCCTCTACTTCCGTACCACGTCGTCTTTGCCGAATCGCGAGAGTGCTACAACCTCCGCTTTCTTTGGAACAAGGAGAGGAAGGTCTTCATCGAAAATTTAACGTGTGACCAACTACGGAAGCTGCCGAACGCAGCGCCGAAGGATCGCTTCACGCGATCTTGAGATCGGCAAGAGTACGACTACATCACCCACGAGAATCTTCTCGTTAACGCTGGAATCTTCGAGGGTGAGTTCCTCTATCGACTCGTTGCTACAATCTAGTAGATAGATCTTGGCTTGTTTGTTTGCATGCGGTAGAAATTTTTTTGTTTTCCATGCTACGAACCCCTACAGAGAGAAAAATAGATTCCAATCTCCAGCTTGGGCACACCAACCAGCTCAGATCAAGTATATAGGTCATTTCCAGCGACCAATGCTACAACGACGAGAGACGTAACTATTATCAGTGAGACATGCTGATAAACCACGACCTTCGAGTAGAAGCTAGCAAACCACGACCTTCGAGTAGAAGCTAGCAACAACTGCCTCCCATATGGCACAAAAGCCGAGAGGAAAGAAGGTCACCTTTTCACAAGAAATGTCATCAGCTTAGTCGTAGTGACCCTCTTCTACCGCCGTTGTCTGAATAAATCAACAGACGATGTAGCTTTGACGTCTTCATGGATGATGATGAACTGCTTCCCAATCACCAGATGCAATTTCTCGGGTCACTCTCCAATCGTTCTCCATGACTACAATGGCCTCTGAAGAGGATATCGAAACAAATTCCAATCTCCAGCTTGGGGACACCAACCAGCACAGATCAAGTATGTAGTTCATCTCCGGCGACTAACGCTCCAACGGCGAGAGACTTAACTATTATCAGCGAGACAAGGAGAACAGACTTCCAATATGGCTTATTTAAACGCACAAACACACAAAGACAACCCTAAAACTACAGCAAAATACACCTTCATCCATCATCCACTCTAGTCGGTCACACCGGTGGAGGATAGGAGGAGGTAGGAGGCCGAAACTCATGGCTCCCTGTGGGGAACTCGACAAGCGAGCTATAATAGTGAGGAGTCTAGAAAGAGAAGAGCGTACTTTAGTGTTAGTTTTTTATGGATAGGAGGCAATTATAGTATTGCACTTGGAGATGCTCTAACACATGCACAAGAGTGTGCTCCTTCCTATTCATTACTCATAGCAATGCGAGATACTCTGGCCGCAAAGGAGCTGTGTCGCATTTTGCACAACCCATTAACATGTAATTTTAGTATATATATATTTATTTATTATGAAAAAACACTTTTAAAAATTAATTAAAATAAGTTTATTATAAATAAACATGTTCACATGTGGGAAATAGATGGTGATGCTATAAGGATAAATTATTATTTTTTGTCTATATAAATGTTCATATGTATCTAAATAAATATTTATGAGTTAGAAAATGTTTATGTTTATGAAAAATCTGTTCAAACCTTTTGCATTGTTTTTTTACGCAAGTAGACCATTGACCGAGATCGTTCGACACTAGTGCCGGCCAGTCGGCCAGAGTTGGATGTTCTGCGGCCTTGCTTGTTTTGGAGAGAAATCCATCAAAGGCTGCCATGCTTGCCTGCCTCTGCACTCCTGCATGCTGCATGCACCACCAGAAGGAGAGGGGAGAGAGAGATGCTGCATGTACTATTTACAGAGAGAGGGAGGAGTGGTGGAAGTGCTTCTGACGTACACTCTGCTGTTCCTAGCTGGGTGGCGTCCCAAGCAAGTTCTTTTGTCGCTCGATCCATCAAATCACCCTCTGCGACTTTGCTGCCACACATCCACATCAGCTTCATCCATCTCATTCTACCTCCAACTAAGCTCGACCTATTGTGAACACCCAAAATTTACGCTTAGCCTATATAGTAATCATAGCAAGATCTCAATTAGCTCTCGTTGGATTTTTGTGTGCTTTTGTATCTTCTCTTTCCAGTTTCTTTCAAAAATCATGTGGGATAACATACAACAAGTCGTGTTGACGAATCCTACAAATGTAGAATTTAGAGTTTTTTTTTCTGAAACGGGGACAAAATCTTTGCTCCAATCTATTAATTGAGCAAGGAGTTGAACAACAAAAAAATTAAAGTGTCAAACTACAACAAGCGATCTACTGTCCCGGAATAAGATTACTCATGCGCTTAACACCCGCAAGCACCCAAAGTTTCACCTCCATTTTTAATCTTTCCAAAGATGACCAAGGGCAGCACGTGCTTATTATGAATTTCTCTTGCTTTGTGCTCGTTCCAAATTTCTCAAGATGCAAGAAAGATAAGTGAACCCAAGTCTTTGGGCCTAGTCGTGGTGGAAGGGTTGATCGGTTGAGTTGGCCAAGATGAAGGATCAGTAGAATGAGCCTGAGCCAATTCTAGATGATCCCCCAAAGTGTCATGGTGTATATCTATAATGGACAAAGAGGTGGTACCGGCTCCGGAACTCACACGCAAAGGGGACAAATTCCACAATTTGGCCATCCTCATATTTTGGAGGCGCTTGTCCAAAGGCTATTATAGATGGCAAACCAAGCAAGAACTAGACTTTGTGAGGTGCCCCAAACTTTCCAAATGGAAGAGCTAATAGGTGACGATGTTGCCCAAAGAATTGCGCTCTATATGTGGATTTGGCCACATTACCTATCATCGGTGAGGGCCCATATGATGGTATCAATTTCGTCTTATTAAGTCTGGCTTGACTAATTTAGAGTTTTTTGTATCTTAAGTTCTCGACCCGATGTTCTTATGCTCCTTACTTTACAGGGATCATGCATTCAAAATTCCTGAAACCATCCCACGAAGTCGTAGCATGATTTATATCGGTGCAAAATTTTAGCATTTACACATTTTACTCATAATGTTTGAGAATTACTTGACTGAGCTGATTTTAAAGCATAGAAAAGTAGGAGGAACTACATATTCCGCTAATAGAAAAGAATAGCCTGAATGCATGAGAACTAAAATTTTGGTGTGATTCGATCGCCCTCATCCACATAGATAATCTAAAACTCCCACAAAAAATAAAATAGATATGCTAATGCAATCTCCATTTTAGATTTTGTGATGTCTTTAATGAGTAACATTTGACCTTTGATGTCTCTACCAACGTGCGAGTAAACGCTTACGAAAGCATTTTCTAACAAATTTAAATAATATAATTGGGTGGGCAAAGAGAGAAATTTGGCCGTATACTTTCTACTCCCTCTGTTTCAAATTACTCCGCCGGCGCGCTTATGTAGGTGAACTAGTACTCCCTCATTTTTCATTCAAAAAAATCCTCGAATTTTTGAAATAGATAGTATAAAATATGTACTACGTATACCAAAAATTCTAAGAATTTTTTGATGAAAAACGAGAGAATACTAGGCCACCTAGGTAAGCGTGCGCGCGGAGTAATTTGAAACAGAGGGAGTATTAAGTCATCTAGTAGTATTTTGGAATGTTGCCACGGCTGTGTGGAGAACATGACAAATAAGCATATGTTACATGCATGCTCACGGTCAATGCTCAAACTCGACAAAGTTGGTTAAAACTGCTACTGTACAAGCGTCCATTGGATGCGTGCAGCATATATATGACCAGGGTGCAGCGACACAGAATCTTATTAAATATGTCTCTCAAAATAGTAATATGTTTCTCACGAGCTGCAGAATCGGTCTGATCAATTGCACGTGTTCTAGTCCTCAGATCAATTGGCTCGAACAGTTTTATAAGCAATTAAGTGTGGTGGATTGCTCGTTGCATCTCTGTGGCGCACCACTAAATGCAATGTATATCTCAGAAAAAGACTAAAACATATTATATTTCAAAATGGAGGTAGTAATAATTTATTTTCTTTATGAACAAACCTATTGAAAAAGGTACACTTTGAGCTTAGTTTAATTTGCAGGCATTGCACGTTTCAAAAAAAAAATTTGCAGGCATTGAACTGTATTGTGCGTAGTACTATATATATTTTTTGAAGCCCGGAGGACAAAATAGACCAAAACTTGTGGATGGCCATGAGACCAGACTATCATAATGCACAACAATGCAAGTGCGACCTGAATCTAGTCCAACTTCAGTAATAGATATAATTCGTCGACCTCTAACTTCCAGGCACTAGTAGAAAAACTCTTATACGTGAGTGGCATTCGAAATTATTTGTCCTCTATAATTTGTCCTCTAACTTCAAATACCATGGCACTGGTATCTGGCAAAAATATGAGTGGCATTCGAAATTATCTGTATGCCATTAATAACCTCATGCTAGTGGGGAGGCGAAAGCCCTTATTATTTCAGATTGTCTTAAGTAAGTGTACTAATTTGGCAATTTAAAACATTTTATTTTATGTTGGTCATAAATAATTATTGTGTACTAATGTTTATTATTGTGCAGCAATTGGACATTTCCTCCGGGGACCAAGGCTCGCCTTCCTAACAGCCTCGTTGTAGCTCTGATTAGGAAGTTCTGGCCGGGCTATCACATTACCCACGAGGGTGACAGGAAGCTAGCTACTACTTGGACGGACTACCAGACTACCCGTGTCCACTCCCGGGCTTTCCGACAGCTGCTGATGCTGTCATCACCAAGTTTTGGGTAAGGCATATTTCTCGAGTTATGTTCATACTTGATGACCCCACCGTGCTAACTCATGACTCTTATGCATGATTGAAGTGCTTTTACCGTGTGGCCGAGGAGGACAGGAGAAAGCAGAGGACTTTGCTTGGGGCTTGTGTGAAGTTGACCCCCCAGGTGTGGTACAACCAGAAGGTCACGGCCGCTAGCCACTTCTGGGCTGACAGGGGCGTGAGGGTCAAGAAGGAAGACATTGTCGGTAGGAACCCTAATCCCGAGTACTCGATGACGCCAGAAGAGTACATGTCGGTGAGTAAAATGTCAATGAGATTCTACATTGCTGCTAAGTTGCCATTCCATTGTCTGGAGTTGAGTATTGCATTTTCAGGTTATCCCCGATTGGGCCGAGCCGCATCGACTCGCATGAGAGGAGCTGGTTAGGACGAGGTGGCTCAGAGAAGACGAGGAGTTTGCAGCCTTGTCGAGGCGGAACGCGGATAACCGAGGCGATGGTGGAACGCACTGCGCGGGAAATCGCAACTTTGACCGCTTCAAGGGGAAGGTGGTACGTATATACATGGAACGACCTGCGTGTATTTCTCGTCATGTTTGTACTTTATATGCATAATATTTCTTTTCGCGATACAGGTGGCCGAGGCACAACCCGGGGAGGTGATTCATGACGTCGCCGTCTATGAGATGATGCGGGGAAAGAAGCCCAATTACTTGGAGCCTCAACCCTCGTTGCTCGTGTACTTCGGCACTGCCCAGAACGACTTGGGGAACTACAGCACGATGGTGAAGGCTCGTCACCCCCATGTGGATGACCCCATTCACGCGGAGATCGACGAGGAGTCGTTGGTCCTATCGGGGCACGGATTGCAGCATGGACGCCTCAAGATTCTGAATAAGAAGGTCAAGCATACCCTCAGCACGAGCTTCAGCCGTCTCAAGGCTACCTACCCCGCCGACGGCCCCCCTATCCCGCCTCGTGGCCAGCCTTATCGATCCAGAGAGGATGTAAGTTTTTCTCGTTTTCATCATCTTTATGACTTTTGTTCCTGCATGGCTAACCACTGACGAGATTCCTTGTATCTGAAATTGTAGCCTGAGTTAGACGCGGCCTACGATACCGTTTATGAGGAATATTAGGTGGCCTTTCGGCAGCATCAGGAGGCGCATGCGATCTACATGCAATACATAAATGTAAGTCCGAACCTTTATTTTTGCAAAAGATACAAGTCCCACTTCCCCCCGTTTGTTATACTACGGCCTGACATCTAAACTATCTTGCAGGCCATATTGGTGAATATTCAAACTGGCCAGAATAGAGATTTAGGGCCCGTGCCTCCTATGCCAGGGCCGGCGCCATTTTTGCCATCGAAGGACAGCTTCGCTAGGACCTACTACGCATCGACACCGGTAAGTTCTTTGCTAACCTACTGGTTATCGCTTTACTTTGCCTCGCAAGTTGCTAACATGTAGGCAAGATGTAGGGAACGGGAGCTTCTGGGAACCGGCACTTTGGCCACGCCTCGCCGAATGGGCGTCAGATCACACCGCTTCATGACAATGGTCCATCTCCTGGCCATTCTGCAGGTGGTTCTCCCGAGCTTCACACTTCTACTCCCTCGTCAGGTGGCTCTTCTGTTGCTTCTACTGGACGCAACCCTTGGCAGAGGTCGCCACTTTTCACCAGGGGAGATCTCGGGTACAACCCGTCTCCTCCAGAGTTGTAGGGATGTGTGAGGATGTATGAACGATGTATGTATGATGTATGAACAATGTGTGATATGACCATGTGTGATATGAACAATGTTTAATATGAGCATGTGTGATATGAACAATGTGTGATATGAGCAATGTTTGATATGAGCATGTGTGAAATAAAGATGACCATTGCTGTGAGCTGTGAGCTGAAAAAAAACTGGGGCTGGTCCTACGCCGAGGGGGAGGCCGTCAGCGTAGAAGCTCCGCCAGGCTGCTCCGCTGCCTCCACGTGGCGGGCGTACGCCGAGGGGGAGGCCGTCGGCGTAGGAGCTGAGCCAGGCCGCTCCGCTGCCTCCACGTGGCGGCAGCGACGCCGAGGAGGCCGTCGCGAGCTGACGCTGCGTCGTTAACTGGCCGTGTGGCGGCTTGCCGACGTTCGGACGTCTCGACGGTCTCGGGCGCCCGTCAGTCGTCGGCGTTGACCTCGCCGACGGTCTTGTCCTACGCCGACGCGGCCGCTCCGCCGAGGGAGAGGTCCGCCGAGGACGGTACGCCGAGGGCAGCCGTCGGCGTAGCGTACGCCGAGGGTTTTCCTGGCTACGCCGACGGCAATAAGCCCTCGGCATACCAAGCTTCTCCTGTAGTGTGCTGACGTGCCCAGATGCCACATGTGAGTAAGAACCAGCAGTCGGACCCGAGGCAAGTTATTTGTGGCATACACTATTTGCACACATTGTATTATTATTATTTCAAATACGAGTGGCACGCGGTGTATGAGGATGCTAGTAAGAAAATATTACTGGTGGGGTGATGTCCAAAAGGCATGCCACTAGTATTACAGATGTTTATATTTTTATGTACAAAACTAGTTCAACTTACAACACGTTCACTTTTGAAAAAATATATGTCTTGCTTTTTGAAACGAGGTAGTTGAACATTAATTGAAATGTACTAGAGAAGATATATATATTAAAGTGTACATGCATTAGTCATTGCTATTGAATTTGATGGAAAAATTAAATTAAACCAAGTAGAAAATCATCGGTAATATGTTTTGAAATTCTACCTTAGATGTTTTCCTTTAATTCTATTTTTAGTTACCCCTCGGATCCATAATAAGTGTCGTCAATTTAGTACATAGTTGTACTAAATCGGAAAAACAATTATTATGGATCAAAGGGAGTAACATCTTTCATAAACTTAAATAATATTATACTGCACTTGAAATATTTCACATTCATATAAATATTTTAATCTATTTAAACAATTCCATATTTTTTTCTTAAATTATACAAGTTTTCTACAAAGATCTTTGATATAATTGAACTTTATTGGAATGTACTTTTAGATATTTTGATCATGTTTATTGCATGCATGAAACTAGAACCATGTTAAGCTCAAAGCCTCTTAAGTGGACCGAGGACTTGTTGAGTGACCAGGCATAAACTTATAAGCAATATAAAACTCAAAACATGCACTTTTTGTAACTTCTTTGACGAGATGTGTGTCATGTGCTCACTAATATATTTCCCGCTGCATGGATTGTCCCTAGTGGCGGACCGAGAAACTTCCGGAATCCTACGCAGACGAGGTTCATTAAGATGCTAACTTTTAGACATATAATCGATATAGAAAATTCTAAAATGCAAGTGTTGCACCATCGGCAAGCTTGGATGGCCACCCATGCCGGAGGGCCGCTCCTAGTCGTACATGACACATAACACTGTAAATATGGGGTGTATAAAGCTAGAGGAGTATTGTGCGGCTGCGGAAATCGTCCGCTCCCTAAGACAGGAGAGTGAACGTTCGCCCATTAGATGAGTACAAGGAAGAGGTGAGTGGGAAATGACCAGCTTGCCAAGCCCTACCCTCCTCCTCTTTCTCTCCCTCATAAGTGTCACTGCCACCATGTCCCTGTCCCCCCGTTTTCCCCTCTCTCTCTCTCTCTCTCTCATCTCTCCCTCTCTCTCTAAATAAGGAGGAGCTACCTAGCTAGAGTGAGATGAGTATGGGGGAGAGAGAGAGGGAGGGATGCAAAGGCAGCGGCAGTCCTTGAAGAGATGTGGATGGAGTGCCGTAATGTCTTCTCTGTGTCGTACTCATTCGATCTGTGGTGCAATAAGCTGCCCACAGTTGGCGGCAACAGTGCCTGGAGCTGTAGCCGCTACCCAGATAAATGCAGGTCGCTCGTTTCGTTGTACTAGTACGTCTGTCTGTCTCTCTCTCACCCTTACCATGGCCATCATATCGCCTGTTTACTCCATGAAAAGACACAATCGCACTTACCTTGCCACGGCATCTCCCCTGCCAAATCATGCTACAATTGTCACCTTGCTAGCCCCTACCTAGCTAGCTAGCTCATGAATGGGAGAGGGAATTTTAGAAAGGGGCCGGTGATGAGGCCACAGTAACTGTGTGAATGTGTGTACACTACTGCAAGCAAAGCAGCTGTGTGGCTAGCTAGGAGTAGACTACAACTAGTTTAGCAGAGAGACCAGAAAAAACAGGGAGGTAGCACACGAACACACAACACTATGGATATGGAGAAGCAGGCCCATGCCCATGGCGCCGCCCGTGCGCACGAGGGCGACCTCGCCGACGTCGTGGCCCGCGCCAATATTTCAATGCCTTCGTCTTCCCCCACCAGCCATCACCAACCACGACCACCTCCTCCTCCTGCCTCAGCTCACACCATGGTCCCTTACCAGGAGGAGCCACGGCAGCGGCCTGCTATGAGCGGCCCTTCCGGCGTCGGCGACGCTGCTTCTACGATGCTGGAGTCCGCAGTCGTCGTCGATCCGTACCTGCTCGCAGCGACCGGCTTCGGGCTGCCACAGCACCAGCACCGGCAACAGCTGCCTTTCCAGATCTCCGACCACGCCTGCTACGGCCATGACTTATTAGTGACGGCCGCCTCCGCCGTTGCCGATGTGCACGGGGACGAAAGCATGAGCATCTCGCCACCACCTGCTCCTCCTCCTCCTCATCATCATATGATCACGAGGTTATTAATCCTTAATTTCCATTCGACCTGCTTTTTTCTTCTTCTATTTGATTTGATATTCCCCTCTTCACTTGTTCAGCAATTTCTACACTTTTTCCCTTATTACCAATCCATAAGTTCATGTACAAACCCAACTACCTGCGCTTTCTATTTTCTGACACCGATTCAGTTCAATTTTGTAGAACCAAGAAACCCAATGATTCATTTCAGCTTCCTTGTATATATCATTGTGGAACTCCCTACATATATATAGTCTCTACCTACTGTATATATCCTTCTCGATACTAGAGGGATGTTCCGTGGGGCTACCTGAGTTAACTTAACATTTTGTTATTTGGTTTCATTCCTAACATTCGATGCATGCTTTATGTATGGATATGGCCATTTTGGGTCACAATATTGGTTTTTCCATAGGAATAGCATTGTTTAATTCCAAGGTTTACTCACATGAATACTTTTATGGTCAAGTAAATCAGGCTTCTTCTTCATGCCTCTTCCTATTGTTTACTGAAAGATTATTTAATTATTCTCCAAAGGCCCTAACTGTATATTCTTACGTTCACTACATTAAGTGATTGCGGCATGCCTTGTGCGCATATCCCATACTGCAGAAAGAATGATGTGAGGAAGGTTGTGTGTATTCCGGCGCCACCTGCGACGAACAACCGGGCAGGTGGAGGTGGAGAGGTTATTCCATCTGATCTATGGGCATGGAGAAAATATGGCCAGAAACCAATCAAGGGCTCTCCTTATCCAAGGTAAGCACAATCTTTTTAATTCCATATTCTGAAAGAAGTTTATGAACATCAGATGTCATAATTTGGTATTGTTCCCCAAACGAATTTCAGTTGATGCATCTGGTTAATCGAGTTAATTTAGTATTTTTCAGTCAACTTAGAATTTGTGGTAATGATTTGTACAAATGCATTGACAATTTGATATGGTATTTTTTCTTCCCAAAGGGGCAATACTGGCATTGCTATCCTCACTCACAAAATTTGCTCAACACCACCATCACGATTTTGTTTTTGTTTTTTTGGTTCACTCACTCCTATACTATAGGCACACATGCATGGCGGCATTCTGGTGCTGCCAAAAGACTATTGTAAGGAGCATGATGACTAATTGTGGAGATGGGGTACACAATGTCATTGGCGATGAGGTGGAGAATGAAAGTGGTAGTGACAAGAAATGCTAACACCTCTTTCCTCCATTTCGGTGATATTAGCAAGGCGTGAGGAGTGAAAATGCATGTGGAAGCTAGGGGGAGACATGGATGTAGGAAGTAGTGTTTGAGTTTAAATCTTAAGACAATGTGGGTTACAACATGAGTAGGACAGAAAGTTATGATGGTGCATCGCGCAAGATATGTTAGAACCGAGACACGTGAAAAGGAGGGAGGAGTGATGCATGGTGGGCGATAATATGTCCTTGGTTTCTTGTGAATGTGCTAGAAAGACGAAAGCGGTAGATTAGTGTGTGAGTGTGAAGGGAAAAACCAAGATGTTGATGCTAAATTGTGGGTTTAAATATTTACTTCGATGAGGCAAAGTGCTTATGTGGGATCAAGATCCGTAAGACATTAAAAATAGATAGCCAGTAATCAAAGTCGATTATAGTCCATTCATGTCCATGAATTTAGAATTTTGATCTATTAGATAGAGCATAGAACTCAATATGGTTTTTGCTCAAGTCAGATTTGAGGGGGGAGAGCTGAAGTATAATACTTGAAATTTATGAGATCAGACTTTTGGATGCACCCGCCAGAGCATGCAATTCAGTAGCTACTTAGCAAGAAATATTGGATTTTTTTACTTGTTCATTCATAAAACATAGCAAAATTATGGAAAAAACACATTTTCACTTGAAACTAAGTACTTATATATATATATATATTCCACTGCCTCCGTTCCATAATTCCTTTCGTGGCTTTAGTTCAAATTTGACCCTAAACCATGACAAGAATTATGGAATGGAGGGAGTACTTTATATTGATTTTATAACTGAATAACGCATCTGTCCAGTGTAATTCAAGACCTGTATGCTTTGTTTTAAATTATGGGTATGGTTACGAGAACAACTTGCTATATATAGCTTCTGAGTTATTTAATTATTGAATAGATTCTTTAAGTATGTTAAGTAATTAACAAAAATAAGTGAAATACATTTTAGACATATATATAATTAATTTAAATGCATATATGATCTAGCTACATGACATTAATAAATGTTGCATAACAAATCATTGGTTTCAGAAAACATGAAATGACTTCTATATATTAATAATTGTATAAAGTGTCAAAATTGGGATGCAGGGGTTACTATAGATGCAGCAGCTCCAAAGGATGTATGGCCCGGAAGCAAGTGGAGAGAAGCCGCAGCGACCCCAACATGCTGGTAATCACCTACACGGCCGAGCACAATCACCCATGGCCCATGCACCGCAACGTCCTCGCCGGATACGCTCGCGCCCACACTCAGGCTGCCGCCACCGCCAAGAAGCAGCAGCACCACAGGATAAACAATAATGTCGCAAGCTCATCCAGGACCAATAATGTTCAGCTAGAGCAGACTGTGATCATCAGCGGCGACCATCCCGGCAATCACATGATGCCGGTGGCGGCCGGAGATGGTGTGGGTGCTGGTTGTCTGATGTTTGATCCCTCCAATGGCGTCCAGCCTGATGAGGTTTTTGCAGAGTTAGAAGAGTTGGAGCCGGATAATAGTTCCATGATAGTCAGTGCAAACGTCTACCGATCCAGAGGGGTAAGTAGTAATTACGAGTGGCACAACTTCTGATCACGCTTCTAATCAATCGTGCTCAAGCCGGCTGTGATAGTGCTCTAGATCATATAGGAGTATATCTTTCTTTGTCTGCTCTGTACGACATGATAACTAATATTCCATGTGACTATGATGATAGAGTACGAATATCTATATTTTTACAAAACAATTAATCAAGAGAATAAAATCTACATGCATGCACTCTGTCTGTATTTCTATCTGGCGCTAAAAAAAAGCTTTTGTATTATTTATATTATACTTCCTTTGTCCGGAAATAAGTGTTGCAGATTTGTCTAGATACATATGTATATATTTCTGAATGGAGGAAGTGCTATTTTAACATGCAAATATTTAAGTAGTACATCGTCTAACACAATTTGATGTTTTCGATCCAAGTAGTTTGTTCTTTCTTTTCAGATTAATTTATAATTTTTTATTTGGCACAATTTTGAATGTACTCTGACCTGACATCCTCTTTGAAATATGGCTGGAGCACTTTATGATGTACTATGCTTGTTAGTTTGATAGAAATAAACATATTCCATTTTTTCATATAATTTAGATCCACACATAACTACATATGTTCCCAATTTTCATTATTCAAGGTTTACTGATACATAATGATGTGCTTGTAAAATCCTAGTACTGACATGTATAGATTGATTATTGTTGATCTAAAATTCTAAAAAAGGTATTATATATTCAAAAAAATATAGGAAAGTTAGTTCGAATATAGATTTTCAAACTTCATAGACCATGTTACTTGTTTTTCATTTAAAATGTTAATATCTAGAATAAAATAATTAATGTTTCCCAATATGTTACTATACTAGGTGTTTTTATTCATTAACTCTTATTTTTTTGTAGGGCCCCTAAATAGTAATGTGAAATGATGAAACCGTTCCCTATCTTTGGTCTCCCACAGTGGAGTATTATAGCTGGTGTTATGTAGTCGATGTTCTAAAAAATGTGATATATCAAATACATTAGTGAAGAGATATATTACACCATGGTATGACATCATAGCACATAGAACAAGAAGACTTTATGGCTATTTGATCTTGGACACAACTTTTCATTGGGACTATACAAATTTTTAAATAGGATTATGATAGTACTATATTTTATGATATTATACATCATAGAGGTATAGTACCTTAAACTAGTATATGTCTGATACTAGTGTATGATAATCCTCATTATAGGTATGGTATATTCTCACACTCATATGGTTGAACTATAAATCTTGTCCTATATTCCAATTACAATAAAGAAATATTAATAAAAATTGTGTCTACTATAATAAGTATGAAGACATATATATAAGGTTGCTCACAATGCTCCGTTGTGAAGATCCATAAGCACACAAAGTTAGTTTTTTGTGTATGTGGCACATAATTAATGATAGGAGATGATGAAGTCGTCTCTTATCTTAGATACAATGTATTCAAATAATCATATGGATGCATTATTAAATTGTGTACTATCACCCAATCAAATCACATATCTTAATAGAAATAGGGTCTACTCTAATAATTAAATACCACACATGTAAGATACAATGCATTGTGATAGTGGTTTATTGAGATATAACGTGACTATCACATATGGCGTTACCAGACGATGCATCAGAAGTGACCAGTTGCCTAATTATAATTAAATATCTAAATCCCATTAGATTTACTCATGTGCTCTTTTAATGGGTACCTGATTTAAAACATTATGATTTCGTAGATTTTGTTGTTTAAAATATGAACCATGAACTAACAGTACTAGCGGTGAATTGCATTGTAATAGTGTTCGTCAGTGATGGCCAATCCGACAAGGGTGTTTTTCGGCGGTGCCGCCTCACACGATGAGTTCTCTTTGGATTGTGATAATTAGAAACATGTGGAAATTTTAGAACAAGGCCAAGATGCATGTTATTTACTACAAATATCTATAGGATTTCCAAACATAGATATTTTTGGATGGTTCATCAGACAATAAGAATAACTTTGGAGAATTAAGGGGAGGGATAGAAAGAGAGTTCAGACGAAGGGGCTATTTGGTTTACAGCCATACTTTGCCAAATCAAAGTGTGGCTAGCCACAATTTAGTTGGTATGTGTTTAGTTTTGCCACACTTTATTGACTTTATGTCTCACTTGTCATAGAGTTATTGTCCTTGCCAACTTTCGCCAAATTTTGGCTTTAAAAAATTTAGCCACACTTTTATGGTTAGCCACACTTCGGCTTGGCAAAATGTGACTGTGAACCAAACAGCCCCGAAGTGCGTGTGGATGCTCGTGTGTGAGTTTTTTTTGTAGCCCATTGATACCATATTAAAAACTATTTTCAAGTGGATTGGAGCCAACCAAGTTGTGCTATTCAGAGATGGGGAGGGAGAAAAGTTAAGGAGAAACAATCAAGGAATTAAATTTGTTGTACTGCACAATATCAATATCCATTGTTCTTTTCTTTGTTGGTTGCTGCGCATCAAGCAAGGGAGAGAGAGGACAGAAAATCCATTGACACAGTGAAGTTGGCAGCTAGCGGCCGGCATGCAAATCTGTGGTAGACCCCATATATAGACAGGAACGAGTAAAGCGCACGTCAACGGCCCGTGATGTGACACCACCAGCACAGTTTACACATTGCCATTTTTTTTGACAGTTTACACATTGCCAGTTTACAAACACTACTCATTCGTTTGGCTTGTGCGCTTAATCTTCAACACCCTCGTTGATTCAAACGAATTTGAAAGAAATTCTGTACGTAGTTCTCAATCTTGTTGATGTAAAGGGCAAGCACAATTTATGTACTCCCTCCGACCTATATTAGTTGACTCCAATTTGGATGTATTTATCACAAAAAACTAACTTGTCTAGATATATCCAAATTGGAGTCAACGAGTACAAGTAAAATTCCCTCCAAAATTCAGGAGAAATCGTAAGAAAGAAGATGAACATTACTGCAATAACGGCGGTTCCATGGCAAGGTTCACCCACAGATTTCCACAGACATAATCTATTATATACTAAAAGCAATATAAAGTTGTTTTTCGAGACGTTAGGTTGATCCACATCATCTCAATTATTCTGATGGTTAGATCTAAAGTTTGTGGTTAGGATTTAATAAAAACTAATAGTCACGTATCTCTAGAATCCCTTTTGACACGTTCAAGTATGTACAGGTTATGAAAGGGAACCACCGTACGGCATCATATAAGGCCAGATAAGTTGGCACGAGATTGGACCGTTTGATGTTAGTAGTTGTTTAAATCACACGCACCTATCTAGGACTCTAGCTATGTCCGATGAATATACGTCTTCTTGGCCTGCTTTCATCACGGTACTATATATATATCCTTGCTCATGCATGTACCAAAATTGTTGGCAACATACCATGACTCAGATCAAATAAAAGAAGCAGCATCGCGGCGTGCGGCCGGGGGCGGACACCGTGAATCAAAAGTGTTCCTTGATCTGCTATAATATCCAGAATTAATCGTTGGCATGATTTGTTGACTCCATTAAGTAAAAGAAGCAGCAATGGCAGCGGCCGCCTGCCGTAGGGGCGCTGGAAGTTGTGAATCAAAACAGTTTCTTCATGTGCTAAATATGCACCACGTTTCCTGTCTCCACCGCTATGACTAGAATCATTGGCAAGTTTGATGGCTCTCTCAAATAAAAGGAGCAGCAACAATGGCGTAGATTTAGATCCACTCATAAACATGAAATTTTCAATGCACTGATCGAGGGCAAGCAGCTGGAGGAAATTGAATTGCTAGAAAGGCCCAACCAACCATGTAGAACAAGATTAAGAAATCAAATCAGGTATGTATTGACACATGAAACACTTCTGCATGCAACTTTTGTGTTAATAACGTTGGTAATGATTTTTTTTTTCAATTGCGAGTTTATTCATGCTATCCATTTGTGTTCATCCCTAAAACTTTGTTATCCATAATATAATAATTATCTCATCTGTCGGGACCCTGCATACAACTCTTTGTTTTTTATTCTACATGGAGTTAATCTTTCACTATTTAATTGTAAGTATAATACTAAGAATTAGAAAAAAAAAGGTTAAAAAGAATTAGAAAAAGAAATCATGCACATGGATTTTTCTGAACAATTATATTAGAAGTATTACGAATAAATTAAATGCTAAAATAGCATTTTTGTGTAAAATCAATATCTAAATGGCAACCAGTACTACAATGGAAAAATGGTTTTAAGAACTTTTACAATATCCTGGAATATATATGACCCATCCATTTGTTTGAATCCAACGGATAACACAGCCCGATACCGCAATGCAGACACACAGGAGTACCACCTCAGAAAACTTAGGAGTACCTTTACTTGGCATAAAATTGTAATCAAGATATTTACATCGTTAATGTTCTTTACGAAATTGGTTATTGGTCTGTTTTCTCCAATAGAAAGAGATTGTGGCTAGGCCAGGGCACATTGCCCTGCTGTGAATGACGAGCCATGAGCCATCGCATATGCAAGTGTAGGAGAGGGAGGGACAGGCCCGATGACCATGGAGAGTTGGCACAAATGGATCAGATGACACAATGGGAGTCATAGCGGTGACTCAAAAAAAAGGAATCATCTGCCGGTTAGCTCCTAGAACAAATCGAATCCACTCACATAGCTTATTACTCCCGCTGTTTCAAAATATAAGATGTTTTAGCTTTGTGAAGCAAATGTATCTAGACTTCTTTTAGTATAAAGTTCATTCAGGTTTAAAGTGAATCTACATACTAAAATAAGTCTAGATAAATTTTCACAAACCTAAAACATCTTATATTAAACGGAGGAGTACATCTGAGGACTGAGATGCCATGGGCATGAAAGCAACCTTTGTGTGAGAAAGTATCCAATTAGAATGAACAACCAATTTGACTATTAATAAGGAAAGATATTGGTGATCTATGTGTAGTACTAACAGTGCACCGTTGGCCATCATCGCGGATGCGGTGCCTGAATATCATCACGGAGACCCGAACCTTTCCTAACTTCTCATTGTTTCGCATTGTATCAGAAATCAAAGTATTGCATAAATTCATAACCTATTTTTTTCCCGCCTCTATTCCACAGAGCAGGATGCATCGGGATAAGACTGACAAACTAACGGGTGCGCTCAAATCAGAACGGTTGGATGATGAGCCATAAGCTGCAACATGAAAAGTCTATTCAAATGAAGGGTTAGATTTTGTTGGTACTCCAGTACTCTTCCCTAGGATACCGTAATAGTACTCTTAGTTGTACATACTATACATCTATTGGTACTCTATATGATTTTCAACAACAAAAACGACCTACTTTGAGAGTAGGATCTAAAAGGTTTTTTTACATTTATTTAACCGTACTTAAATAATACTACTATGTCTACATAAATGTTCTTTACTCGATCTAATTATGTGTAAAGTTACTTGCCGCATCCAATCCCTCGAGTCCCCTAAAATCTTTGAAATTTCAAATTTTAGCAAAAATTCTACTACAAGTGTAAAAGCTAAAAAGTAATGTGTTCGGCAGTGTTTATGTGATCAATATAAACATTGTTTTGGAATATCCAATCTAAAGTAGTACTAATATTGGTAGCCCAAATTGTGGCATAGTGAAAGACTTCGAATTTGATTATGAAACAATCTTTCAACCCTTGCCATGTAGATTAAGTTGTAATTTGGGTATCTACAGTTCTAAACTTATTAACAATTACTAATGATGCGCTAACAATCATGCCCTCGCATTTGCGAGGGCCACGCTGCTAGTTTTATTAAAGTAAATATAAGGCATCAAGGCAAAGGCATTACCAAGAAGATTACATGAAATAGACAACAAATAGGATAAACAAGACAATATGTACAAGAAACACCTACAACTAAATTGTTGTTATTACTAGCTCAAGAACACCTTCACCAAGGAAGACAACACTCACGCAGATTTCTCCATGTGATATAAGTGTGTGCAGGTGCTGGGTCCGACCAGTAAAAGCCAGATCACGGATTTTTCACTTGATGCATATGCATGAAGTGGTGTTCTAGCCATGCACCATCTTGAAAATAGGTCTTCCTAGAGACGTGCCACCAAGTCGAGACAGCGATGGTGCTCCTTGGAGATAGCAGTAGGGTTAAAAGCGGCAACCCACATAAACTCGCAAAAACAAAATTAAATTTAAATTAGACTAATTTTGTTAAAAAAATTGAACTAGACTAACAAATTTTACTTACAAAGCGGGACGGATCGGGTGCTGCTTTGCAACCCAAGATGGCAGCAACACATGGCATCGTAGGAACTTCTCTTGATCGTGCACTAACCCAGCCAAGAAAATTATGTTGCCCCGCTCTTTCTAGATTGACAACGTGATGTTATTAGTGACTCCAGTAAACAAAATGGAGACAAGGTTGTTGATTAGCCTCAGAGTTTGTTGTCTACCATTCAAGGATGCCATCAAGAACAAGATGATCGATGAAGTAGAGGACATGAAATTTAAATCAGGAGTGCATCGTATACCAAACTGTGAATGCAAAGTCGCACTGCAAGGCAAGACTAGTCTTGTAGTGAGCTGAACATGGGGTGGCATTTTGGACACTAGTCAAGCCGTCAAGATTGTGGTTGCAGTCATTGGCGGGCAGGAACCTATAAAATGGTGGGACAGGTGCATTTAACCAACTAAAGACATCTCTGGCCGATCCGAAAAAACGGTTATAGGAGTAAAAATATAAGAGAGTTGCACCTAACTGATCTCTTAAATGGTTAGAAGAGTAAAAATTATAAGAATTAGTCCCCAAAAAAGGCCGTCCAGGATTAAGTATAACTGACCTCAACCGCTCTAGAGAATAATTTTGCTCCCTCCCGCCTCCCGCCCAGCGGTTCCTGCCCCCACCCCCCTCCCGCCTTTCCTTCCCATCCACCCTTCGAATTGATGTCGATGTCCCTGACTCCGGTCAAATCGACGCGCAGCTCGCTTCCTCACCTTCGCTGGCCATCCACGGCGGTTCCGATGGCTCGCCGCCGCCGCAATCAAGCATCTCAGCCGCACCCGCGTGGAGGAAAAGGTTGTGGACAAACAACATCGCCTGGGCTGCCACCATGGCAGTGAAGGCATCCAGCAAGGCCGGTGAAAAGTGTGTAGCGGCCTTGGATTTGGCTCCTTGTCCTCCGCTAGCTCTGGCGACCGATAGGCTGCAGAGCAAGCCGATGCTAGTGAAATAGGTGTTTGCCGAGGCCGTGGCTACCAAGAAGAGGAAGAAGGCTGCGGCAGCGATTCCGAAGGCACCACCAACTCCACCAGCTCGCAAGGACTTTCCAGGACTCAAGGAGAAGAGGATAGTAAAGTAGAATGAAGCCGATGAACATGCTATCATGTTCATGAAACCAAATACCATGGATGTGATGATGGGCGTGTTGTCAATGCCTCGTTGGGAGACCCCAAGAGCAAGGTGTGATGCACACAACAGCAAGTTTTCCCTCAGTAAGAAACCAAGGTTATCGAACCAGTAGGAGGAAGGAAACGACTCAAAGGTGTTGCTAGCAACTTGGAGACCTGCACAACACGAACTCAAGGCTTTTCCCCAACGAACAGTGAGGTTGTCAATCTCATCGGTTTGCTGTAACAAAGGATTAATTGTATGGTGTGGAAGGTAATGGTGGTTTGCAACAAGTAAACAGTAACAGTGGAAGATGTATCAATGGTAAAGATTGGACCGGGGTCCATAGTTCACTAGAGGTGTTCTCCTTAGATAAACAAACATGGCATGCTGGGTAAACAAGTTACACCAGGGCAATTGGAGGATGAGCAAGGCGTAACAATGCAATACTAGACATTCATGATCCTATGAGATTAGATTGGGCAATACAGATACATAGACCGCCATCCAACTGCATATATGACTAGAAATCCACCTTCGAGTTATCATCCGAACCCCCTCCAGTATTAAGTTGCAAGCAACAGATAACTGATTTAAGCAAAGTGCGTAAGGTAAACAATCCACTTGTTACATGAACAAGAGACCGTTGTTTTATCCCTAGTGGCAACAACACATCTACAACCTTAGAGATTTCTATCACTTCCCTTAGATTAAATAGAGGCATGAACCATCTATCGAGCATAAATACCCCCTCTTGAAGTCATTAGCATCTACTTGGCCAAAATAGCTACTAGAAACGGAGAGCATGCAAGATCACAAACAACACAGACATGATAGAATCAATAATACAAAACCATTAATCAATCTGACATAGTAATCTCAATATCCATCAGATCCTCGCAAACACAATATGCATGATTACAAATAGATGAGATCTTGATCATGAACGGAGCTCACAAGATCTAAACATGATAGCACAAAGGAGGAGATACAACCATCTAGCTACTACATGGACCCGTAGTCAAAGGTGGAACTAATCACGCTTCATACCGGAGGATGGCATGATGAAGAAGAAGGCCTCCGGGATGATCTCCCCTCCAAAGAAGGTGTCGGAAGAGCCAGATCCCCGATCTAGGGACGATGGTGGCGGCGTCTATAGACGGTTTCGTGGAATATTGATCGGGTGCTTAGGGTTTAGGCATTGGGGGTATTTATAGGCGAAGAGGAGAGGCATGGGGCGGCCAGGGTGGTCACACCCCCCCAGGCGTGGCTAACCCTAGCCCGCGCCGCCAGGGGGTGTGCCCCCCTGGTGCCTCCCTTCCGTCTCGTACTCTGGCTCCGTGTTCTCCACGGTAAAATATTGACTTTGGCTTTTGTCCCGTCGAATTCCGAGAATATTGATTTTCTGCCTTTCTAGAACCAAAAACAGAAGAAAACAGGCAACTGGCACTGTGGCATCTTGTTAATAGGTTAGTACCAGAAAACATATAAAAACACCTTAAAATATAGACAAAGCAAAGCAAAGTAGATACTAAACAAGCATGGAACATCAAAAATTATAGACACGTTTCCGACGTATCAGGATGCCATTGCTAGGAAGTATTGGGATCTCACTCTGTCAAAATATCATTCATTGTTTTGGAGGTGATGGTAGTGTTGGTGTTGGCCGAGGATGTGGAGATTGTTGGTGTTGGCCGAGGAGGTGGAGGTGGTGATGGTGGTGAGCATGGATTTCATGGTGTTGGTGTTGGCTGAGGAGGTGGAGGTGGAGATGAGTGGTTCAGAGATGATGATGATGCTTGAGTTCTTCGGAGAGGATCCACAACATATGAGGTGATATGTTGGTGTTTTTTTTGGATCAAACAAGCTAGATATGCTTATTTTTGGGTGACCTTGATCAATGTGGTGGTGGTTTGATGAACTCTCTGCAAGTTTTGGTTCATATATTTCGATTCGATGAACTATATGTATGTCTATTGTTTAAGTTTTGTGTTTTTTGTATTTGATTTTTTCTTATGTTTGAATTGCTTGTATGAACTCTATTCTAAATGTATGAAATGCATATGTGAAATGCTAGAATAAATTGGCCAAAATTTACTCCTCTAAATATGGGGGTTCGGTTTGGAATTGCCAACCTTTAGAGTAGTAAATATACTCCTCTAAAGTTTAAGAATCGGTTTACTCCTCTAAGTTTTTAGGGACCGATTAGAGATGCTCTAAGCTCCGCCTAGCGCTGAGTGTCCAGGACATTGTGCTAGACTTCCGGGACAGTCGAGAGTTTTCAAATCTTACTTAATGGGTTAAATAGAGGATGTACTTGATTTGCAAGATATAGAACTTAGGGTATTTTTCTATATGCACTCAACTCCAGAGAATTTACTGTTTCGTTCAGTATAATTTGTTCAATTTTGGTATAGCTGCCCTCACTGGCCACTGCACACACAATTTGTTAAATGTTACAGGTTCCTACACACACAATACATCCTTGCGTGCTGCAACTGCCTAAAATCGGGCAAGCATGCATAAATAGCAAACAAAAGCAACAAAGCTAGCCTTGGAAGATGGATGACAGATGGCATCAAATCAAATCAGATCAGATCAGCACTGTGCACACACATATATATGTTGCCTGCTTTTGGCATGCATGCCACCATGTCTCTTGGTCAGAGGAACTGCAAGTGAACTGACTAGGCCATGCATGCATGTCAAGAAGAACACTGCTGCGTTTTCATGCATGGCATGCATGCATGCACACGTACGGAAATACGCAGAGGTGTGTGCAGGCGCGCTTGAGCAAAAAATGACAAACCTGTAAACCAGCAAAGTTGACCATAAAAAGACAAACATGTAGACCAGCAAAGCCTGATCGGCTTGGCTTCATCTCTCTACTCTGCGTTTATTATGTCGTTTCTTCTGTGTCTGAAGTTGCATCAAATTTTTAGTTGGGGATTAGTTCGCTCCCCGGCCTCTATCTATTGTTACTCACATATGAAATGACTACTCTCGCGGATGACATAAAAAAAAAATCTCCAGTTCGAACGTGGGACAACGAATGCTCTTCAAAGGAAAAAAAATAACAAATATATTTCAAGAAAATTCGGACAAAATGGGAGATAACACTCTCATTTAAAACAATGCTCTTCGTTTTATTATGTAATAGTTATACCTTAGTCAACCCAACCAATTCTTTCCAATATTTATCACATATATTTTGGCGAACAAAGTTTTATATACTATAACATGAAGAAACTGCACAGTGATCACATTACACCAGGGATCTTCCGACGATCTCCCAAACCAGTATCCTAACTCAACCTTTTTGGGTGGTTTTATAGTAAAAGATTGAAAATACTCCCTCCATTTCAAAATATAAGATGTTTTAGATTTTTTTCTAAAATTCATGTATCTAGACGTATTTTAGTGTGTAGGTTCGGAGAAAAATGAGTGAACCTACACACTAAAAAACATCTAGATACATGTGTTTTAGAAAGGATGAAAACATTATATATTTTGAAATGCCACAAATATTGGCGACCTTGTAAAAACAAAATTTATAATTTTTTATGGTATTTACAAGAAGTGCATTCACATTTATTTCTAATTTAAACAAATGAACCTGATGTTCCTATATAAATTATGAATACTATATCTTAACTAATTAATGTAAGACACATTTGATCACCTAAACATGTCTAATGATTATAAGAACATAATTCAATCAAAGATACTCAAAAAACCTTGATATATTACGAAATTTATGTTTTCTTGTACCTAATAATATAATGGAAAATGCTATCAAGATTTTCGGATCATACACTTGAAATATCTCATCAAAGATTATTAATTTAAATGTAAGCAAAAAACCGATAAGCATATATAAAGGGTAATCATGCTAATATAACAAATGAGTCCACAACAGCATACACTTCTGTATTTTTATTTTCTTGTGGTTTCCTTATAATGACAATAATTTGAAAAGGAAAAAACAACATACTTTTAGAAAAGTTATTGGCGGTCTTTGCTGCTTGAGGCGAGGATGCGCCATGGTGGCAGGTCTCGTGGTGGATGGGGGTACGGCCTAGTGCTGGGGGTGGCATGCACGGTGGCACCCTTGCTGCAGTGTGGCGGCGGGGTTTCACGAGCCTACTCGGGCTCGGTCGGGTTAGGAGGGTCTGGTTTGTCCGCTGCATTCGGTCGGCTATCGCCGTCAAGTGGTGGAGGTAGTTCCCTCCCGCGTGCTATGCCATGCCGACCATCACCGATGGTTCTGTAGGTGTTCGTAGGATGGAAAACAAAAAAATTCTACTGCATGCACACAAACAAGCCAAGATCTATCTACTAGATTGTAGCAAGTCAGTGAAGGAACTCACCCTCGAAGATTCCAAAGCGGTTAACGAGCAGATTCTCGTGGGTGATGTAGTCGTACTCTTGCCGATCTCAAGATCGTGAGCGATCCTTTGCGTTAACGTTCAGCGCTTCCATGGGTCACACGTTCGATTTTCGATGAAGACCTTCCTCTCCCTTGTTCCAGGCGGCGGAGGTTGTAGCACTCTCCTCACGATTCCTGACCACGACCAGCGTGGTACCGGAAGTAGAGGGAGATCTACGAAGCAGCAAGCCAGTGGTAGGGAGATCTAAGAGAGTATGGTGGACTATGAGAGAGGCCCTTGGTGATCTAGGGTTTAGAGGGACCAAGGGGGGTGGCCGGCGGCTAGGGCTTGGGGAAGACCCAAGTCAGCGGATTGGAGAAACCCTAGGAGGCGGCGGCGACTTGGAGGAGGCCGGCGGCTAGGGCTAGGGTTTTGGGTATGTTGGGTGTGGGGAAGAGGCGCCTCGCCTCCTTATATAGGTGGGAGGGCACGGCTTGGGAGGAGGGAGTCCTTCCCCAAGTCGGCCTCCTTGGACGGCGGGTGGAGGGATAGGAACTCCTCCCCAAGTAGGTTTCCTACTCTCCCTCCACCAAGCAAACTTGCCGTTTGACTTTTTCAAATTGGCGTTTGACTTTCAAACTAGGATTTGATTTGTCCCTTTATTTTGCCCAGCCATGTGACCTAGTACATGATGCAACCATTCCACATTGTCATGACACATTCATGTACCCTTCCCCTCCGGAGTGCCGGACCTTCCAGACCCTTCTAGAACATTCCTGGTGAAAACGCCGGAATCATTCCCCAACTCCGAAACAGGACTTTCCTTATATGAATCTTATTCTCCGGACCATTCCGGATCTCCTCGTGATATCCCGTGTTGGATATATGCCCTAGAGGCAATAATAAATGTGGTTATTATTATATCTTTGTGTTTATGATAGATGTTTACATTCATGCTATAATAGTATTAACAAGGAAACATTAATACTTGTGTGATTTGTAAACTTAATTTGAAGTCCCTAGTAAAGCCTCTATATAATACTAGCTTGTTGGTTAATAGATGATTGTGGTTTCCCTATCATGAACATTGAGATGTTATTAACAACAAGATCATATTGTTAGGAGAATGATATGATGGACATACTCCTATAGATAAGCGTAGCATAAAGATCAAGTCATTTTTATAGTTCAATTGCTATATGCTTTCTGATACATAGTTATCTAATTCAGCCGACCATGAGATCATGCATATCACCTTACGGATGGATGCTTTGATGACATCAAACACCACACCGTGGCTGGGTGGCTATAAAGGTGGCATTGAGTGTTCAGAAAGTATTGGTTGAAACACATGGATCAAGAGTGAGATTTTTCCATCCATATGACGGATAGATATACTCTGGGCCCTCTCGGTGAAATGTCATCCAATTAGCTTGCAAGCATGTGACTGGCTCTGAGGGATCACATATCACGGGAGCGAGAAAAGAGTACTTGTCATGCGAGGTTGAACTAGGTATGCAGATACCGACGATCATAACCTCGGATAAGTAACATATCGTGAGACAAAGGAAATTGATATCGTATGTAAGTGGTTCATTCGATCAAAAGTAATCGAGAAATATGGGAGCCATATGAATTTCAGATTCCTCTATTGGTTATTGATCGGAGAAGTGTCTAGATCATGTCCGCATAATTCACGAACCGTGGAGACACATAAGGATTGACGTTGTTTGAGTAGTTATGGAATGATGAGAAAGAGACCGAATGTTGTTGAGTCCGGATGGGATCCAGGATATCATGAGGAGATCCGGAATAATCCGGAGAATAAGATTCATATAAGGAAAGTCCTGTTTGAGTTGGGGAATGATTAGGTGTTTTCATGGAATGTTCTAGAATATTCGGAATGTCCCACTTCGGTGGGAAGGGTACATAAATGTGTCATTACAAGTTGGAATGATTGCATCATGTACTAGGTGTCATCGCTGTCCAAAATAAAGGTTTATTCAAATCCTAGTTTGAAAAGTCAACGGCTAGTTTGAAAGTCAAGCGCGATTTTGGAAAGTGGAAAAGAGGAGGAGGTGAAACCGAGTTGGGAGGAGTCCTCCTCCCAAGCGCACCACCCAAGCCGAGTTGGGAGGGACTCCTCCCTCCCTTGGGCCCCCTCCACCTATATAAGGAGGCAGGGCTCCCTTCTAGTAGACAAGTACCTCTCCTCCAAAACCCTAGATTAGGCGCCACCACCTCCTGGTTGCCCACCTCCCGAGGTTGCCCTAGCCACTTTGGGTGCCCCAAACCCTAGCCGGCTCTAGCACCTCCTCCTTGGTGTGTCTAAACCTAGATCACCGAGGAGCTCTCTCATACTCCACCATACTGCTTGACTTAAGGCGAAGCCTGCGAGATCTCCCTCTGCTTCCGGTACCACGGTTGTCTTTTGGAATCGCGAGAGTGCTACAACCTCTGCTTTTCTGGAACAAGGAGAGGAAGGTCTTCGTCAGTACCCGACGTGTGACCCATTTGGGGCTTATTCTTAGGAGCATGAGTCTTGGGAAGGATCGTCTGTGATCTTGAGATCGGAAGAAATCGACTACATCACCCACGAGAATCTACTCTCGTTAAACACTTTGGAATCTTGAGGGTGAGTTATTCCATCGACTCGTTGCTACAATCTAGTAGATAGATCTTGGCTTGTTTGTTTGTATCGGTAGAAATTTTTGTTTTCCATGCTCGAAACCCTCACAGGGTTATCAGTCGTGTCTATATGTAGATCTGTTGCAGAGTAGAACACAATGGTCATTGTGGGCGTTGATGCTTTTATTATCGATTGCTTCTTGTGTACTTTGCATCTTACGGTATGTTGGGATGAAGCGGCCGGGCTAACCTTACATGACATCGTTCATGAGACTTGCTCCACGTTTGACATGCAACATATTGCATAAGTGGCTTTATTGGTACTGTTTCTCCTAGCATAGTTAAGATCAATTTACAACGGGTGATTAACAATACTAGTATCAATGTTGTGGTTCATGTTCGTAAGTTAAACGACACTTATTAACAGCCCCAAACCATGTAAAATATGCAAAGAAAGTAGAGGCGTCTAACTTTGTTTTGCGAGGGGTGTCTGATGATGTGATATGGCCATGATTGTGATTATATATGATGTATGCAATGTTCCTTATTGTAAGTCGGCAACCGCGAGATATGGTTGTCTTTAATTTACTGTTAAGACCAGCGTGTCTATTCAAAGTAGTTGTAATAGTTGAAGCTGGTGGGCGACAACCATGAAGAAGCGTCATTGACCTTGATGCTATGCGGTGATGATGGAGATCATGTTCGCTTGAAGATGGAGATCGGAAGCACAAAGAAGAAAGGCCATATCATATCACATATTATGAATTGCATGTGATGTTAATCCTTTATGCATCTTGTATTGCTTAGTAGAGAGCGGTAGCATTATAAGATGATCCCTCATACACATAAATTTCAAGTTCTAAAGTGTTCACCCTTAGTATGCACCGTTGCTAAAGCTTGTTGTTTCGAAGCACCACGTGATGATCGGGTGTGTTAGATTCCGCAAGTGTATACAACATGAGCAAGCCAGATTTGCTTATCACGGAAGCTAAGGTTTGATCTTGATGAGCCTAGCATGTACGGACATGGTCTCGTGAACACGGATCACGAAAGGTAAAGCATGAATCATATAGTAGATATGATGAACATATCGATTATTCGCCATTGAAACTATATCAACTCTCGTGATGATCGGTTTTGATATGGTGGATTTGGTTAGTGTGATCACTAAAACAATGTGAGGGATGTTGTTTTGGTGGAGTTCACCTCGATTAATTTAATTATTAATTAGAACTCAATTTGTCATAAACTTAGTCTAAACTATTGCAAATATGTTGTAGATCAATGGCAGCCTACCATCAATTTTAATGGTTCCTATAGAAAGAAAAGTTGAAAAACAATGGAAGCAACTTCGGATTGGTTCCAATTTGAGGATTGTCCTCACATTTGGTAATTTGACCTATGTGCTTTGGATGCCATTTGGGTGACCCACTGCGGATGCTACCGATGAAGTAAGAATGTTTACCTCGCTCGGAAGAATCGATTACTCCATAGTTCGGTGTGCTATCTAGTATGGTTTAGAATCGAGCTTGAAGGTTTGAGAATTCAGACCCATATGATATTGTCGAGGATCTCAAATTGATTTTTGAGACTCATGCGGCAATTGAAAGCTATGAGGCTTCTGAAAAGTTCTTTGGCGCAAGATGGAAGAGGCGGCTCAAATCGGTGAGCATGTGCTTAAGATGTGCAGGAATGCAAACAAACTTCAAAGCTTGGGTATAGTGATTCCTAATGCTTTGAGGATTTCTTGTGTCCTCAATCAGTACCACCAAGTTACAAGAACTTTGTGATGAACTACAACATGCGGAACATGAACAAGCGTTGCGAATGTTTGCTATGTTAAAATCTGAAGTGGAGATCAAGAAAGAGCACCAAGTGTTGTTGGTCAATAAGACCACCAAATTCAAGAAAAGGCAAGTCTAAGCGGAAGGACACTTCAAGAAGGGTGGTAAGAAAGTTACCACGCCGACGAAGAAGACCAAGGCTGGACCCAAGCACGATCTTGAGTGCTTTTCTGCAAGGAGAAAGGTCCTTTGAGCGAAATTGCCCAAAGTACTTGGCGGATTTGAAGAGCGGCAACATCAAGAAGAAAGGTATATCGATATACATGTTATTGATGTGTATCTCACTAGTATTCGTAGTAGTGCACAGGTATTTGATCTTGGTTCGGTTGCTCATATTTGTAACTTTCGAAGCAGAGCTGCAATAAGCGGAAGCTAAGCGAAAACGAGGTGTGATGCTTGTGGGAAGCGGATCAAAGGTTGATGTGATCGATTGACGCGCTACCTCTTCATCTACCATCGGGATTAGTTTTATACTTAAATAATTGTTATTTGGTGCTGCGTTGAGCATGAACATTATATCGAGGATCTTGTTTATTACGAGGCGGTTACTTGTTTAAATCCGAGAATAATGGTTGTTCGATTTATATGAGTAATATGTTTTATGCACATGCACCTTTGATAGATGGTCTATTCTTATTGAATCTCGATGGTGGAAATACACATATTAATAACATTGAGGCTAAGCGTTTGAAATTGGCGATAACTTCGACCTATATGCCTTTATGCCGTCTTGGTCACATTGGAGTGAAGCGTATGAAGAAACTCCATTCGATGGACTTCTTGAATCACTTGATTTCGAATCACTTGAAAGATGTGAAGCATGTCGATGGGTAAAATGACTAAGACTCCATTTTACGGTATGATGGGCGAGCTATGGACTTATTGGAAATCATACATACCGATGTGTGTGGTCCAATAAGTGTAACATCAGCGTGGTGGTTATCGTTATGTTCTTACCTTCACGGATGACTTGAGTAGATATGGGTATATCTATTTCATGAAACATAAGTCCAAAACTTTAGAAGTTTAAGGAATTTCAAAGTGAGGTAGAATCAACGTAACAAGAAGATTAAATTTCTACGTTCGATCATGGAGGTGAATATCTAAGTTATGAGTTTGGCGACATTTGAAGAAATGGAATACTTTCACAATTGACACCGGGGAACACCACAGTAGTAATGGTGTGTCCGAGCGTCATGTCCAACTCTCTTAGATATGGTTCATTCTATGATGTCACTTACAGTTACCGCTATCATTTTGGGGTTATGCATTAGAAACGATGCGCATTCACTTTAAATAGGGCACCGTCTAAATCCGTTGAAACGACACGTATGAATTATGGTTTGGGAAGAAACCTAAATTAATTCCTTAAGTTTGGGGATCTGAAGCCTATGCCAAGAAATTCTGAGGACAAGCTTGAACCCAAAGCGGAAAAATCGTCTTTATAGGATGCCGAAGGAAACTATTGGGTATACCTTCTATCATAGATCCGAAGGCAAAATCTTTGTTGCCAAGAATGGATCCTTTCTAGAAAAGGAATTTCTCTCGAAAGAAGTAACTGGAAGGAAAGTAGAACTCGACGAGGTTGTCGAACCTTCTCTCGAAATTGCGAGTAGCGCAACACCGGAAGAAGTTCCTGTGGTGCTTGCACCAATAAGAGAGGAAACTAATGATGAAGATCATGAAACTTCGGTTGAAGTTGCTACAGAGCCTCGCAGGTCAACGAGAACTCGTACCACTCCAGATTGGTATGATCCCGTTATGAGTGTCATGTTGGTGGACAACACCGATGACCACGAGACATATGAGGAAGCGATGATGAGCCCAAATTCAATAAATGGCAAGAAGCCATGAAATCCGAGATTGGATCCATACGAAAACCAAGTGTGGACTTTTGTGGACTTAGGATGGCGGAAGGTCAATAACAAATGGATTTTCAAAAGGAAAAGCAGATCTTTGATGGTAATGTTCATCTATAAAGCTCGACTTATGCAAAGGGTTTCGACAAATTCAAGGAGTTGACTACGATGAGACTTTCTCACCGATGGCCGAAGCTAAAATGCATGAGGATTATGTTAGCAATCGCCGCATATTACGATTATGAGATATGGCGGATGGATGTCAAAGCAGTTCCTCAATGGTGACATTGATGAAGAGTTGTATGATGCAACCCAAAGGTTTTGTCGATCCTAAAGATGCTAACAAGGTATGCAAACTTCAGCGGTCCATCTATGGATTGAAGCAAGCATCCAGTTGGAATCAACGTTTTGATAAGGTGATCAAAAGTTTTGGTTTTATACAAACTTATGGAGAAGCTTGTATTTACAAGAAAGTGAGTGGGAGCTCTGGCATTCTTAATACTATATGTAGATGACATATTGTTGATTGGGAATGATGTAGACCTTCTTAATAGTGTCAAGGAATATTTGAATAATAGTTTTTCAATGAAGGATCTTGGCGAAGCAACTTACATATTAGGCATAAAGATTTATAGGGATAGATCAAAGCAAATATCATTGTCCACAGTACATATTTGGACAAAGTTCTAAAGAGGTTTGGAATGGAAGATAGCAAGAAAGGGTTCTTGCCCATGTTGCTAATATGACCTTGAGTAAAACTCAAAGTCCGACATCGGAAGATAGAGAAAGGATGAGTAAGACTCCTATGCCTCAGCCATAGGATCTCTAATGTATGCCATGTTATGTACTAGACCCGACATAGCATATGCTATTAGTCTAACTAGCGAGATATCAAAGTGATCCGGGGAGTGGATCATTGGACGATCAAAACATCCTTAAGTACTTGAGAAGAACTAAGGATATGGTTCTTTCTTATGGGTGATGAACAACTCGTTGTTAATGGTTACACCGATGCTAGTTGGAACACCGATCCGGATGATTCTAAATCACAATCTGGATCGTATTTATTTTGAATGGTGCAGCTTAGTGGAGGAGTGCAAGCAAAGCGTTATACGCGAGATCTTCAACTGAATCGGAATACATGGCTGCTTGGAGGCTTCACAAGCGATATGGATGAAAGAGTTCATTCTGAGCTGGGTGTGGTTCTAGTACGCTTATTGGACCCGATGTCATCTCTTTGTGATAACATAGGCATCCATAGCCAATCTTGCCAAGAACCAAGGTCACACAAGCTGAAGCACATCAAGCTACGTTTTCAAGCTGTTGAGAACATATCAAGATGGGGATATAAAGATTTGCAAAGTACACCTCCTTGGGCCAGGCGTGCAGGGATAGAACTCCTCCCCAAGTGGGTTTCCTACTCTCCCTCCACCAAGCAAACTTGTCGTTTGACTTTTTCAAATTGGCGTTTGACTTTCAAACTAAGTTTGATTTGTCCCTTTATTTTGCCCAGCCATGTGACCTAGTACATGATGCAACCATTCACATTGTCATGACACATTCATGTGCCCTTCCCCTCCGGAGTGCCGGACCTTCCGGACCGTTCTAGAACATTCCTGGTGAAAAACACCGAAATCATTCCCCAACTCCGAAACAGGACTTTCCTTATATGAATCTTATTCTGGACCATTCGGATCTCTCGTGATATCCCGTGTTGGAGATATGCCCTAGAGGCAATAATAAATGTGGTTATTATTATATCTTTGTGTTTATGATAGATGTTTACATTCATGCTATAATAGTATTAACAAGGAAACATTAATACTTGTGTGATTTGTAAACTTAATTTGAAGTCCCTAGTAAAGCCTCTATATAATACTAGCTTGTTGGTTAATAGATGATCGTGGTTTCCCTATCATGAACATTGAGATGTTATTAACAACAAGATCATATCGTTAGGAGAATGATATGATGGACATACTCCTATAGATAAGCGTAGCATAAAGATCAAGTCATTTTTATAGTTCAATTGCTATATGCTTTCTGATACATAGTTATCTAATTCCTTCGACCATGAGATCATGCATATCACCTTTACGGATGGATGCTTTGATGACATCAAACACCACACCGTATGGGTGGCTATAAAAGGTGGCATTGAGTGTTGAGAAAGTATTGGTTGAAACACATGGATCAAGAGGATTTGTCCATCCATATGACGGATAGATATACTCTGGCCCTCTCGGTGAAATGTCATCCAATT
The DNA here is from genome assembly GCA_023614405.1 of Avena insularis. Lineage (NCBI taxonomy): Eukaryota > Viridiplantae > Streptophyta > Magnoliopsida > Poales > Poaceae > Avena > Avena insularis. Next base: position 416,748 of record JAJUPC010000323.1, read on the forward strand.
AGCTTGCAAGCATGTGGTGGCTCTGAGGATCACATATCACGGAACGAGAAAAAGTACTTGTTTGCAACGAGGTTGAACTAGGTATGCAGAGATATCAAGCGATCATAACCTCGGATAAGTAACATATCGTGAGACAAAGGAAATTGATATCATTATGTAAGTGGTTCATTCGATCATAAAAGTAATCGTGAAATATGTAGGAGCCATGAATTTCCAGATTCCTCTATTGGTTATTGATCGGAGAATGTCCCGGTCATGTCCATAATTCACGAACCGTGAGGAGACACACTTAAGTTCGACGTTGTTTGAGTAGTTATGGAATGATGAGAAAAGAGACCGAATGTTGTTAGAAATCTCGGATGGGATCCGGGATATCACGAGGAGATCCGGAATGGTCCGGAGAATAAGATTCATATAAGGAAAGTCCTGTTTGGAGTTGGGGAATGATTCCGTGTTGTTCTAGAATGTTAAAATGGAAGCACTCGAAAATAAATGTGTCATTACAAGTTGGAATGATTGCATCATGTACTAAATGTCATCGCTATCCAAAATAAAAAGGTTTATTCAAATCCTAGTTTGAAAAGTCAAGCAACAGTTTGAAAGTCAAACGGCGATTTCTGAAAGTGGAAAAAGAGGAGGAGGTGAAACCGAGTTGGGAGGAGTCCTCCTGCAAGCCCAAGCAGACCACCTGCCGAGTTGGGAGGGACTCCTCCCTCCCCTTGGCGCCGTGACCCTCCACCTATAAGGAGGGGGGCTCCTCCTAGTAGACAAGTACCTCTCCTCCAAAAGCCTAGATTGGGCGCCACCACCTCCTGCTTGCTGCCGCCACCTCCCGAGGTTGCCCTAGCCGTAACTAGGGGTGCCCCAAACCCCAGCCACTGCCTCTAGCACCTCCTCCTTGGTGTGTCTAAAACCCAGATCACCGAGGAGCTCTCTCCTACTCCACCATACTGCCGCTTTTGCCTTAAGTGGCCCTCGCGAGATCTCCTCTACTCCGGTTGACGCCACACGCCGGTGGCCGAATCATGCGGTGGAGAGTGCTAAAACCTCCACTACTACCGCTGGAACAAGGGAGAGGAAGGTCTTCACGAAAATTTAACGTATAATCGATCGCGTTATGGGAAGGCCAGGGCGCTGCCATCAAGCAGCGCTGGAACGCAGTCATCAAGGACTGTCTACGCCATCTTGAGATCTGGAAAGAGCAATAAACTAGCATCACCCACGCAGAATACGCTCCTCGAATTAAACACTTTCTGGAATCTTCGAGGTGAGGTTATTCTATCGACTCGTTGCTACAATCTAGTAGATAGATGCTTGGCTTGTTTGTTTAGCCTTCAAGTAGAAATTTTTTGTTTTCCATGCTAATCTGAAACCCTACATCCCGGATCCCATCAAGAGACTCTAACAACATCTAGGCCTCTCCTCACTCATCTTTCCATAACTACTCAACAACATCGAATCCTTAAGTGTGTCTCCCTACGGTTCGTGAATTATGCTGGTTACGATCAGAGACAGCTTCTTCCATCAATAACCACAATAGAGGAACTGAAATTCACATGGCTCACATATTTCTCGGTTACTTTGTGATCGAATGAACCACTTACATACGATACCAATTTCCCTTTGTCTCACGATAGTTTACTTATCCGGGAGGTTTTGATCGTTGGGTGATCTCCTTCAAGATAACTAGATTCAACCCTGCGTCACATCGGCTATAAGTACTCTTTCTGCGCTTCAACCTATGCATCACAAATGTAACTATTAACAACGAGTTGTTTCATCACCTCCATAAGAAAGAACCATATCTCAGTTCTTCTCAAGCATTTCTAAGAGATGTTTTGATCATTTGTCCAATGATCCACTCTGGATCACTTTGATATCTGCATGAGTCAAACTAATGACATATGCAATGCTCGGTCTAGTACATAGCATGGCATACATTAGAGATCCTATGGTAAAAGGCATAGGAGTCTTACTCATCCTTTCTCTATCTTCCGTTCCGTCAAGGTCGGACTTTTGAGTTTTATCAAGGTCAGACATTGGTTAAACAACATGGGCAAAAAACCCTTTCTTGTTATTCTTAACCAGGCTTCCAAACCTATTTAGAACTTTATTCAAATATGTACTTTGTGATAATGATATTAGCGTCTCGATCTGTATCTCTATAAAATCTTATGCCTATTGATGTAAGCTGCTTCGCCAAGATATTTCATTGAAAACTATTATTCAAATATTCTTTGACACTATTAAGAAGGTCTACATCATTCTCAATCAACAATATGTCATCTACATATAGTATTAAGAATGCTACAAAGCTCCCACTCCTACTTTCTTGTAAATACAAGCTTCTCCATAAGTTTGTATAAAACCAAAACTTTGATTACCTTATCAAAACGTTGATTCCAATTTCGGATGCTTCGCTTTCAATTCATATATGGACCGTTGAAGTTTCCATACCTTGTGATGGCATCTTTAGGATCGGCTAAAAACCTTTGGGTCAGATCATATACAACTCTTCATCGTATCGTCTCCATTGAGGAACGCCGTTTTGATACATCCATCCTTGTCATATCTCATAATCAGCAATATGCGCGATTGCTAACATAATCCTGGAGATTTTAGCTTCTGCCATAGTGAGAAAGTCTCATAATAAGTTAACTCCTTGAATTTGTCGAAACCCTTTTATGACAAGTTCGACTTTTATGTAAACAATATCATTACCATCAACATCTCGCTTTCTCTTGAAAATCCATTTGTTCTCATAGTTGATTCCTGGCCATCCTAGATAAGTCCACCAAAGTCCATATATTTGATTTTCGTACATGGATCTAATCTGGATTTTATGGCTTCTTGCCATTCATTGAATCTAGGCTCATCATCCACTAGACAAGAAATGTGTTGACTTGTGACCTTTCCTCGTGAGTGACGGGGAATAAAATAATCATTGCTAAGGACGCATCTCACATACGATTTACACAAGATGTAAGCTATTTGAGAGGGTCAAACCCTTATTAAATTACTTATGATTTGGTTAAAAATGTCATAATTTAAATAGACAAAATCGTCACAACATACTTGATACAAACGCCCTAAGACCTTAGGTATAGTAATAGATTATGACCAAATTAAATCGTCATATTGTATAAAATAAAATAGGTTTAAAATAATTGGTCAGGGCTAAACTCCATCATTTGAGGCCTCGTGTCATTTTTTGTATCAATTCCATGTATTATCATATAATCGGACCGATAACCTGACGTTAAGACCCCCAATCGAAAGCTATAGCAGCGTTGCCAGTATTAACATGGCAAAAAATGGGGATAGATCTGAGTTCGAACCCGCTGACGTGTGTCTTGA